>JAOBSW010001047.1:0-355000 GCA_026214975.1 Gentiana macrophylla
TTTTATTGACAAATTTAATCATACACATTTGATTTAGCTACATATTTTTATTTTTATTTTTGTCTTTTTTGCTGAATTATTTGACTATTTATGGATCAATTGCAGTGAGACGTGGAAGTGGGGGAAGAAGAAGATCAATGGGATGCGCCAGAAAGATGTTAAGTCGTGATCAAATAAATCAATCTATTTTGCAATAGTGTTTTTGTTCTTAACAATTTAGCTCTTTGATTTTTGTGGAACTCTTAGTTAATGAAAATTGATGTTCAAAAACAAAATCAATAAATCATGCCTGATAATTAACCACTTTAAAAATGTCTTTGAAGATTTTATTTTTGTTTTGTTTTGTTTTTGTTTTTTTGGTTTTGAGTCACAGAATCGCTTGATTATTCCTCGATTTAATTGAGAAAAATATTGAGCATTTTAAAGACCTGAATACCTTACATAACAGATATGGTAAAAGTGGTGATTTGTATTGATCTTGGAAGATTATAAATATATACAACCAATGAGAATCTTCTAGAGTCTATAATGAATCAACTAATGATTTACAGTATCGTGTGGAATAATTACACAATCAACCACGAATATTTGGTAATAAATGCTAATATTCTATTACGCCTCAAGTTGTGGTGGAAGAAGATACAACTTGTCATGCCAAGAAGTAAAATCCAACCGAGACAAAGACTTGGTAGGACATCGGCAATTTGATCTCCGGCCGGGACACGAGCAACACTAACAAGGCCTTGATTAACATGGTCCCGAATAAAATTATAATCGATGGCCACATGTTTCACGCGAGAGTGAAAACGGGATTGAAGCAAAGTTGTGTGGGGCAAATTTGAGATTGTCACAAAGATGGACCGCAAGGGCAAGAAATGATGAAAACCGACATCCCGGAAGAGGTGCGAGCCATTGCAATTCGGCTATGGTATCCGCAACGGCTCGATATTCAAGGCTTCGAGAGGAAAGGCCACCATGCGCTGCTTTTTCGAACTCCAAGAAAGAATGTGGCGTCCCTTATAAACAACATAAGCACCGCCGACTGACCAGCATCGGGCCACTTCCGCCTGGGCCAAGCGCCGTAGGAAGGCATGTATAACAAAGTGGGAGTCACGGAAAATAAGAATGCCAAGGTCAAGAGTACCAACAACATATCGGAGGAGCCGCTTGACAAAAGACCAATGAATATCCGTAGGAGAATGCATGAATTGAGCAAGTTTATTAACTGCAAAGGCGACATCCGGGCAAGTAAATAATAAGTACCCGAGGCTGCCCATGATATTGCGGTATCGAAAGCGGGTCGGGTAAACGGTTCCCGACGGGGTTGCGATGAGGAGATGTCGGTGGGGAAGCGGATGGACTCGAGTTGGCGCTAGTCATATTAACTTTGGCAAGAATTTCAATGGCATATTTTTTTGAGACAATAATATTCCATCAGCCGTGGGAAGAACTTCAATGCAGAGGAAATACGACAGCGGGCCAAGGTCTTTGATAGAGAATCGAGCTCCAGGTGCAGCAATAATGGACTGGACTAAGTCCAGGTTAGAACCGTAACGATAAGATCGCCAACATAGACAAAGAAACGAAAACCACACGAGATACCCGACGAGAGAATAAAGAGTGATGCGCCCGCTTGGGTATTCATAAAATCCTCGAGATAGTAAGAATTGTCGGAGTTCGTGAGTACCAATCCTCGGGAGCTTGCTTTAAACCATATATAGCCTTGTTTAATTTGCAAACATGATTTGATAAAGGGATCCTCGAAAACCAAGAGGTTGGGCCCTGTGAGACTGCTCTCAAATGAGAGACCTTGATGACGGTCAAATTATTGTTGGATAGGTGTCCTAAACCCAATTGCTGGTTGGACCGCATCCGATCGGGTCGGGGTCATTTACTACTACTTAGTTCATGTAATAAATTTATTATGATTAATAAAAGCACTTATGTTATTATATATTGTTTATCTTCATGTTATTTTGTTGTATATATATATATATATAGTAACGCCCCTAGTGTCAATCTGATGAGAGAAACCATGATAGTGATTATGGTTGATGAGATCTCTAATCACTAAACAAGATTGGTACTTAAATGTCTCTAGTCTTACATATTATCAAATGGGACATTGATAGTATAACGTACTGGCGCTGTATTGGATGTCTTATATCTTTTAGAAGATAGGCATAGATCTCGCTTCATCGAAGTGTAGAGACACTTGGACCGCATGACGTGGACGTGTATTAGAGAACGCAGACGTTAGACCGACTCCACTTACATTAAGTGTCACACTATGTGGCGGTTGTGTAATTATCCTTTGACCGGAGCCTTCATGGCATCACGGTGTGGATTGTCATGCTTTGACACTATTGAGATATCCCCAGCCACGGGCGATCATGCGGTAGTGATTGGGTATGATATTGAAGCATGAGGAGTATACACATGATTGGTCGTCCGGGAATCGCAGATCCTTTGATCGGGATCGAATATCCGAAATGGCATTCTTATATGAATGTCTAGCTCGAGAATCTTTGCAAAGTGGGAGTAAATGTGTTATCCCGAGAGAGCATGATATCCAGATTATAAGATACGATTGTTAATGTATCAACACTCGAGATACGCATCGTATGGATATTATTACAAATGATAGATTGTAAGTTACACGGTAATCGCTTCACATGAAAGGTAGTAGTCATTGCTTTTGACTCTTCCGGCGATCAGGGGTCAAGTGTGTTGCCAGACGCTATCCCGTGATCGTTAGGCATAAAGGGCATTTTAGTAAATTTCACTTTGTGTCTATGGCCAACATATTCGAAGCCTACCGGGTCACACACATATGAACATCGAGTCGGATTAAATGCGTTATAGTTGATAATCAAATAAGGAAAGTTTATCTCTTGACTATAAAGGTTATAGTGGTAAATTAATATGGTGGTATTTATTTATTATGAATAAATAAAATACAAGATATTAATTATATACAAATTATATTAATTAAAGAATATTCCCGAAGTCAATTAATTGACTAATGGGCGCCATCTTTGAGTGTATAAGATACACTTGGATTGTGCACTTTAATTAATAAGATTGCCATAATATTAATATAAGATATTAATTGATTTTGGAAAAATAGATTTATGGTAATAAGATAATTATATTCAATATAAGATATTGGCAAAATTAATTATCATTAAAGAGATAAATCAATCTGTAAGATTTTCTTTATTTTATTGGGAAAATGTTTTCTCCTACACACATACGGGGCGCCACTTTTGACTATAAATAAGATGTGGGTGTCAAGCTCTTTTGTACATCACAATTGCAAGAGCTCATAGTTCTTGTGTAAAATAGAGAGCAATCCATAGTGAGTTTGTGAGGAAGGAAAAGGCCGGTCTAACAACCGGGTTTTTCCGATAGCAATCCAGCGAGGATTCCGCAAGGTTCGTGTGGATTAGCGATAGAGGCCGGACGCGTGACGGCTTGCGATCGAACTACTCTCCGCTGACGGTCAAGCCGACGATCTTATAGATCATCTAAGGTATAACCACAAACTACTTAACGTGATTATTGCATTAAACGAAAAACGATCTAGTAAAAGGAAATCAAATTTTAAATTCGCATTTGCGTTAAACTAGCGATTTCCTAACAATTATACCCGTAAAAGTCATCAACGCTATCCTTAAATCGAGCTTAATAATATATATTTTATATTAATTCACGTGTTTATAATTATTATTTAGTGTTGTGTGATTTATAGAATATAATTTGGTATTTATCTATTTTTATTATTTAAATATGATTTATCGTATGATAAATATTGATTTTATAGATTTGCGATAAATCGGAGGATATCTACCAACGGAGGAAGTAAATCTCAAGATAAATCAAGGCATAACCGGATTGCATTAAAGATAAATACCAAGGTAACTAAAAGTGGATTAAGGAACAAGAAAAGCCAATGAGCCAATCAGTAGAGAGAGGACTCACTGGCAAGCGAGTCATCACCACGAAGCGAGTTCGGGAAAATCTCGAGGATTGGTTGGAGTTATCTCTACGCTGCTTTTGTGGTTTTGAAACATATCTTTAAGTCGGCCTAAGTCTCTATATAAGGAGCAGCCACGAATTTTAGTAGACACACTTTTAGAACACCTTAGAAAATACAATTCCACAACATTTGTTCTATTTTCAATACAAGTTTTCTTTATTTTATGTTCTTTTCGTTCACGGAGTCGTTAGAATCGCCGGTTATAGATCGTGACGAGGAGGGGAATCACGCTGCCTTCGAGGGTAATGTCTACTCAATTATGCCATATTTATTCGTAGATCTAATTTATTTCGTGATGGAGTAATCGCTTTGTGTATTGATTTCGTGATGTAGTTAATTAACGAACCCATGTTTATGTAGATCCGAGACGTAAAAGATGTTTCACGAGCAAACCGTTCGACCGAGCTCACCGGGCAATGAGCCTATGTTTCTACCGGGTAGCGAGATCTATGATGTTCTTGATTTGTCGTGAACGGCCGACTATGTCGAGTTCTCGCTTTGTAATTAAAATGAGTAATTAAACCCGATCAACTTAATTATTTGTCATCGTAATTTAAATATGAGACTCAAAAAGTGATTGTTACTCAGACAGTAGATTGAATCGTGTGTCAAGCACGCCTCTTAACCATAGGAATGTTGCTTAGATGAGGTTACGGTTTATACCGGCATCCCTAGCTTTGTAATTGTGTCGGTTATACGAGATGGAGGCTCACGGCGAAGTCACATAACGGAGACACGATGATCTAGATGGCCTACCCGGAGCTAGATCTATTTTAGGGGATGACTCCCGTAGTCAGAATAATTAATCTTAAATGTCTTATTTAGTCTCGTCATCAATCTACATAGCATGGGGGAGTAATTACTACTAGCGTTATCAATACCGTTTGTTAATTATTTATAAAATCTATAAAAATCAGTGTCTTAGTGTCGTTGTGTCTTTTGTTGGTTTTGTGATTCTATTGTGTCAATTTTAATTCTACGTTATTGTTGGTCGGAGACCGCCTTTAATTTTCTTTTAGTTTAATAAGTTGTATTTCGTTTAAGCCGAGTCTCTATGGGATCGACCTCGACTTATCTAACTATACTATGATTGAACCTAGTTCTCTTGCTAGTGTGTTATTTAGGTATCGAGTATTTTTATTACTTGACCCGACAACCCTGCTAAAAGCGTTATTTACATCAAGTTGTCGGCGGACCAACCACGAGTAGTGGCAAGAGTAAGAATGAGCCGAATGCTGGTGGGTTTAACCACAAGGCTGAATATCTCGTAATAATCAATACCGGGCCGCTGATGAAACCCTTTGGCCATAAGACCGGCCTTGTAGCGATCAAGAGAACCATCCGCATGATATTTAGTATGGAATACCCATTTGGACCCTACGATATTGAAATATGGATCACCCGGAACAAGATCCCATGTATGGTTTTTGACGAGAGCATCATACAATCTTGTATGGCATGCTTCCACGGGGAGGGAAGCAAGGGCCTCAGGCAGAGAGGTGGGTTCGAGTCTGGATGGAGTGACATGAGTAAGAAGACTTAGCTTTTGCACAAAGTTTGCAGATGTTATTTTTGGATCGGGTGGTCATAGGGTGAGGATTGATGGGTGGAGGCTCGGTAGTGGGTGGAGGAGTGGTGGGGAAGCCTGGTTATGGGTGCAATAGGGAGGAAAGAGGTTTGGGTGCGGAGGTGTGGGTAGCTAGTAAGTTAGGCAAGGGGAGGACGTTAGGGGGTTAGAGGGGTGGAGGAATGATGAAAAGGAAAAACGGTTTCAACGAATTTGATGTGGCGGGAGGTATACAGGCGTTGAGTGGATAGGTCCAAGCAGAGATAAGCACTTTGTCTAATGGAGTAACCAAGGAAAGTGCAGGCTTTGGAGCGGGGTTCAAGTTTGGTGGTGGTGTAGGGTCGTAACCAGGGATAGTAGAGGCATCCAAATACACGTAAATTTACATAATTTGAGGGCTGGCCAAATATTTTTTGGAATGGGGAAAGATTGTTGAGAGTAGGTGTGGGGAGCTGGTTGATTAGGTAAACTGCTGTGGCAAAGGCATAGGGCCAATATGTAGATGGCATGGATGCGGTGAAGAGTAAAGCTAACCCGGTTTCAACAATATGAAGTTGACGGCGTTCCGAGTAGCCATTGTTTTCGGGTGTGTGGGGGGGTGTGGTGAGGGGTGACATGCCATGCGTGAAAAAATAAGAACTGAGAGCCACTAATTTTGTACCATTATCTAAGTAAAAAAAATTTGATGGAACTTGCAAATATTTTTCAACGAGAGCCTTAAACCGAGGAAAAACGTGAGCAACATCCGATTTTGGGGAAAATGGATAAAACCATACGTATTTAGTGAAGTGGTCCACAAATATAACATAATACTTAGAGTCATCAACACCATAAACTGGGGAAGTCCATACGTCATAAAACACAATTTCAAGGGGCCGCACAGATTGTAAAGTATAAGTGCCAAACGGGAGCTTATGGCTCTTATTCAATAAACATGCATCACAATGTTTGTAATCAGAATTATTTAAAAAGGAAAACAGCAAAGAGTAGTAATAAAAGCGTAAAATAGGTGGGGCGGGATGCCTTAAACGATGTTGCCATATCTTTCGAGTGGCAGCAGGTAAGAAAAATGCAATGATGGGACGTTAGCCAAGTGTAGAGGCCATCTTTAACCGGACCTGTCAGCATGCGTGTCCCGGAGGGAATGTCCTTTACACATAAATTATTCAGAAAAATTTAACAGACACATTATTAGTGCGACAAAATTGAGATACGGATAATAAATTTAGTGAAATTCCAGGCACACAGAGAACATCGTCGAGTTTAAAGTTGAACCCGGAAGTAGGTGCCGATAAAGATGTAGTGCCGCAGGAGGAGTAATAGTAAGAGAAGTACTGCTTAGGTGATTTTATGTGATTTATATTGTTATATTTTGTAACAATTTTCCATATTCAGATAATTCGTGATAAATTAAGTGTTTATTTGGATTTATTGAGCAAATGAGGTTTGAAGTGGTTTAAGTGCAAAATCGAAAGTTAATGACGTGATTTTATTAGCGATTTTCTATCAATATATATGGTTCTACATTTTGCACGCTTTATTATCTTGTAGGTACAATTTGCATGGCAAGGAATGAAATAAAAGATGTTTGATTGAAGTTTAAATGGGAAGGAAGGAGATGCAAGTCGAAGGTAGAATGAAGATATGATGAGTCGAACGCATGCGTCACGCGCTCCGTCGGGCTGGACGGGATGTCAAGGTATGGACGAAGCGCCCGTGAGAAGTAACTTGATTCGTAGTTTTGAGATAATTGTTCAACGAAAGGCCTGGAATTACATAGGACGGGCGCCTGATCCAGCTCGCCCGACTCAAGATTTTTAAGCATTTGGACGGGCGCCCAAAGATAGCGGACGGGCGCCCAAAGATAGCGGACGGGCGTCCAAAGATAGCGGACGGGCGCCCATTGGCCGACATATAGCAGCAGCCGACTTAAAATCTATAAATAGCTGCGTTTTCTCAACCCTAAACACAAGAATTCGAACCCTAATTCATCTTATGCCACATATACCCTGGGGGCGACAGCTGTTTTATACTTATTTTAGATCAAATTTTATGCTTTTCAATCTCTAGATTAGATCTTTCAATTTATGTACTTTATTCAAGCACATTCAAGATTTCAAGTGATGTTTAGAGGCTAAAAGCTCTTGGAACAAGCATTGTGAAGCCATCCTATCAACAATTCAGTTTGTTTTTGATTATCTTGTGAGTTTTAATTAAAGTTGTATCTCTATTATGCTCATGTTGAATTTATGCAATTATATCGATGGATTGTTGCATGTGTGATTGTTTGATTTTGATGAGAATCATGTTAAAACCCTAGATCGCCATAGTAAAGATTAGATCTTTAATCTAATTAACGAGAGTTGTTAGGTTAGATTTCTAGGTTAGAAATTGATAAATTTCGCACCTTTGATTTGAAAGCGTTAGTCTTTGGATCAAAGATGAAAGATTGATAAAGTAACTTTTCTAAGAGATTTGGAGTTCATACTTTTGTTAGGTGAATCACAACCTTGTTAAAAACCGCGAGATAATCTAGATAGAAATTGATTGTTGTAGGATTGGTGGATCAATAGCTTGTTCGCTCGTTAAATTATTGATTAATCACTTGAGATCGCTTTTGCTTAGTGAAGTTACGCTTTTAATGCATATTAGGTTTAGAAAAAGTAGTTTAATTATCTTGTTCGCAACCCTATTTTCCTGGCTTTAGGTTTCGATCTTCCGTCAGCTTTACTTTCGTTATTTCCATTGTTAGTTTCGTTTTATGTTATAGTTCTTAATCGTTTTCTTATCTTTTAGTAGTAGTAGTCGTGACATATTTAGGTTAATTAAATAAAACTAGAATAAACAACCCGATTCCTCGTGAGATCGACCGGTATTAGTTGCTATACTACAATCCTCGCACTTGGGGTATACCGGATTTATAATTTATTACTTGTTGTTTTTCCGTTGATAAAATCCGAGACAAGTACCGTCACCAATCATAACATCCTCACTCCATGATAAGGAGCATGGAGAGATAAGTTGGCCAGATCATTTGTGAGGTGATGAGATGCCTCTGCGTCAAGGAGCCACGGTTGGATCGGAGGTGCGTGCCACATACGCATACCAGCCATATGAGCTTATGGATGGGTGGGCCGAGCTATACTTGAAGAGACCGTGTGAATTGATAGTTGGGGCACCTCACGGGCAAAGCAGCCCTCGAGCTTTGCACATTTGGCATTTGCCAAGATAAGGTTTTGGAGGAACATTGCCTCGGCTAGAGTTGTTGTTCGGTCCTGGAGCAGTGGTCTGGTTTGTTGAACGCCAAGCATTACCCGGAGAAGATGAGTGCTACGGTGGTCGGTAAGTCGCATGAGCCATGACCGTGGGGCATGGTCGAATGGATTTGTCGATGGGAAGCTTCAAAGTTTAACAATTTTTCATGAAGTTCATTCAGATATATTAACGAGTCCCGAGCCTGAAATTGCTCGAACATAACGCCCCTGCACTCGGGCCTGGTAGCGCTTAAATGAGTCATAAATGGTCCGGTCAATCGCTTAGACCACCTTTCTCGCTGGTCTAAAAGGACTAACCCGAAAGTTGACAAGACCTTTATGTCTCACACTTATATGGGGGTGAGCATTCTACTACTTAACCGATGTGGGACTTTACATTCTCCTCTTATAAGTGGATCGCGTCCTCGCCAGACGGCCAAAATCGTTTCGGATCGCCCCTACCGGAGGTAACTAGAGGCCATCCTTACACCGTCTTCTTGTACGGTGCAGCGCATAGTTCCGCCTCGATAGTCTCGCTCAATACTATTTGTAACGCCCCGGCACCTCGGGCCTGGTAGCGCTTAAATGAGTCATAAATGGTCCGGTCAATCGCTATATCGCCGCCCTCGCTGGTCTAAAATGGCTAACCCTGAGTTGACAAGGCCTTTATGTCTCACACTTATACGGGGTGAGCATTCTACTACTTAACCGATGTGGGACTACTGTAACAAGATCACCATAATCGTCTCCTGCATTTTCCAGATTGATATCAAGCAAATCTTTGGGATCCATGGGTGCCACCAATAACGCTAGCCGTCACTTTGGATCGAATTTCTTGAAGAAATTCAAGTGACCGAACGATCTCCTTTCAATGTCCGGCATAAAGATTGCTTCACCTGTTTGATCCTTCCTTGTGAAGGTATAGGATAAATATCGTGAAGTGCGGTCCACACATCACAAGAGGCGTTGGCTTTGGAGATAGTGGTTGCAACAGAGGTTGAGAGGCTGCCGACAAGAGCATTCCGGATTAGTTTGTCCCGCCTATACAAATGCCGATAAAGCGGGATTCACCGTGGTAGTGCCGTTGGTGGTGACGGTTTTGGACGGGCAGCTTGGTTCCATCCACATAGCCAAGTAAATCGGGAATCGGTGAGCAATGACTCAATTGAATCTTCCAAATTTTGAAATTATCACCGGTGAGTTTGATAGGTGCTTGGACACCGGAATTCAAAGGGCACAAGTGGGGTGGGGGAGACCAATGGAATTATCCGATGATGTGCAGGAGGTGGTGGTGGAGATGGTAGCCATTGAAGCTGCTTGATATCAGGGAAAGACCAAGAAAAAAAAGGACGTAAAAGAGAGAAAGCAGATGAAGGATTTGTTTTAATTGGGTGGCTCTGATACCATAACAGATATGGTAAAAGTGGTGATTTGTATTGATCTTGGAAGATTACAATATATACAACGGATGAGAATCTTCTAGAGTCTATAATGAATCAACTAATGATTTACAGTATCTTATGGAATAATTACACAATCAACCACGAATATTTGGTAATAAATGCTAATATTCTATTATTACATGAGGGTCTTTTAAGGACACCCCACGAAATCTAGCTACTTGGGACACCACAAGGTTTAAAAATTAGCATGGTTTAAGAATGAGAATGCAATGGATGCTTTTAAGAGTAATGATAAATTTAGTTGTGTTACACGCCGAAGGCCCCCAAATTTTGTTGTGTTACACGCCGAAGGCCCATTCACTTTTGATCAATTGCTACATTAGTTTTTAGCAGACACAGAAAAAAGTGTTGCAATATATGCTTTGTTAGGTTTATTTGCCATGCTCATGTAGCAAAATAATGCAATTCGATATTTTGTTGATACAACAAATGATACACATGAAAAATACAACAAGAGAACAACTAGAAAGTAAGTGCTTGATGTGGGAGACTCAGTTGACAACTTTAAATAATCCTCGCCACTACTTGGGGCTTTTTCGACCTAGTTAATTTTTGAAGGACTCACAATTTGCTCACAAAAAGCTGACTAATGTAGAATTAGTTTTATGTAATGAATGTATCAGTGATATACAAATATGGCAGACAAAGATGGAGTGTTCAGATTAATTAAATGAACATGGATGCTGGGATTCCATTGATTTTATTACGGGATAAAGAGGATAAAGAGAAGTCTATATAAATGCATGGCTTTTTATTTACTGAAAAGAAAAGCAATAAACGAATTGATCAAAGCTGAAGGAGAAAATTGCAGCAATGGCTGCGGAAATTATTTGGGGTTGCTTCACGTGCTAATTATATTTAAGAGCGAAGAGAGATTAGGAAAGGGTTCACTATTGTTAAGACAATGTACCCTCGCCCGCTTGCTCGATACCATAAAAAAAAAAATCAGAATAGTACCATAAGCTCTGATACGATAAGCTTTGATGTACCATAAAAAATCCGAATAAAATAGTTATCGCCTCGCTCTGATACCAAAAAAATGATACCATACGCTCTGATGCCTTAAAAAATCAGAATAGTTGCCTTAAAAAAATTGAAAAATAAAATAGTTATCGCCCCGGCTCTGATCAGTGATGGACTGATGAGAGTCAATTTTACTATGCTTCGTGCATGTTTTAGCCCCGTTTACTTACACTTTTAGCTCATTCGGATAGTTTTAGACCATATATAGGGCAAAATCACATTGCACATCCACCATGAGGTAAATCTGTCATATAGATGGAAAACCTCGGCCTTTTTACGATGTCTTGGCCCTTTTTCGAGACCTATTTATCTTGTGGAATTATGCTCGGTATGTGTTTGAATGTTGTGATACAGGAAATAGGTGACTCGTGAACCCGGAAGTTAAGGCACGAGGCTTAGAAAGATAAAACCGAAGCCCGGGAATGAAAACGGATCAAAAATAGTTGATGTTTTCGCCTTACATTAACTTTATCTGCAATTTGAGAAATGTTGAATGCATTTTATGGACTTGTGGTTTTCATAAAAGTTGTAGATAATTGAATGAGCTTTCTAACGCATTTTGAATCATGCAAATCAGAGCTCTACACGCAAAGATATTTCCAGATTCATGAAGGTCTATCTATCCAGGAATGTTGGCGCGCTTGAAGACTTTGGTGCGCGCCAAGTTGGAACAGAGCTCTCAGAATCACAGAACCAGTTTTGGGGCGGCCAAAATCACTTTTTCTGCACATTTTTGGGGGCTTATAAATTGATTTTTCACCCCATTTCATAAAAACTCATACCTAGACTTAATTAGGACACCCTTAGTCGATTTTCTTCCTTTTCTCCCTTAGATTAGCTCTTCTTTCACTCTTTCCTTAGATTAAACAAAATTTAACATAGATTTTTCTCTTCCTTGTTGGTGTTTTTGAAGTCTTCTTCCCCAAGTGACAATGGGTTTGGATGAAGATTGATTCAACTTCAATTTCTGCGTTTTGGTAACTAATCTTTCCTCTTTTCATTTTTATGGAATTAATCTCTTCTTTGATTGTTATTTCTTGCTTTATGATGAGTAGCTAAACTTTTCAAAGCCAAATTATGTGAAGATTGAAGAAATCACCTCTAATTAATGAAATTGGGAATGGGTAGTGCTTAATTGATGTTGTATCGAATTAATTTGTGTCTTAAAACTTGTTTTTAATGCTTGAATTAGACTGTACACATAGTTCATGAACTCACACACCACTTTTATAAATGTATGTTGCGAAAGGGTGTGGGAAAATGGGTTTTAAGATCGTTATCTACAATTGACTGAGTTGTTTAGATCGATTGGGTAACGAGGTTTGTCTGTGTAAATCGAGCGGTTCTAGTTCTTAATCTTGTTTCGGTCAGTTAAATCCTTAAAGACGGACTGTTGAACCGGGCAAAGGGTACTAGGTTGTTGCATAGCGTCTAGTACTATCTTAGGAGTTTGCACCCATGAACGAGTCGATATAAGCATTAGGATGGTTGGTTGGTAGTTTCCATTCCCAAATAATCGATTAGAGGCTAAAGTATTCAATTGGATCGTGATTTTGCTATGTCTCTTTCTCTTTTATCTCTAGTTTAAATATCGTTTTAGCATAATCAAAACTTGAACACACTTGATTAATCTAAACTAAGTATGAGAATGACTTTGGTATTCGATTGATTCTCCGTGGGATACGACCTTGCTCACCTCTATAGTGCTTCCGACCCGGTACTCTGCCGGTTAAGGTTGGTCGTTACTATTTTGGTCATCAAGTTTTCTGGCGCCGTTGCCGGGGAATTAATCGATATCTCTTAAGTCATTGGAAGACTTAGGATTAGGTTTTTTTTCTCTTTTCTTTTCTTGTTTTTTTTTTTTTGATGTTTGATTTTTTTGAAGAGTCACACCATCTATTGTGGTAGTGGTGGTGACTGGATACCGTGATTGTGTTCTTGCATTTCCCTTGAATCGCGATGTGTATGGATCCATATGGCCATGAGGTCTCTTCTCCTCTTACTCATTTGGAGGCTTTAATTTTGGTGGTATGAGTTTTGGATTCCAACCATATTATCAGTTCAACCCATACACATAACCATACAACAATGAGTGGGGGAGTCCTCAAATTTCTCAGTTTCAACACACCAATGCCTATTTGCAATATGCTCAACCTTCACAAATACCTCCTCCCCACAAAAGAGTACGACCGATATGTTATTGGAGCAAATCAACAAGACTTTGCAAGAGCAAGGTCGGGAGTTGATGGATATTAAAACGAATGCTACTACTCTTCAATCGGAATTAAAGCACTTGGAGAACCGGGTAGAGCAATTGATTGAGAAGAGGAAGGTTGAGATGAGTGCTAAAAATGATGAAATTTCATTTTTTTTTCCACCGTCGACTCTTGAGGTAATCACCCATCATAAGTGTTACAAAGAAGGTATGAAACATGCTACTAGTGAATCATTTATTCCTTCTCATTTGAACCTTATTGAAAAAGTTGTGGTGGTAGATCATATTGAATATGTTGATGTTGTGGTTGAGCGAAAATGTTATTGCTTGGTGTTTAAATCTTTGTTACTTGGCATATGCTCTCATTCGGGGAAGTTGAATTCATTGTGTTGCACGGTGAATTTCTTGAACCAATCTTGGTGGTGGGGATTGAGCCCCTTGTTTTTCTTGCTCTATTTTAAAGGTGTGCTCAATTCTTATGATGTGTGTAGAGAGACACAATGGTTTGCTCTCCTTTGGTATAACTATCCTTAGTATTGTTGGGGGTAGAAGGTCGAACTAAGGACTTTAAACTTCGAATGTTTTAGATAGATGTTTTTATTTTTGTTAAAAAATAAAAGTGGATGAAAGTTTTTTTAATTGCCATGGTCTTGATGCTATTGAGCAAAAGATGTGCAATTTTTTTCTTTCATTCCACTCGTGCTTTGTTGCTTTTCTTTTAGTTTCTTAATAAGTCAAGCCAATGACGTAAAACAAAGGCGCTTGTGGGAGACAACCCGAATTTCTTTGTTTGGAAGTAATAGGAGTGAGTCTTAGGTAAAATAGTGAATAATTTTGGCCTAGGATAAGAGCTTTGAGTGGAAAATTCCCGTTTGATCCCTTGACCGGACTTGGATTGGTATCACTTTGACCCGCTTTTGGTCCTTATTTTATACATGGATGATTGTTTCTCTTTTAATTATCTTTTCATCTCATGTGATTCGAGTTCGTTACCTTCGGTTATACTATGATAGTGTATGTGACATTGATTATTTTTCTTATTTCTTGATATCTATTGCTTTCTTTGGAGCACGAGGGTTGTTCCCCGTGCATGTGTTTTCATGGTTTCTTTGTTTCATGGCTTTAGGTACTTGAGATGGAGCTTCATGGAGGTGTCGTGGATTCGCGCCTTTCGACCGGGTTAAGCTAAGCCTTCTTTCTCCTTTATCATTCACACATTGAGGACAGTGTTGCATTTAAAGTGTGGGTGGTAGGCTTAGCTATGATATGTGCTTCATTGATATTTTAGCCATTGTGTTGTATGCTTATCGTTTGGTCACTTCTTTAGTAAAATTGAGCAATTTTTAAAAAAATTCATGGACTTGATGTTGCATTCGTATGTTGAGCCTTGACGTTGATATGATAAATGGTTTAGTGAATGTTTGAATGCATGTTACTTGGCTTACTACCTTATCTTGAATAGGATTTTCATGCACGTATAGCTTCAATTTCATGCACCATGGTAACTAGTGACCAATTATGGTAGACGTAGGCATAATTCGGCTACCTAGAACTCATATCATTAACTTCGAGACGAAATAGAAAGGCCAACTTTGGTAGAGTTTGGGATGAAAGTTATGGCATTTCTTTGACTAACCAGAGCCAAATAGCCATCCCGGGACATATTCCACAGTAACCCCTCTAAGCCTTGGTAGGATGGTTAGACCCCTATCCGACACTTAACCGTTCGTATTTAGCCCGTAATTTCCCAACCTCGAGCCTTATTTGTGCTCTACATTCCCATGAACACCCTACGAGTTGAACTTAATCTTTTCTTTTTATCACACTTGCTTAGGCAAGTATGGGGTGGTAGAGTGGTGTGTATGTAGAGAGGAGTTGGTGTGTTTTGCGAGCTATGTCACGATTTGGAGGGTAGGAACTCGATTTATTTATTGTGTATGTGATGGCCTTTGACTCAAACTGATAAAATTCAAGTTCAAAAAAAAAAAAAAAAATCAAAGAAAGTTAGTTACAAAAAAGTTATGAAAAGTAAATAAAATTTTGAGTCAAAGAAAGCCAAGTGTTCTAGGACTCATGTATTGACTTGCTTTTGTTATGTTGGTGTTTGGGATGAGTTTTTAGTGGAGAAACATGATTTCTTGTACATTTTTGCCTCGTTACACTTGAGACATAGTGCGATATGGCATTTTATTTCTTGGATCATGTTTCTAGTTTCTTTTTGAGTTAGAGAAGGGTAGAGATAGCTACGTTTTGTATTTTTACACCCCATGATTGAGCTTGCTCGTGTTTATCTCTTTGTTGTTTATTCCTTAGAAATTCCCTTCTGTTAGCCTCGTCCCCTAGCCTAACGTTACAACCTTTCAAGTCCTACTGACCTTGCTTAGCCTCGGTTTGGCCTCGATTAGTGGAGATGCTTATGAAGTATGAGCCTATGGTGTAGTCGCAATGACCTAGTATCCATAATCCAAACCGGTAAACCGTGGTAAATGTAAGACAAGCTATTCACACACACACATCCCGTTTCCTCGATAAGGTAGGGTTAAGTGGTATATATTTACTCTTTTACTTGTCGGTTATCTTTGATATGTGATTGGCTTGACCTACGCATGTAACGTTGACTCTTTGGATTCTTTTAAAACGCTTATTTTGCTCGAGGGCGAGCAAACGCTAAGTGGGGGGTGGTTGATGAGAGTCAATTTTACTATGCTTCGGTGCATGTTTTAGCCCCCGTTTACGACACTTTTCGCTCATTCTGGGTAGTTTTATACCATATACAAAATCACATTGCACATCCACCATGAGGTAAACTGTCATCTAGATGGAAAACCTTGGCATTTTACGATGTTTTGGCCCTTTTTCGAGACCTATTTATCTTGTGGAATTATGCTCGGTATGTGTTTGAATGTTTTGATACAGGAAATAGGTGACTCATGAACCAGGAAGTTAAGGCACGAGGCTTAGAAAGATGAAACCTAAGCCCGGGAATGGAAACGGATCAAAAATAGTTAATGTTTTCGCCTTACATTCACTTTATCTGCAATTTGAGAAATGTTGAAGGCATTTTATGGACTTGTGGTCTTCATGAAAGTTGTAGATAATTGAATGAGCTTTCTAATAGATTTTAAATCACTCAAATCTAAGCTCTACACGCAAAGATATTACTAGATTACTGAAGGTGTATCTGTCCAGGAATTTTGGCGCGCGCCGAAGACTTTGGGTCGCGCCAAGTTGGAACAGAGAGCTCCCAGAATCACAGAACCAGTTTTGGGGCGCGCCAAAGGCTTTGGGGCACGCGAAAATCACTTTTTCTGCATATTTTTTGGCGCTTATAAATTGATTTTTTTCTCCCCCATTTCATAAAAAACTCATACCTAGACTTAATTAGGACACCCTTAGGTCGATTTTCTTCCATTTTCTCCCTTAGATTAGCTCTTCTTTCACTCTTTCCCTTAGATTAAACACAATTTAGCACAGATTTTTCTCTTCCTTGTTGGTGTTTTTGAAGTCTTCTTCCCCAAGTGACAATGGGTTTGGATGAAGATTGATTCAACTTCAATTTCCTGCGTTTTTGGTAACTAATCTTTCCTCTTTTCAGTTTTATGGCATTAATCTCTTCTTTGATTTTTATTTCTTGCTTTATGATGAGTAGCTAAACTTTTCATAGCCAAATTATGTGAAGATTGAAGAAATCACCCTCTAATTGATGAAATTGGGAATGGGTAGTGCTTAATTGATGTTGTATCGACGAATTTGTGTCTTAAAACTTGTTCTTAATGCTTGAATTAGACTGTACACCTAGTTCATGAACTCACACACCACTTTTATAAATGTATGTTGCGAAGGGGTGTGGGAAAAAGGGTTTTAAGATCGTTATCTACAATTGACTGAGTTGTTTAGATCGATTGGGTAACGAGGTTTGTCAGTGTAAATCGAGCGGCTCTAGTTCTTAATCTTGTTTCGGTCAGTTAAATCCTTAAAGGTGGACTGTTGAACCGGGCAAAGGGTACTAGGTTGTTGAATGGCGTCTAGTACTATTTTAGGAGTTTGCACCCATGAACGAGTCGATATAAGCATTAGGATGGTTGGTTGGTAGTTTCCATTCCCAAATAATCGATTAGAGGGGCGAAAGTATTCAATTGGATCGTGATTTGGTTGTCTCTTTCTCTTTTTATCTCTAGTTTAAATATCGTTTTAGCATAATCAAAACTTGAACACACTTGATTAATCTAAACTAAGTATGAGAATGACTTTGGTATTCGATTGATTCTCCGTGGGATACGACATTGCTCACCTCTATAGTGCTTCCGACCCGGTACTCTGCCGGTTAAGGTTGGTCGTTGCTATTTTGGTCATCATGGACCCAGAAAAAAATCTCAGTGGGGGCACCAGAACAAATTCGAAAGGCGAGTGGAGCATCAATAGTGTTTTTTACATTTTTTACCTATAAAACACGTCGATTTTCGGATCTCGGTGGGGGCCATGCACCCCTCTTTAGATTTGGGTCCGTCCCTGGCTCGATACCTTAAAAATGATTCCGTAAGTTACGATACCTTAAAAATCGAGAATAGTTATCGCCTCTGCTATGCATAAAGAAAATCGGAATAGTTAACGGAAGACTTGAACTTCTTGTTTTTATTGAAGGGTGAACAGTAGAATTACGACCAGCATTTATAGTAAATTTTTTTTTGAATTCAATTTATAGTAAATTCTTAGACTCAAAGATAATGACTATCTTAAATGACTACATATTTAAAACAATAATCTAAATAATCTATTTAAACTAAAGGGACAAGTGGAATTAAGGACAAAAATGTAGGAGAAATTGTCAAAAAGAACAAGTGAAATGAAAAATGGTGAAAATGACAAAAGACATTTAAAATGATGAAATTACCCTCATAAATTTAACGACTTCAATTTAAACATCAAGTAAATCCACAAAAATAATCCACTAAAACATTTTAATATCCAAAAATCTCTTGCTAAACAAATCCACTAAAACAAAAGCAAAAAACAAAAACATAAGAATGACATATTAAATCAGTGGAATGATAATTTATCATTTTTACAATTTTCCAATTCCACTGGACTAAATACCTATTTCCATTTAAAATTTGTCCTTTTAACATTTATCTATAAACTAAATCTATATTGAAGGGTGAACAGTAGAAGTACCCCAGCATTTATAGTAAAGTCTTAGACTAAAAGATAATGACTATCTTAAATGACTACATATACATCTAATTTTTAAAAAAATAATCTATTTAAACTATATCTACTTATTTCTTTATATAATAATTTCTCCATTTCTTCTTTTGGTTTCATTCGTATCTCTTTGTCGGTTTGTCTTCTAATAATATCTTTTAATTCTTATAAAAAACTACGAGGTGGTGAAACAAGGACAAAATAAGATTCAAAATGATGAAACAGGAAAAAAATAAAATTTGGTTGACAAGGACAAAAAAAATAGAGATGTACAAAACACCATAATGATAATGTAAGATATTTTTATTTTTCACAGGAAAATCGGGTAAATAAATGCACTAAATTTTATTCATTTAATTCTTAGAAAGATGGGGAGTTTTGTATCGGGAAACATAGGAGAGTTAACTGCCACCGGAAATCTCGGCCACTAAATCCGCCATCCCTGAATGTGTTGATACAGAGGAAGTTGAACTGGAAAAAAGAGTCCAATACACTCAGGGATCCTCACGCTCTGATTTAATTCCGGTTGTAAATTAAAACCGATATTTTCCGGCGAGCAAGAATCCCATTGAAGGGAGGATATGGCGAAAGGCAAACGGAAAAGAAGTAACACCGAGTAAGTGTCAATTATCTTCTCATACGACCAAAAATCGAGAAATGTTTGCTTCAAATTCCATTCTGATATGAATAAATTTGCGTTGGCCTGTGAGAAAATCAAATTTTGCAGATCGATTGGAAATTTGTTAAAATAGGGTTTTAATTTGAATCGAATTCCCAATATTCTAAATTGAGTTCTGAATATTCTGAAACGATTAGTGCATGTCGATTAGAATTACTCAGAAATCAATTGCGTAGTTGGCTTTTCATCCACCTGAACCATTTCTAATACATAGTGGATACGGTGATGATTTTTTTTACAGATGTTACTCCGTTCATCAGTGACTTACTACATTCAATGCAATTGTAGCGTGTGTTTCTACATATCAGTGTGTGAATTTACAACTTGTCTTGGGTGATAGCTAATTGAAATCAAGTGGTAGTTCTGATGAAAGTGTTTTACATGTGTTACTACGTCGATAAGTGAGTTACAACATTTGAACAAAATTGTACTGTGTGTTTCTACATACCAGTGTTTTCAGTGTGTGAACTTTCAACTTGTGTTGGGTGATACCTAATGGAAATCACGTTTTAGTTCTGATTTTTTTTAACATGAGTTACTATGTCCATCGGTGAGTTACTACATTTCAATTTAAGCGGTCTTTGTGTGTTTTTACATATCTTTGTGTTCGAGTGTGTGAATTTAGAAACTGTCTTCTCAGAACACTTACCTAATGGAAAGTTACGCATGTGCTTGATGAAAATCATGTGTTAATACACAAATGGGATCGTGTTAGGCAAGAATAGTTACTACATTTTTGACATGTTACTACTTTATTTGAATTGTTACTACATTTTTTTGAATTGGCACTACCATTTTTGATCGTACAACTACAATTGTGTGCATTGTTGCTACAATTTTGAATTGTTACTACATTATTTGAAGTGGAATGTGTAGTATTACACTAGTGAATGCATGACACTCGATTTGTAATTAAGTTTCGATGATTTGATGATTTTTTTGAAATCCATGCCATGAGATACGGACATGATCAGTCATCCCGACTTTCGGATGATGCAAGTAAAATGGAACAGTAGAAAGTGATAACAAGAAGCTTGCAGCCGAAGTGGAGAGATTAAAGTTTGATCAATTCAGCAGGATTGAAAAAACGAATGACTTGGATGAGGAATGTAGGGGTCTCAGAATGGACTTGGATAAGCGGACCGCGGAGAAAACTGAATTGGATTTGGAAATCGAAGCTTTGAAGAATAGTAAGAACAGGATGAAGGATGAATTGGAATTGGAAATCAATTCATTTTTTTTTTTTCCTTTCTGTTTTATTCGAACTATTTTCAGATTTTTTATGGTTTATTCGAATGCTAGCAATGGGGAATCTGATCTTCCGTTTTGTTCTTCTTAACTTCCAATATGTGGAGTTGATAATGGCATGAAAATAGGACACAATCTGATTTGCAGTTATTCAAAAAGGATTGTTTTAACTTCAAAAAAAAAAAGGATTTTTTTCATTTCTTAAAAATAAAAAAACGCCAATTGTAATAAATGTAGTAAATATTAGAAAATTGAAAATTAAGGGTATTTTTAGATATGCATTACTTTCTGTCATTTACAACCAGTGTGATTCTTTTTTGCCTTTTTTCACAAATAAGATATAAACTCGTCATTTACGACATTTTCCTAATAAAATTATAACCTGGCATGGAGACCAGTGTTCGAACCTAACTATAAAAAATGATATATAAAAAGTATAACAATGTTTTTTATTTTAGTGAAAGAATTGTCGTAGGCTTGAAGGGCAAGAAACGTGTAAAATCGTCCTATTAGAGCAAACAGTAGCCGATCTCTTCCGGAAAACAAACTAAAAATCAAACTTTTTAATCGTCCAGCAAAATTTGAATTTCTAGGGTTCTTGCTAATTTCTTCATCATAATATATATATAATGTCAGAGAGGCGGCTCCACCACAAGCTTGTGGAGTGTGGCCAAGACCTAAAATATTTTTTTAACTACGAGTGGAGATTTTTTTAATAAACGCATATCTATGTGTAATTGGCCCCTTATTTTTATGCATCGATTTCTATTTTTTTTATCGTTACTCTATAATTACATGTATAGAGGTAAATATACAAATATATGTGTGATAATGGGAAAAAATTGATAAATTTCCGACCCCTTGTCAAAATTCTGCGGCCAGCCCGCAGAATGTCGGGAAAGAAAGCAATTACAACGTTGATAGCGCCGCTTGGTATGATTTAAATATCTTTGTCAATTTTAATGCCGATGTTTCATATACTCTCTCTGTTTTTTTAGCATGGATATTGAACTATGTCCACGGGGGCGGAATTATTCATCCAATAGCGTGGGTGTAACATAATTGGCGGCGCTATATTCACTCCACGGGCCTTCATCACGACCTTTGTTTGATGGCGGAGATATAATTGGGCGGCGGTGCTATATTCATGGCGCCGCCACGGCTTTCTCACCGCGACCTTTGTTTGGTGGCTATGGTGCTCGTTCTTATTGCAGGTTTATTAATTTTGTTTTTCTTGATTTTTATTAATTTCTAGGTGCTCGTTCTTAATCCTTATATTGAAGTAGTTAATTATTTGAGAGACTGTCTAAAGAAGTTGTGTGTTAGATTTTCTTTGGTGGGCCATGCCTTTACGTCATACACCGGCCACCACGCAATACTTCAGATTAGTCGAATTGGTTCAGGATAACGGGGTCTTTAAGTTGAAGGATACTTAGAGATGTACGTAGAGCTTCAATTTAGGTGAAAATGAAAACTTAGTGTTGTAATTTGATCTAATTAGCGTCCTCCATTGCCGATGATGCTGACGTGGCGAAATTTTGATCGGATTTTGCAAACGTGCCATTGAAGTTAGGAGAATTTCGATGACGTTAAAATTGCAAAATTAGTTTTTAAGTTGGATTTAAAATGGACTTTACGACCAGTGTGATTCTTTTTTGTCTTTTTTTCATAAATAAGATATAAACTCGTCATTTACGACATTTTCCTAATAAAATTTTGGGGGAATGAGGGAGAAGGACAAAAATATTTCATCAATTGAGTAGAAGGACAGTTTTTTGAAACTTTTGCATAAAGGACAAAACTATTTATTCAATTTGTTTAAATTCACTTGTGTTCGAAATTCACTTTGTTTAAATTCACCGTCGAAATTCACTAATTTTCAAAATTCATTGTCGAGATTCACCGATTTTGGGATTCACTATCAAAATTCACCTTTATCGAAATTCATGATTTTGGGATTCACTAGGAAGATTCACCGATTTTAGGGATTCATTTGTTTGTCATTCTCTCATTATAAAAATTATGCGGTTGTCCTTCTCCCTATAAAAATATGTAGTTGTCCTGATACTTAAAAATATTCCAGATTGTGTCCTTATCCCTAATTTTCCATAAAATTTTAACCTGGCATTGAGACCAGTGTTCGAACCTAACTATAAAAAATAAAATAAAATAAGTATAACAATGTTTTTATTTTAGTGAAAGAATTGTCGTAGGCTTGAAGGGCAAGAAACGTGTAAAATCGTCCTATTAGAGCAAACAGTAGCCGATCTCTTCCGGAAAACAAACTAAAAAATCAAACTTTTCAATCGTCCAGCAAAATTTGAATTTCTAGGGTTCTTGCTAATTTCTTCATCATACTATATATAATGTCAGGAAAGAAAGCAATTACAACGTTGATGACGCCGCTGAAAGATTTAATAAAATAAAATGAATGAAAGGATATCTGTTTTATTCAATGATCAAATGTTGCCCCAGTACATTATTATATAGTGCTTTAACAGATAAGAGAAACTATTTAAATTACAGATAAAATATAAATAATAAAATAGATAACTGCTAAATAAAAGTCAAATGAGGTTTGATAAGTTGCAACTTCTTCAAACGTCTGCACCTTCTTATTTATCCTGTGAGTTCAAATCATGTAAGCCAGAGTTTATCTTAACAGCGCCCCGCAAGCTGACAGGGAGTGAGCGAAGTGGAAGCTTGTCTGAAAGGTACCAGAATCTAGCTTTGGATAACCCATCGTAAAAACACCCGCAAGTTGGTCACCGGAAGAGACATGCCTGAGAAGAACATCCTGATTGAATACTTATGATCCTCTCGCTGCCATAAGTGAAATTCAGGATTGACAATTGTTGTAGGATTACCTAAATTTTTTTTTTTTTTTTATCAATTGTAAATTTTGATGGGCACGGTTGAGAACTATCCACGAAACCCATCAAGTTATGGCTCTTAAGAACTGGAACCATTTGGGACATCCACGTGAGATAAATTTATTTAAAAAAGATAAAAGATAAAAATAATATTAAAAAAAAATAAAATAAAATAAAATTCAACAAAAACAATAATGTAGACCCGATTGTGTAGCTGCTGAGTCGCTTCTGGAGAATTGAGGATCAAACAGGAGAGAAATTGGAGGCAATTGAGGAGGAGGAATAGAATAGACCAGGCAATTAAACTCCCCAGGCATGAACAGACCCCCGATGACCGGCTAGTTGACCAAGGAGATAGCGAACAAGCCAATAGGGTCAAAATCGTCCAAGCTGAAAGCGAATTCTGGCAAAAGCGAAACATAATAGATAATAGAAAAGGCCACCGGCGGCTGCGTCAAGAACGTTGGTGAGCAACTGAGCATTATATTCATGGTGTGTTTGGCAAGGACAGAGCCTGCACAAAGCAAAAACGGTTGGAGACGGAGGTGGGTGAGCAAGACTAAGATTCCATGGATGCAATCAGATCTGGAGATTCAGAGAGAGGGAGGGGGAGGGAAGGAGAAGGAATTCAGAGTGAAAGAGAAGCAATAGTTGTTTTTTTTTTTTTTTTTTTTTTTTTTTTTTTTTTACATGAGAAAAGAGCCGGTCGAGAGATTGAGATGGACCGGAAAGCTGGGATTCGCCATCGATGCTGTGCGAGAATAGAAGTAGCAAAGAAGGAGAGAAATTGGAGACCGGAGAAGAAGGTTGCCGGAGAAAAAAAAAAATTTGAAGACGGGTGAGGGGTGGGGTTCGTATAGATTACGGTAACGAACCCCACCCAAATGGTGTTCTTTATTATTGACCAGGATCTACGACGTTAGTCGGAAAGCTCTGATACCATGAAAGATTTAATAAAATAAAATGAATGAAAGGATATCTATTTTATTCAATGATCAAATGTTGCCCCAGTACATTATTATATAGTGCTTTAACAGATAAGAGAAACTATTTAAATTACAGATAAAATATAAATAATAAAATAGATAAATGCTAAATAAAAGTCAAATGAGGTTTGATAAGTTGCAACTTCTTCAAACGCGTCTGCACCTTCTTATTTATCCCTGTGAGTTCAAATCATGTAAGCGAGTTTATCTTTAATACCATGTTTGACGAGGAGTGGCGAAGTGGAAGCTTGTCTGAAAGGTACCAGAATCTAGCTTTGGATAACCCATCGTAAAAACACCCGCAAGTTGGTCACCCCATTATTGTGCAAGTGTTGGCCTCTTTCTTGGCCTTGAGAGTGCCTAGGCCCACACTTGAGGGGGCGTGTTAAAGTATCCCACATTGGGAACTTGTGATAGTGTAACCCACCATATTAAGAGATGGACTTCCCTCACCTCACAACCTAGGTTTTGGGGATGAGGCCCCTCCTCTTATATGGGTTTGGGTCTAGATTTTTACTGACCGCCGGTATGATTTAAATATCTTTGTCAATTTTAATGCCGATGTTTCATATATCTCTCTCTCTTTTTTTTTTTTTTTTAGCATGGATATTGAACTATGTCCACGGGGCGGAATTATTCATCCAATAGCGGTGGGTGTAACATAATTGGGCTGGCGCTATATTCACTCCACGGGGCCTTCATCACGACCTTTGTTTGATGGCGGAGATATAATTGGGCGGCGGTGCTATATTCATGGCGCCGCCACGGTTTTCTCACCGCGACCTTTGTTTGGTGGCTATGGTGCTCGCTCTTATTGCAGGTTTATTAATTTTGTTTTTCTTGATTTTATTAATTTCTAGGTGCTCCGTTCTTAATCCATATATATATATATATTATTGAAGATGGAAGGTGAGTATAATAGGGAACTTGGAAAAGATTGAAACTAAGGGAGTGTGTTGGAATGAGATATTATTAATGGAGAAGTATTTGAGAGTGGAAGATGGTAGGAAGATTTGATGGAAGTGACTTCTTTTATTACTTCAAAACTTCTTGATTTTTGCTTGATACAAACACTATGGCTTGGGTCCTATTTATAGTACTAGTCTTCAACTAGGATTGTTTCTAGAGTCTTCCACCTTATTCCTTTACTACCTTATTCTAGTGTCTTCCATACAAGATAATTTATAAACTCTCTAGAATTCTCCACACAAGTACATCCTACAACATAATTCTAGATTGACTCATACAAGTTTCTAGAACTTGGACCTTAAGGCCTATTTAATTTTGGACTCTTTGAGAAATTAAGGCTCAAAATCAAGTTTACATTTCAACACCCCCTCTTAAACTTGATTTTTCTTTACTCCAATCAAGTTTCTCATCTTCACAAAGACTTCTTGCTTAAGTGGTTCTGTGAAGATGTCACCACACTGATCATGTGTCTTCACATACTCCACTTGCACATTCTTTCTTGCAATGCACTCCTTATGTAGTGATATAGCGTATCAATATGCTTACTTGAACATGATGGGTGGGTTTTTGGCCAAAGCTATAGGTGACTTGTTATCCACGCGAATAGTAGTTGGATCTTCTTGTGCCAAACCCAACTCCTTTAATGATTTCGTAGCTGTGATCGCATGACAAACACATGAGGTAGTAGCAACTACATATTCTCGCTTCACATGAAGAAAGGGTGACTATCGGTTGTTTCTTTGACATCCATGTGAAAGTGGTGTCTCCCATATAGAATCGCGGCGAGCTTGTACTCTTACGGTCATCCACATCTCCGGCCCAATCACTATCGCTGTAACCCACAAGCTTGTACTTGTCTGAAACCGAATAGTATAATCCATAATCTATCGTTCCTTTGAGATACCGGAGAATTCTCTTTGCACTTTTCCAGTGAGTTATTGTTGGATTCTCCATGTAATGACTGATTACTCCAACCGCATAGAGAATGTCGGGTCTTGTACAAGTCAGGTACCGTAAACTTCCAACCATGCTCTTAAAGAGTGTTGGGTCTATTCTCTACGATTTGTCGTATTTTGACAACTTGATTCCACACTCTATCGGTGTACTTACGGCGGCTTGCAATTTTCCATTTTGAACCTTTTGAGAATCTCTCTTGTGTATCCTTCTTGTGAGATGAAGATTCCATGATCCTCTTGTTTTACTTCAATGCCAAGATAATATGCCATTAGTCCAATATCTGTCATCTCAAATTCTTTGGCCATATCCTTCTTTAACTCCTCAATCATTTTCGGATTGTTGCCGGTGAAGATCAGATCTTCCACATATAGGCAAACTATTAGAATGTTTTCGCCTTTTCTTTTAACATAGAGAGCATGCTCGTATGGGCACTTCTTAAACCCTTTCTCTTGAAAATACTTGTCTATGCGGCTATTCCATGCTCGAG
This sequence comes from Gentiana macrophylla, assembly GCA_026214975.1. Taxonomy (NCBI): domain Eukaryota; kingdom Viridiplantae; phylum Streptophyta; class Magnoliopsida; order Gentianales; family Gentianaceae; genus Gentiana; species Gentiana macrophylla. Next base: position 26,966 of record JAOBSW010001047.1, read on the forward strand.
GAGCCTGTTTTAGCCCGTAAAGTGCCTTCCTTAACATCAAAACTTTGTCTTCACTTCCTCAATTTCAGTAACCGGGTGGTTCTTTGAATATACACTTCTTCTTCAAGAATCCCATTTAAGAAGGCGATTTTACATCCATCGATGTATTTTCCACCTATTTTGAGTTGCCAAAGAAATGATTAGTCTTCTGATTTCTAGTCGAGCAACGGGAGCAAAAACCTCTTCGTAGTCGATGCCGGCTCTTTGACTATACCCTTTTGCCACTAATCTCGCCTTATATCTTTCAACTTCTCCTTTGGCATTTTCTTTGTTTTATATACCCACTTCACACCGATCGCCTTGTGACCTTTTGGAAGTGTAGCTAACTCCCAAGTATCATTCTTCTTAATTGCCTTTATTTCTTCATCCATTCGTCTTTCCAGTTTTGGCTCCTCATGGCCTCTTCAAAGTCCATTGGCTCACAATCGACAAAAGGCAAAATAAGGTAAGATCATTTTGGTTTTTTCTGTTACCTCATATACTTCTTGTAGACTCTAAAGCGTGGAGTTCTTTCTTCCGAGCTTTCATTTGATGACAATACGTCTTCTTGGGTAGTTGCAACCGATGAAGTTTGGAGGGTAGTGGGCTCCTCTCTTGGTTGCTCCATGTCGCCCTCGTCAATGTAAGGGAAGAAGTTATAGTCATCCTCACATGTCTCCCAATCCCATTCTCCTTCTTCATTAAATATAACATCTCGACTAATGATTGTTTTTCTAGTATTCGGATTGTAAAGCTTGTATCCTTTGGTGTTGGAGTCGTAACCAATAAAAATATACTTCTCGCTTTTATCATCCAACTTTCTTCTATGCTCGTCAAGTATGTGAACATGGGCTATGCTCCGAAAACTCGTAGATGAGAGACTCCAGCTTCCTCCCACTCCATGCTTCTTGTGGTGTCTTGCCCCATACACTTCTTGTTGGTGACCGATTTGACAAGTACACTGCAGATGCAACAGCCTCCGCCTAGAGCTCCTTTGGAAGTCTCTTGCTTTTGAGCATACTCCTCGCCATATCAAGGATTGTTCTATTCTTTCTTTCGGCGACTCCATTTTGTTGGGGGGGGACCTTGGAACCGTCAATGGCCGACGTATTCCATTTGCACTACAAAACTCTTGAAATTCATTTGAGGTGAATTCTCCTCCCCGGTAAGATCTCAAGGCTTTGATCTCTAGGCCACTCTCTTTTTCCACAGCAGCTTTAAATTTCTTAAACATCTCAAAAACCTCTGATTTTTGCTTCAAGAAATACACCCATGTTTTTCTTGAAAATCATCGATGAAGAGGAGGAAATAGTTACTCTTGCCAAGAGAGCTTGGTTTGATTGGACCACACGTCTCTGTAGATGTACGAGTTCTAGTGGCTTTTGAGCTCTTGAAGTGGATTCCTTCGGAAAACTTTTCCTAAATTGTTTTCCATGGACACCCTTCACATACTTGATCGGGATGACGAATCTTTGGGTAATCCTCTCACCATCTCCTTTTGGAGAGCAACTCTGAGACCTCCAAAATTGAGATGCCCATATCGAAGATGCCAAAGCCAAGATGCATCTTTGTAGCATGCCTTGAGACACTTTGCAACATCGTTTTGAATGTTTATCACAAACATCCTATTCCTTGTCATGGCACCTTAGCAATTAAGTTATGCGCTTTGTCTCGTATAGAAAGGTTATTATCTCTTAAGTGAATATCATAACCTTTCTCCAAAAGTTGCCCAAGACTCAAGATGTTGCTCTTCATGTTTGGGACATAATAGACAATGGAGATGAATTGATGTTGTCCATTCTTCAATCGGATAAGAATTTTACCTCTGCCTTTCATCGCTATTTTAGAGTCATCTCCAAAGGATACATTCCGTTCTGATTCATCAAGCTCCACGAACATGCTTTTTCTCCCACACATATGATTGCTTGCACGGTATCCAAGTACCATCCTTCTCCAATTTCATGGCCTTTGTAAGCTAGAAGTAGAGTACCATCTTCTTGATTTCTTTCTTCAACATAGTTGGCCTTTTCTTCAACTCTATTAATTTTAGGAGCTCTACATTCGGAGGCATAGTGACCGGTTTTTCACAATTATAACACTTCACATATGACTTATCATTCCTTGATCTTGAGTTGCCTCTTCCACGTCCTCGTGATGGAGTTCCTCCCCTTTGAAAATTGTCGTTGTCGTCAATCGATTGTCGACGTTGTCCATATCCTTGTCCACGTCCTCGTCCTCGACCGCGGCCTCTACAATATCCCTGGTGGCGAATGTGTTGACTTTCACTATGATTGTTTGTTTCCTTTCTTGGATTAACTTGAGTCTTGAAGTGTTGTTCCACAATCTCTTCCTTTTTCTTTTTCTTTTCTTCATAAGCTTGTAAGGAACCCAAGAGTTGTTCTATAGTCATGGCTTCCAAGTCCTTAGTTTCTTCGATGATAGCAACAATATGCTCGAACTTGGGATTTAGCGATCGAAGAATCTTTTTCATGATCTTTACGTCATCGAGCTTTTCACCATTCCTCTTTAGTTGATTAGTAATGGTTAATACTCTACAGAGAAATAGTCGGAGACGACTTCTCCTTCTTTTCATATGCAAAGCTTGAACTCAGCTCTTAAGGTTTGAAGACGTACTTTCTTATTTGGATCTCGCCTTTATAGGAAGTTTGAAGCTTCTCCCATGCCTCTTTGGCAGTCTTTGCTTCCGATATCTTTTCAAAAGCATCCTCATCCAACCCTTGATAAATGAGGTAGAGAGCTTTCTTGTCTCTCTTTCTTGAGTCTCTCAAACTATCCTTCTGAGTTTGAGATAAACCACTTTCATTATTCGGCTCATCGTAGCCTTTCTCTACTATCTCCCATACATATTGTGATCCAAGGAGGGCCTTCATCTTGATGCTCCAATTATCATAATTGCTTTTGTTGAGCATTGGGACTTGAAAGGGAACCATGCCGCTGCTAGCCATTACTTGATATGATCACGAACCTTGCTCTGATACCACTTTGTTGGAATGAGATATTATTAATGGAGAAGTATTTGAGAGTGGAAGATGGTAGGAAGATTTGATGGAAGAGACTTCTTTTATTACTTCAAAACTTCTTGATTTTTGCTTGATACAAACACTATGGCTTGGGTCCTATTTATAGTACTAGTCTTCAACTAGGATTGTTTCTAGAGTCTTCCACCTTATTCCTTTACTACCTTATTCTAGTGTCTTCCATACAAGATAATTTATTAACTCTCTAGAATTCTCCACACAAGTACATCCTACAACATAATTCTAGATTGACTCATACAAGTTTCTAGAACTTGGACCTTAAGGCCTATTTAATTTTGGACTCTTTGAGAAATTAAGGCTCAAAATCAAGTTTACATTTCAACAGAGTGAACCTTGTTTCGTCCATTAGATGGAAGGTGAGAGATGGAAAACATATTAAATTTTGGAGGGATGTTTGGGTTGGGGATGAGCCTCTTTGTCAACGTTTCCCACGACTATTTAACCTTGCTAGTGATAAGGAGTGTGTAGTGGGGGAGCGATGGAAAATGAACGATGGCACTTGGAGTTGGGTGTGGGACTGGAGAAGAGAGATAAAAGGAAGGGAATCAGGAGAGCTTATTGATCTTTTAGCTTATCTTCCCGATCTTTTCTTGGGTACAGATCATTCGGATGCTCCGTCTTGGACCCTTGATCCCCGTGGTGTCTTTTCCGTTGTCAGATTAAAGAACTTGCTACTGGAAACTGATGTTCCTCGCCTTTTGGGTGTCTCTTCAACTCGCTGGAATAGCTTAGTTCCTTCTAAAGTAAACATTCTTAATTGGAAAGCAACTAAATGTAGACTTCCCACTCTTAATAATCTATCGATAAGAGGCATCAGTCTTACTAGCCTCGTTTGCACGTCTTGTGGGTTGGACCGGGAGGACGAAACTCATCTATTCCTACGATGTCCTTTTGTGGCACTGACTTGGAACAAAGTTTTTTCTTGGTGGCATGTTTCATTACATACAACTGTGGATTGGGGACCGTTTTTACAAGCAGTACCTTTGTGCATGAAACAAATGAATTTATCAAAGGTATGGGACGCTATCATAAAAATCACGTGTTGGAGCTTATGAAAAAGAAGGAACAATCTCATCTTCAACTCAAAGCTTGCTTCGGTAGTCGATGTGCTTGGAGAAATTCAAACTCTCAGTTTTTCCTGGATCAATTTGCGATGCGACAAATTTTCTTTAGATTGTGATATTTGGAAAGATCAACCATTAAATAACTTTAGATAGGCGTTGATTGCTTGGTTTAACGTTACTTTTGTTAGGAGTTTGATTTTTTACTGTATTGGAGTAACTCAACCTCTGTAATCTTGGTAGCTTAATTATCTATTAGCTAATAGATAAGTCTTTTAATATTTATATATATATAAGTTGTTGTTCAAAAAAAAAATATATATTATTGAAGTAGTTAATTATTTGAGAGACTGTCTAAAGAAGTTGTGTGTTAGATTTTCTTTGGTGGGCCATGCCTTTACGTCATACACCGGCCACCACGCAATACTTCAGATTAGTCGAATTGGTTCAGGATAACGGGGTCTTTAAGTTGAAGGATACTTAGAGATTTACGTAGAGCTTCAATTTAGGTGAAAATGAAAACTTAGTGTTGTAATTTGATCTAGTTAGCGTCCTCCATTGCCGATGATGCTGACATGGCGAAATTTTGATCGGATTTTGCTAACTTGCCATTGAAATTAAGAGAATTTCGATTTTGACGTTAAAATTGCTCTATCTTAGATTCGGGACGGTATCGTAATATCATGGATATGAATGCTGGATTGGGAGGTTTTGAAGCTTCTCTTCATTCTCCTAAGTTCTGGGTTATGAATGTTGTTCCCACCATTGCTGAGAAGACTACTTTGGGTGTCGTTTATGAACGCGGATTAATCGGGATTTACCACGATTGGTAATACCTTCTGTCCTTGTAGTAGATACTGTAAAATAAGAAACATAATTATATTTTTGGTCCTTTTATCTTCTCGTTGTCCCAAACTAGTCCTGATCTTTCGTAATGATAGTTTACATCCTTATCTATGCATTTTATTACGCTTTTAGACACTTATCCGACCCGATGACCAACATTTGGCCCAATCGGTTCCGTTAAGTGTCGTGAAGGTGTAACAAATATGTATAGTTAGGGGTGAACTCTCATTATGAGAAAGATAAGGGCTTGTTTTGTGACAATAAGAAAATATAGGGACCAAAATTGATTATCCCTTTTTATGTTTTATTATTATTTTGCAACCAATATATAGTGACACATGGCACACACGTAGTACGGTTGAGCTTTCATTTAGTGTAAGTGTAACAAATAGGTATAGCTAGGGGTGAAAATGTCATTAGAAAGAAAATAGGGGACTAAACGTGTCATTATCCCATTTGTTATAATTCAGGTGTGAGGCTTTCTCTACATACCCAAGGACATATGACCTTATTCATGCTAATGGCCTCTTCACTCTATACAAGGACAAGTAAGTACCCTTTTTTCTGATACCACGTGTCGTTTTTCATTGGATGATAACGGATTTCCTTCTTATTGAGGACACTCTACAGTAGAATTTTCGGATGTAAACATAAAACGTCTAACATGGTTCGTGTTCAATACAGGTGTGATTTTGAAGACATACTCTTAGAGATGGACCGTATATTAAGGTCAGAAAGCGCGGTCTTGATCCGGGGACGAGGTCGATGTCCTTAACAAGGTATCGCGTATAGTTGCAGGATTGAGATGGAACTTCAAGTTGACAGATCACGAAGATGGCCGCTTGTTCCCGAGAAAATCTTGGTTGCTGTAAAACAATACTGGGTTGTAGGTGACAAGAACTCGACATCTACACGATAAAGAAGAAGCCTTCGTCTTCAAGAATAAGTAGAAACTGGTTTATTGCAAGCCCTTCGGGGGGAGGGGGAGGGGTCGTCGTTCGTATTTGTAGTAAACGCGGTTTGATTGCGGTTCATGCGGTAATGAAGTGTGACCTGCAGTTGTAACATTGTGTTATTTTTGTTCTATCTTTTTTTCTTTTACCACTTGTTGGTTTGCTCTTTTATGTGAAAGTGAACGAATTTTTGTTGTCTTAAACTTATTGTTATAACTACAAATTCATGATATTTTTTTGTAAGCGTTTAATGTTGTCTTAATTTGTTCATATATATATATATATATATATATATATATATATATATATATATATATATATATATATATATTTTTTTTTTTTTTTTTTTTTTACTACCCCAATCCTATATTATAATTTATAAGTCGATTCTAGCATTTTCATTAAATCTCACAATGGTATAAGTTATTCTCACATTTCAATGCAATAATTAATACTCTTTTTCTTGGTTTACCCTTATTCCTTATTCCTTTTTCCTTATTCTATCTTTACACTATTCTAATTAGTCTACGAGCATTTTAGTCCAAAACTAATAAAATTGGATCATTTATTAGATTTTTTTTTTTTAAGATCAAAACGATGTTGTTTTGATCTTTTAACCCAATCACAACAAATTCTACAATAGAGAAATATTGCAGAGGACCCTCACTACAAAATCGGTATTTAAACATCTAGTTTAAACATCTAGTTTAAATAGAAAACCGGACATGAAACCGGTATTTTAACACTACAAAACCGGTATTTAAACATCTAGTTTAAATAGAAAGTAGACAAAAAGAGGTATTTTAACAGTAGGAGGCGTAAACATCAAAGGTACACGAATAAATCAGAGCAACTTCACTTGTGCAAGAAAGGAGAGAGCATGCCTTTGTAAGTCTACGCATACCGCTTTAGCCACTCGAGGGTCAATCTGTTTCGAATCTTTCTCATCTTCATCAATATGAACACCACCTTTACCACGAACAGATTTTCTAAGGCATACCCGAAGCATAAATGATTGCAAAACTGGAGCACTTGTTAATATGAATCTGGCAAATTCAAGCTCGTTTTGCGTATTGGTGAATCCCGACAACTCCATGAACTGAAGGTGTTTATGCCGCACAACAGGCCACTCCACTGCGTTCCTTCTTTCTTCTTTACAAACAGGACCCCCTATCTGCGTAATTTTAAAGTATAAAATAACAAGTCAAAATAGATTTTCAGAAAATATAGTTCGAAGACGACGTAAGTAGAGAGATCATACAATGTGTGTGTGTGTATACAGAAGGAAGGAAAGGAGAGAGCATGACTTACCGCAAGATAAAAGTCCTCCAAAAACGGACATGAAACCAAAACTGGAGCAAAATTCCAAAGATCCATCTTCTCCCAATCTTCTGGGAAAGGATTACCACATGTCAAAAGACATAATATCCTAACGTTGCGAAACGCTCGAAATGTTGGAGGCAACCGCTGGATCTTTACGTGTATATATATGTGAGTACGTGGGCAGGGCGGGGGAAGACGAGCATATATCAATATCAATAAATTGTGAGAAATCAATAACAAGTATGTATGTATGTATACAGACAGAGAGACATGACAAATAAAGAAGATAATTACCTGGTACGGTGTATTGATTATTAAGTGGTGTAACTCAGGCAGGTCCCTTGTAAGTGTCACATCCCCGAAACAATAATTCATCCCAGGAGATTTAAGATACAAATTTTCAATCTTTGGAAGGGAAGACAACCAAATTTCTACTTGGCTACTCATCTCGATCAAGACCATCTCAATATTGATATCTGAGACCTCAATTTTTTCCACATTAAAGCAAAAAGCTAAATCAACACACTTCAACTTGAGATCCGGCCCAGAGATTCTTAGATTCAGAGGCAGATCACAAAATTTCAAAGATAGATATGTAAGGTTAGGACAGGACATTAAAATGTCAGACAACCGGTGGTGACTAAGCAATATCAAGCGGAACAGATCTATTCTCGTAAGTGAATTAAACTGACCGACAAAACTGGTTTCCACATTGCAGTTCAGTAAAACTAAATAATTTAACCTCGATAATCCATCAATAAGCTTAAAAGATAAGGTATACTCTTTCTCACACTTGCTTGTCTGACAAAAATTACCAACATCAAGCCGTTCAACATCAAGCATAGCAAGAGTTTGCATCCAACGTACGAGATGACAAGTATGACCATTCAAAAAGCAACAGTACAAGGAAAACCTTGTCAGCTTACATTTCCGACCACGATCAGAGTAAAGCTGTAGGCATTGATCCACAGCTTTAAAAAATCCTTGCTTATCACCATTATTAGCAACTTGAGCGTGATACTTTTCTCCAATGTCGAATGGGGGACCGCAAGTGAAAATAAAATCAGACTTTGTGGTCCAAACATTCCTCCACCTCCTTGACAAAATGCTTGTTCGTGATGCTTCAATGAGTCTTAACCGTGAAACAATATCACCTAGAATATCATCAGGTAATCGGTCAATCCCATTGCCCTTTCCTTCATTTGGTAATCGGTCAGTCTCATTGCCCTTTTCTTCATCAGGTAGTCGGTCAGTCTCATTACCCTTTTCTTCATCGAGTAATCGGTCAGTTTCAGTGTCATTTTCTTCTCGTGTGACAACACTATTGATCCATTCACGAGAAGAATGAAAAGCTATTTTTATTCCCAACCCTGCCATGGTCCATACCGCCAAATTGGAAAATATGATTCCTGAGCCTGAAAACGTATGTTGTGTGTTGTTAGAACGATAAACAAACATAACTCAATGCACTTTTCTTCCTCTCATCATGGAAGGAAAACAGTACCTGCTACTTCATTTCTTTCTTTTACTTGAAAATAAGGTCGAGGATCAAATCAAACAGTCTAAGACACCAAAGATAACAACTTTATCCTCATGGAAAAACACTAGTTGCTGCCTATCCTTCTTTTACATAGGATCAAATCAAATCAAATCAAATCAAACAGGTAATGTATACAGTAATAGCTAACAAATTTTAAAGAGTCAATAGACACAAAGATAGTAACTTTACTATCCATGATTGAATGGCTGAGACACCAACAAGAAGCTTTAGGCCACCGATGCATGCCTAATCAAACCCACATGATTAGAACCATATTTAACTTGAGAAACTCGACCACCCAAAAAAGAACCATATTTGACATATCCCCACCGCTAGTAAAGTGCACACTAAAACACCTAAACTTTGAATAAATCAATGAAAGCAGAAACAAATAACAAAGGAAGAGGATGTTACCTCCCAAGACTGCAGCTTTGATCCACATCATTCCAAATTTTGGACACAGAAAGTAGAAGGAAGGAACAGATAACCAGGGGAGGGGGGAAAGGGAAGTCTTTAAGGTTTAAGGGCACATTAATGTATGTATCTTGTATACAATTAGTGTGAAAATCATTGTGATGAGTGTTGGTAATTGTTTTTTTTTTATTTTTTTATTTTTTTTATTTTTAGAATTGGTAATTGTATTCTTGTTTGCCTGGAAATTTTGGTTTGGTGGATTGTTGGTTTAGGGGTTTGAGATGAGATCACCTGTTCAATTTGTCTGTCTAATTTCGGTGTCTAAATAAAAACGTCGGGATCAGATCATTTAAACACCGAAATTAGACAGACAAATTGGAACGATGATCTCATCCCCAGGGGTTTGGGGAATTTTTATAATACAATCATTGTATGAATATTGTATCAAATGATATACATTACAACAATTTATTTCTAACATCTCACATACGATAAAAATGTATTACGTGAGAGTATTCTAACATCTCACATACGATAAAATGTATTATATGAGAGTAAAAATGATAGATCGTAATGTATATCATTTGATACAACATTTCTACAACTGTTGCATCATAAAATTTCTCGGGAGCATAGGGGTGTGGTGGCAAGAGTAGTCTTTGTTAATGAGCCGAGCCGAACCGAGTATCATTTGTTCATATTCTATTTGTTTAGGTCACGAGCTTGTTCTTGTTCGTTCGTTTAATAAGCGGATATAAAAATATATTCAAACTTGGTTCGTTAAAGTAACGAATTTGTTCGCGAAAGTTTGTTTAATAAATGAATATAAATTATGTTCAAACTCGACTCGTTTATAAACAAATTTTGTTTGAATTCATAATCGTTAAAAACCCGCATGCATTTAGCTATTGAGCATAAAGCGGTTGCATTTAAAGGTGTCACCGTAATCTACACCTATAATTTGGTTAACATAATGATCAATAGCTTCTTCATTATAATCAAAGGTGTGGTTAAAAGTTGTTTCATCCGTGATAGGCACAACTTCAAAGATACAACGGGTAACACAACCGTGTCCGCATCATGATTATGATGGGTCAACATAATGATCAATAAATCCCTATTATAGGCACAAAACCGTAATCAATGATGCATATTACGGTTGTGTCACCCGTTATTCGATAGATTGTGCTTATGTCATTACTCATTCGATAGCTAATTTTACTCCATTTCGTATAATACATTTTTATCGTATGAGGTTATAATAATATACTTTTATCCCATACGAGAGAATATAGAGATGAAATGTTGCAAGTGAAATTTGTTTAATTATTATGATTGAGTTGTCGACAAAAATAAACGACTTGAATCATAATTTATACGAAATCAATTACATCTAAGGATATTTGGCCCGATTTGATCTTTCCCATTTACCCACTACTAAAAAAACTACTTTTTGCTGCGGTTGAAAAGTGCCACTAAAACCTAAAAAAGTGACACTATAGACCTATTGCCACACCTAAAGCTTTTGTGTCACCCGTGGCAAGCAACTATGTGGCAACAAGTTCTTGCCACACTTTACTCCTCACCGCGGCAAAAAGTTCAAATTTATTGTCACAGCACCATACCGTGGCAAAAAATTAAATCTATTGCCACAATGACAAGTGCCACAAAAATAAATAATTAAATTAAATTAAATATCAGAAAAATAAATGTTTTTGCCACACTTTCTGGTGCTACAAAAAATAAATGATTATTTAAAAAAAAAAACCCACACCCACCCCATCCACGCCCACCCCTACCCCAACCCCACCCCTACCCATCCATGCCCACCCCCACCCCCACCCCACACCTACCCCACCCCACCCCCACCCCCCCCCCCACCCTACCATATAGAAAGTTGCTCCCGAGGAATGCTTGGAATTTGTAAATTTAGAACTTAACAATGTTTTGCAAAATCTGCCATTCATATAGAGCTAGGAATGTAAGAGACCCGTATCACATGCATGGTAACATACTCAACAGATCTCAAAAGAAAATAGTAGCACATAAACCAAATAAAGTGCATATATAACTCTATATAATATTTTTATGGGTCAGTTCATGACAAAGTTGCACAGAATTCCTCAAAATCCATTCTTCTGTATTGCAGTGCATTAAACTGCATGGATAAAAAATAGTACTCTGGTTAAGCAGATGAACTCTCTTGATCCATATACACACACACAGTTATATAGCAACAAGACCTCAAAGAGATAAATACATACAGAGGCAAGAAAATCGAACATGCGTGTCTGTTGCGTATTTCATCGAGGTCTAACAAGAATACCTGATTAGAAGAATGTACAAGCATAAGAAGCAAACGAAATCATACCGTGTAGATTGTGAGTAATTGAAGTTATAATATTTTCCAGGCTTATGGTGCCGTTTTACCATGTTCCAGTTGGGTAAATTGCTCTTTCAAATAGAATTGTTCATCAACAGTCAGCCTCTTCAATAAGGCCTGCAAAAGTTTGAACGAATGAGTTAAGTTACAACAAGGGTTTTCTATGGATTAATAGGAAACTCGAAAATACTTGATTTTATAAAATGCGGGATTCAGTCCGGGCCCCAAAGGGACGGATACCACAATGCAGAAAATATGCTATATTACCAATGCTCCAAACGTCAACCTTGGTGCTATATGATCGATGTAGAACTTCAGAAGCTACGTATTCAGCACTGCCAACAATGTCATTGAGTATTTCATCTGAAAACCGGTTGGATATTTTTGAATTAACATTATTTACAAACAAATGGCACGGGAAATAAAGGAAGGGACTTGATCTAAGAACTTAGAATTAACAAACCTGGCCTCACAAAACCCGACAATCCAAAGTCTATAGCATTTAGTTGTGAGGTCTCCTCTTGAGACAAACAAGAAATTCTGGCAAGGAAATGTGACATAATTAGCCAAAATGCTGTGCAAAAAATACACATTATCACATTTTATGCTTAGACATATGATATAGCAGATTGCATTCAAGTACCAACATTGAATGACATGCACAGCTGATCAAGACATTAACTAAGAAGCTATACACAAGCAGAACATTAAGACAGACTGGTCTAGACATACATACAAGTAGGACACTCAACATGTATAACAGATCAACAAGAACTCAGCTGGACAGAGCAACATGACCTGATGCAAAGACATGTACAAATAGACATTATGCTCCCATTAAATGCCTCATCATTATGAGAATTGTGATGTGGAAAAGGGAGAAAAAGTCCATGAGAACATACTCCTATGTCTTAATTTGTGGAACACATTGCTAACCTGTTCTCGAATACTTCCTCCACTCCAAAAAAATCTTGGTGATACGGCACTAGATGATTAAAGACGTGAGAAGATGCAACTATAGCACCAAGTACTGTATTCCTTAAAGACAAATGAGCAATCATCTGATCCAGAAGCCAAGCAAGCAGTTGATTTCTTTGTGCAAAATTTGACGCTGCGCAAAGTGTATCTCTCTGTCAAACAACAAAATACAATGAAAATGGTAAAGTTAGCTACCATACATCGAATGAAGGCTAAAAAAGGGCCTATGCTTAGATGTTGAATTTACTCTGTTTTTTCTCATGATGTTAATTTTAACCTTTGCTTCAAGAATAACATGTTGGTATAAATACAGGTTATTGGCACCATATATTTCTTCAAGTATTTTCAAAGAAGTACTAAAATTATGGATAAAGGGCTACACCACAATCGTCCTCGACGTGCCATTACTATTTGAAGCCAAGATGGACAAATGGGCTAAGCTTGTTATAGTCGTCTGGGTCGATCACAAGACACAAATCAAATGGCTCACGGCCCGAGACGAATCAACAGAAGATGATGCACTAAATAGAATAAATGCTCAAATGTCTTTGGATATGAAAAAGACAATGGCAGATATTGTTATAGATAACACAGGATCATTACAAGAATTGAATGAACATTTTGAGAAGGTATTTAGTAGCAATGATACCACTCTTTAAACAGTCAACAATTACCTGAACCTCATCATCTCTTCTCAATCTTGATGGAAATCTCAGCAAAATACCTTTGCTCCTCCTCCGGACCCCAAACGAGCAGAGTAGGCAACCCGCCAATCTAGCAAGTCATCCCAGCAAACATTTCCAGCTGGAAGCCAAGCTAATTTGATGATAAAGGTCCAGTCCTAAAAAGTTAAATCAAGTTGAACTGGTGACCTCCATCACTTAGATCCAATCAAAAACCTAACATAAATGCATTATGAATACAACCCCATATTAGTAGAATCATAGTGAATGCAAACTAGCTCATTCCTCTCTTCAGCATGTAATGATGTGAACCAGACCTACATGAAAGCATAAGATATCACCAAAAGCATCCCAAAAGAGATAACACATACGAATAGAACAATAAAAAAACAGAGAAACATAAGAATCCAGTACCTCTAACCATAAAAAATAAGCAAAGAACAATAAAAACAAAAGGACAACACAATTGGGACCAATAAAAGTAGCAGATGTCCACCATCACAAGATTCAACATCAAGCTCGAAATATATCATGAGACGTGAAATGTCCAATCCATGATTCTGTATATGGATAAACAGTTTCTCCTTCAAACTTTGATTTTGATGGAATATTAGTTGAACTAACCTCTATTACCTCAACTTCATGCCCCCAAACCATCGATAATTAAACAACTGGAAGTACCGGTTCTTCATGACCATCAATCCCGTTACTCTACTCAACTAAAAATAGTTCTGGCATTTCATCGAACATGTGATGACCAGCTTTTAGACATCCCGTCCAGCCGTCCTTGGGGAAGGAAACTGACCATCTCCATCAACCAACAAATTATCAGTCATCCTTCCCTCTATCTTCAAACAACGAATGAGAAGAAGAATCTTCAGGTGTTATATGCAACGAAGAAGACAATTACAAACCTGTGGGAACTGGCTTGGTCATTTCGTCGAGGAAATTGCATGATTCATTATCTAGTACCATTTGATCGGAAACAGCTTGTTTAATCATTGCTTCTTCTGCTGAATCCAATGATTGATTTCCCTCCAACAACTCATCAACTGAGTTTTTTGCTGCTACTACTGATTTGGAATCCGCATCACCCGAAAATTGGAGTTGCTCCACCGATACAGAGGCCGGTATCTCTGGAGTAGGAATCAAACGACCTAATACTTCATTTTTCATATATTCCTGGAACATTTATGTCATTAAATCCATCTAAGCTTGAATCGCAGCTTGAAACAAGTCTATTCTGGTGCTTATGGCGTAATTTTCTAAAGTGAAGCCATGAATATCTTCTTCGAGCTTTGATTTTCTACTTCATCTGGTTCTTCCATCAATCAATGTCGATCAGAAGCAGAAAATCCGAGCTTTGATTCTTTGATTTTCTAGGTTGAGGTATGAGAGATTGAATGTCTATCGGAAGCTGAAAATCTATTGACGCTATCGAAAGCCGAATCCAAAATGGATTTATCACCGTGAATGTTATACTAATTTCTTTTAGCATTTATTTATACGGAATCTTTTTGTTGCAGTTTAAAAATGGGAAAGTGAGGCAATAGCTTAAAAATATTGATCTGAATTTTTTTATTTCTCCTCAAAAAAAGGAATTTTTTTATTTATCATAAAAAAATGTAGTTTACGGAAAAAATATACCTTTTGTCGCAGAACCTTTTAAAGTGCCACAATAGAGGTATCAATAGTGGCACTTTTTATTGTGCAGCTAAAAAACTGACACAAAAACTAGTTTTTCTTGTAGTGACCCGACAACTCTGCTCCCCACCCATGGTTTCCGCGTCTAAATTCAACGCCATGTAGGGAAACATTATGAGTTATTCACTTTCTCTAACGTAAATACATTAAAATTCTTGGTATTGTTTTTTATTCTTTGGCGTCAAGGATGTGGGTTGAGTCATCTTCTTCAAGAAGGGTTGTGAAATTGATGTGGGCTTGTTAATATTTACAAGAAGAGCGGTTTGAATCAATTACAAGGAGATGCGTTTGAATTGGTAAGAGAATTTCTTCCTTTAGCTTTCGAGAATGTATGCCGATTTATCCGGTTCGTGTATCTTTGCTTTTTCTATGTGCATGATTAGCTAGATTTTGACTCATTTTTGCTTTTTGTATGTGTATGATTAGCTAGTGTCGGTAAAGTGACTTAAACTCTACATCTGGTGGAACCAATCGAAGACTCACGGTGTGTGATGGGCGGTGAGAAGTGTATTCAATTACGTGCGTCGGTAGGGTGGAGTCTACTTAGCTACCTCGGCATCGTGCCAGGTAACTATCGACAAGGTGATAGTTTCTTTGAAATCTTGAAATCTGACGAGGTCCCACATCGATAATTCTGTTATGTGATGACTATACTGATGTCATTAAAAGGAGGACACGTGTAGGGGTATTTATGGTGCATCGAGACAAAGATTCCTTGCGGCTAGGGTTTAGGGATTTGTACCTATAAATCTGATTGTTTTCTCATTGTCCGAGTGTGTTGAAATCAGTAAAATTCGGTGCATAATAAAAATATCTCTTTTTGCCCGTGGTTTTACCTCCCATTGAGGGTTTTCCACGTTAAATCTGTTCTTCTTCTTGTTTGTTTTCTCCTTTGATTGTTTATGTTTGATTGCTACATTTTCGTTTCTTGCATCGAAGTTATCTCCATCCGTTTATAACAAGTGGTATCAGAGAGCCAGGTTCTGGAGAAAACAATCTGTACGATCAACTTCATCTCCACCAAGACCTTAGCAAGGTGCTAGGATCTGTGATAAAGTTGTGATCTTTAGCAAGAAAAGATGTCGGCGAGAAGCGTAAAAATCGATAATTTTACGAGGAAGGAGCGATTTTGGTGCTGTGGCAAATCAAGATCGTGCCTTTGTTGAAACAACGAGGTTTGTGGAATCCTTTATCGACAAACCAAATACTGGTGCGGCAGATTATGCGATCTGGAAAGAAAGCACATTCAACCATCATGTTGTGTTTATCTCGATGATGTTATCACCGAGGTTCTTTGAGGAAGACACCGCGACCAAGTTGTGGAAGAAGCTTGAAAGCTTTGTACATGACCAAGTCAGCGACCAACAAGTTGTTGTTGAAAGCAGAGGTTGTTCGGTTTGAAGATGCGTGAAGGAAGTCCATTGAGGAACATCTTGACCGGTGAACACAATATTACTTGATTTAAGGAATATTGATGTTAAAATAGAGGATGAAGATGCATTCTAATCCTGTTGGTGTCATTACCGGCATCATATGAAAACTTTGTGCGATCTTTAATAGTTGGGAAGGATACAGTGAGCTTTAGAGGATGTGAGGTCACCTTACATGCCGGTGAGCTTAGACACAAGGTTCTTTGGAGCAGACAGTCATAAATTTCTTTGGGCTAGTAGCTAGCGACAATAGTGGAAAAGGATATGGACAAAAGAAGAAAAGAAGTCGATATCAAAGGTCCTAAGTCTCTGATGATGTCTGTAATTCTTGTAAGGAGCGGGGACATTGGAAGTCCAATTGTCAAGGAAGAAGAAGCAGCGAGGAAGGCAATTGCAGCACAGTGGCCTTGGCTCTTGAGCAATCGATGAGGATCTGGTTCTAGTTGCATGGGACTCTACACACCATAATGATGTGTGGATACTTGATTCTGGAGCATCTTATCATATTTGTCCAAACAGGAGTGGTTTTCTACTTATGAAGCGAGATGGATGGGGTCAAATCTATATGGCCAGCACAAGGTTTGCAAAGTTGTGGAATTGGCTCGGTAAAGTTAAGGGCAGAGGATGGTAAATTTCGTGACTGCTTGAAGGATGTAAGGCATGTTCCTGAGATGACCAAGAATTTGGTATCTCTTAGTCTCTTGGGATGACAAGGGTTTCAATTTCAAGGGTGAAGGTGGGCGGTGAATGTCTTCAAAGATTGATTGTAGTCCTCAAAGGCATCAAGAGGGAACCTTGTATATATTACAAGGATCTATCATGATCTGCAGCCTTCTTTGTTGTTGCATCCTCATTGATTCACTGATCTCAATGAGACTCATTTGTGCACATGAGACTTGGTCACATGGGTGAAAGGGGTATCTGAGTTCTTTCTTCTTTGAGTTTTCTTGGGGATATAAGGTCAAGAATCTAGACTTTTGTGAACATTGTGTGTTTGAGAAGTTGCATAGAAGTAAGTTCTCGGCGAGGTTGCCCAACACAAATGCATCACTTGATTATATCCATTGATTTTTGGGGTCCATCAAAAGTTGAGTCATTGGGTGGTCACAGATATTTTGTGTCATTCATAGATGACTATTCAAGGATGACTTGGGTGGTGATGAT
Source organism: Gentiana macrophylla (assembly GCA_026214975.1). Classification (NCBI taxonomy): domain Eukaryota; kingdom Viridiplantae; phylum Streptophyta; class Magnoliopsida; order Gentianales; family Gentianaceae; genus Gentiana; species Gentiana macrophylla. The sequence goes on from JAOBSW010001047.1 coordinate 44,522, forward strand.
GAAGAACAAAAGTGATGCATTCGGATAACTTCAAGCGGTGGAAGGCCCTAGTGGAGAATCAGTTAGACAAGAAAATCAAGAAGCCCGTCTGAGATAATGGTGCGGAATTCTCTTTGGACATATTTTGATTCATTTTGTGCGGTGAGGTATTGCCGGACATCATCTTGTAAGGAATACACCTCGTGAGAATGGTGTAGTGAAAGGATGAATCAAACTCTCTTTGGAGAGGCAAGATGTATGCTTTCTCAAATTTGGTTTATCCAGGAGATTTTTGGGCGAGAGGTCATTAAGGCGACTTGCTACTTAATCAACAGGAGTCCTCACACAGAATCAATCTCAAGACACCATTTGAGATGTGGTCGAGGCAAGCCTGCTTGACTACTCGATTCTAAGGGTTTTGGAAGTACGACTTACTATCATGTTAGTGAAGGAAGTTGGAGCCAAGAGCCAAGAGCCAAGAAGGAGTGTTTGTGGGGTATGGTGATGGAGTGAAAGGATATAGGATTTGTTCATCAGTGAGTCCAAAGTAATCCTCGGCGAGGACGTTGTGTTTGATGAAAATTCTATGTTAAACTCATCGGTGGGAGGTCTACTGAGTGCGAACCGATCTTTGGATCGATAGTGTTGAGAAACAGGTGGAGCTTCAGGTGGAGTCTACTGATATGCAACAATCAGTGAATCAAAATCAACACTATACTGATCTGGATAATGAACCAGAATCTGATCCAAGCCAGCCTACTGAGACCTCAGCAGAGCGTCATACAAACATTGATCAGCAGAGTCTAGCTGCTAGCAGACCTAGAAGATCTAATGTTGGGATACCTCCAAGGAGATATGGATATGATGATTTGGCTGGATATGCACTCCAAGTTGCAGAAGAGGTTGAGGTTGTTGAACCTGCTACTTACAGGGAAGCAGTGACATGTACAGAAGCATCTCAGTGGCATGCATCCATGGGAGATGAAATGGAGTCATTATTGAAGAATCAGACTTGGGAATTAGTCAAACAGCCTGCTGACAAGGGAGTTGTGACTTGTAAATGGATTTTCAAGAAAAAAGAAGGAATAACCGAGGCGAGAAGGGTCGGGTATAAGGCATGTTTGGTTGCAAGAGGATTGATCAAAAGGAAGGGGTTGACTTTGATGAAATATTTTCACCGGTGGTGAGACACACTTCACTCGGGTGTTACTAGCAATGGTGGCACAAAGCGAAGTGCGGAACTTGAGCAATTAGATGTGAAAGCGCTTTTCTACATGGTGAGGTGGATAAGGAGATATACATGACACGGCTGAGGGTTTTCAAGTTCTGGCAAGGAAAATTATGTTTGCAAGTTGAAGAAATCATTGTATGGTTTGAAGCAAGCTCCAGCGATGGTATAAAAGGTTTGTGGTTTTATGCTTCAAACGAGGTTACAATGAAGTCCTTATGGTATTGTTGTGTATACCATGATCGATGAAAGATGGATCTCATATCTATCTTATTACGTATGTGGATGACATGTTGATTTTCTTTGCAAGGAAATCGATATTCAAAATCGAAGAACCTTCTCAGTCTTTGAATTTGAAGGATTTAAAGTGACCAAGAAAATCTTGGGGATGGAGATCGGAGAGATAGAAGTCGAAGAAATTATTCTTGTCTCAGTGAGGGTTATGTCTGAGAAGATATTGGCCAAGTTTGGGGTGTCTGCTTTGCCAAAACCAATAGATACTCTATGGCATCAAATTTCATTTATCTGTTTATGCTTCACGATCGGTGAAGAGAATGAGTATATGTCAAAGTTCCCCTATGCTAGTGCGGTTAAGCGATCGATGTATGCCATGGTTTGCACTAGGCACTGATCTCAGCTCGAGCGATCAGTGTTGTCAGCGAGTTTATGGCTCAACTGGAAAGGAACACTGGAAAGGCTGTTAAAAGGATATTCAGTACACGAGAGAGTACGGTGATGTTGGTCTCATTTATGGAGGTGATACTAATCTGGTGGCAAAGCTCTTGTGATCTTGATTATGCAGGTGATGTTGACAGTAGAAGATCAATGACTGGTTATGTGTTTACATTGGGAAATGCAGTGGTCAACTTGAAAGCTACTCTTCAGGCTACAGTAGCCTTATCAACTACTGAAGCCAGAATACATGACTCTTCTTGAAGCGGCTAAGGAGGGTATCTGGTTGAAGGGCTAGTCAGTGATTTGGGGTTGCATCGAGGATCGGGGCGAGATATATTGTGTGATCTTAGTGCAATATGTTTAGCCAAGGATCAGGTTCATCATGAGAGAACCAAGCATATTGATGTCAGGTATCATTTCTTGAGGAATGAGAAGAGGGTTGTAGTGAAGAAGATCAGCACCAAGGATAATCCTGCTGACATGTTCACTAAACCGATTCAAATGAGTAAGTTTCAAACTTTGCTGGACTTCTTGAATATTCAAAGCTTATAATCTGTTTCTGGAAACTCTACTGAGGGCCGATTAATGGAGTGGATGTTGTGGAGATAGTCTGGTACAAGTACATCTGGCATTGACGAATGCATTTGGTACAAGTACATCTGGTTGTGCAATCTGTTTGACTCTAGTGAGAGTTGAAGTCAAGGTGGAGATTTGTCAGTAAAGTGACTTAAACTCTACATCTGGTGGAACCAATCTGAAGACTCAGCTGTGTGATGGACAACTGAGAAGTGTATTCAATTCACGCATGCGACGGTAGGGTGGAGTCTCGAGCTTACATCAACAGGGTAACTATCGGCGAGGGTGATAGTCTGTGAAATCTTGAAATACTGAGGCTCCACATCGATAATTTGTTATGTGATGACTATATCAAGTGTCATTAAAAGGAGGACACGTGTAGGGGTATTTATGGTGCATCAGACAAAGATTCCTTGCGGCTAGGGTTTAGGGATTTGTGCCTATAAATCGATTGTTGTCTCATTGTCGAGTGTGTTGAATCTGTAAAATTTAGTGCATAATAAAATATCTCTTTTACGCCCGTGGTTTTTACCTCTCCTCTCGAGGGGTTTTCCACGTTAAATCTGTGTTCTTCTTGTTTCTGTTTTCTCCTTTGATTGTTTATGTTTGATTGTACATTTACTGTTTCTTGCATCCGAAGTTATCTCCATCCGCTTTTATAACGACTAGTTTTTCAGCTCATATGATATAAGATCTTTGCTAATTCATGGCGTTTGAAATGGATTTTCTTCATTCCTTTTTTCTGTTTGCTGATTGAATTGGGAGTAGTTAGGTGCATTGAGCTTTGGTCCAATTTAGTATGAATGTTAATATATGTTTGTAGATAAAAGTACATTTCCCTGTATTTGTGTTAGGCTGATTGATAGAGATGAATTGGGTTCTTATTGATTATTAACTAAATCAGGAATTTCATTTTCTTTTGCTCTCGGGCTGTTCGGATTGTTGGCTTTTGGGTATGTTCTTGTCCGGAATTTCATTTTCTTTTGCTCTCGGGGATTTAGGAATCCAATTCTTTTATCAGGGGGTTGATGATGTCTTGTCTTGATGGTCATATTAGAAGACATTGAAATGTGAATCGGCTAGAGGGCTAGATTACATGGAGTAGTGATACGAGTCTACTTTCTATGATCTATGAACTCGTACCTTTTTTGAATGTTGCACCTTTTGTACTAAGTGATTCTTCGAGCAAGTTCGCTTTTACGGAGACATGTTGTATGCTCGCTCTTTTCCTCTTATCATTTCCATTTTCATATAGCAGGTGTTTGTCAATCTTGAGACTGTTAGAGACAAAGCTTGTGTATTTTTAGGAAAATCTAAAAACAAGTAGGATAACAAGCAGAAAAGTTTTCCATTGAAATACATTTTCCCAGAATCGAGGTTTCGATGGCATCTGATTTAGTCAACCAGCTGATTCGCGGCGTCATTTGGACGTTGAACATGCCAACCGGGTATATTTACTTGTCTCATAGGATTTCTCGAGAATTATAGTATTTCTAATCGTTCTTTCCCCCCCTTCTTCTTTTAGCCCCGTTTTTTTATTTGTAGAAATCAATGTCCTATTAGGTGGAAGAAAACTAACATTTGGAGTTCTTTTTTTTTTATTTATAATTTTGGTAGATGAACTGGTGCGTGATTCAGATAGAGGAAGTATGTAATAATGGCGTTTTTGAAAGAAAGAAGTGAAGTATTGCCTGAAAGAAGAGGAGTTCGTGGTCGAGTACATAAGTTATTTTCTCAAAGTGCTAACAATTTGCGTAATCTTCGAAGAGGAAGGAGATTCAGGCACATTTCTAAAGGAAGATTACTGTTTTGGTTGCTTTCAGTTGCCGTGCTTATATCCGTTTATCTTGCCCTTTTTAGGTTCATTATGCCCTTTGAAGGTGAGACCAACGGATTTCTCGTGTTTTTCTCTGTTTCCCTATCATGTTTGGTCATTTTGAATTAGTTTAAATGCAACCGTTTTATGCTCAAAAGCTAAATGCACTTCCATACATTTTTGTGTGAAAGAATGCTCAACACGATGCCTTGGATTGTTGAATGCAGTGAAAAACGAAGATGGACTTTTACCTGTGAGAGATGAAACAGAACTGAAATCGTCCGTACATGATTCATCCAAGGAAGTACAGGTACCAGAAGGGTTGATTGGAGATTCTATCTCAGGGCAACCAAGGAAAAGGCCCGTAGGCAGAGTACGGATTGTTTTTTCCAGGATTCTTTTCCTTTTTTGGATTGATTTTGTTCATGCTATATGTAACTGTTCTGTCTTTTTTGTCCTCCAGAATTTCTTCCTTCAGTTCCTTGTGAGGTGAATTTTACTGGATTCAGTAAATTATTTTGTTGAACCTGAAAAGGCACTAAATACAACACAGTTCTCATTAAGATATGTCGAAAGTGAGGAGAAAAGTTTTCATCACGGTTTGGTGAATTTTTTTAACATGAGTTACTATGTCCATCGGTGAGTTTCTACATTTCAATTTAAGCGGTACTGTGTGTTTTTACATATCATTGTGTTCGAGTGTGTGAATTTAGAACTGTCTTCTCAAACTTACCTAATGGAAAGTTCTGCATGTACTTTATGAAAATCATGTGTTAATACACAAATGAGATCGTGTTAGGCTAGAATAGTTACTGCATTTTTTGACATGTTACTACTTTATTTGAATTGTTACTACATTTTTTTGAATTGACACTACCATTTTTGGACTGCAACTACAATTGTGTGCATTGTTGCTACAATTTTTGAATTGTTTCTACATTATTTCGAACTGGAATGTGTAGTATTACACTAGTGAATGCATGACACTCGATTTGTAATTAAGTTTCGATGATTTGATGATTTTTTTGAAATCCATGCGTGCAGATACCGGACATGATCAGTCATCCTGACTTTCAGGTGATGCAAGTAAAAATGGAACAGGTAGAAAGTGATAACAAGAAGCTTGCAGCCGAAGTGGAGAGATTAAAGTTTGATCAATTCAGCAGGATGGAAAAAACGAATGACTTGGATGAGGAATGTAGGGGTCTCAGAATGGACTTGGATAAGCGGACCGCAGAGAAAACTGAATTGGATTTGGAAATCGAAGCTTTGAAGAATAGTAAGAACATGATGAAGGATGAATTGGAATTGGAAATCAATTCAGTTTTTTTTTCTTCTGTTTTATTCGAACTATTTTCAGATTTTTTATGGTTTATTCGAATGCTAGCAATGGGGAATATGATCTTCCGTTTTGTTCTTCTTAACTTCCAATATGTGGATTTGATAATGGCATGAAAATAGGACAAAATCTGATTTGCCGTTATTCAAAAATGATTGTTTTAACTTAAAAAAAAAAGGATTTTTTCATTTCTGAAAAATAAAAAAACGCCAATTGTAATAAATGCAGTAAATATTAGAAAAATGAAAATTAAGGGTATTTTTGGATATGCATTACTTTCTGTCCTTTACAACTAGTGTGATTCTTTTTTTGTCCTTTTTTCACAAATAAGATATAAATTCGTCATTTACGACATATTTCTAATAAAATTATAACCTGGCATGAATACCAGTGTTCGAACCTAACTATAAAAAATAAAATAAAAAAAGTATAACAATGTTTTTTATTTTAGTGAAAGAATTGTCGTAGGCTTGAAGGGCAAGAAACGTGTAAAATCGTCCTATTAGAGCAAACAGTAGCCGATCTCTTCCGGAAAACAAACTAAAAAATCAAACTTTTCAATCGTCCAGCAAAATTTGAATTTCTAGGGTTCTTGCTAATTTCTTCATCATACTATATATGATGTCAGGAAAGAAAGCAATTACAACGTTGATGACGCCGCTTCGGTATGATTTAAATATCTTTGTCAATTTTAATGCCGATGTTTCATATACTCTCTCTGTTTTTTTTTTTTTTTGGTTTTTTTAGCATGGATATTGAACTATGTCCACGGGGGCAGGAATTATTCATCCAATAGCAGTGGGTGTAACATAATTGGGCGGCGCTATATTCACTCCACGGGGCCTTCAACACGACCTTTGTTTGATGGCGGAGATATAATTGGGCGGCGGTGCTATATTCATGGCGCGCCATGCAGCTTTCTCACCGTGACCTTTGTTTGGTGGCTATGGTGCTCGCTCTTATTGCAGGTTTATTAATTTTGTTTTTCTTGATTTTATTAATTTCTAGGTGCTCGTTCTTAATCCATATATTGAAGTAGTTAATTATTGAGGAGTGATAGAGTCACAACGAAAAGACACAACAATGTGTCACAACAATGATCTACACCATTGATTATTGTGGGACCTAGATCAATCAATATATGTCCCACAATAATTAATGGTGTAAATCATTATTGTGGCACATTGTTATGTTTTTTCGTTGTGACTTTATCATTTCTCTTAATTATTTGAGAGGCTGTCTAAAGAAGTTGTGTGTTAGATTTTCTTTGGTGGGACATGCCTTTACGTCATACACCGGCCACCACACAATACTTCAGATTAGTCGAATTGGTTCAGGATAACGGGGTCTTTAAAAGTTGAAGGATACTTAGAGATGTACGTAGAGCTTCAATTTAGGTGAAAATGAAAAATTAGTGTTGTAATTTGATCTAGTTAGCTCCATTGCCGATGATGCTGATGTGGCGAAATTTTGATCGTATTTTGCTGGCGTGCCATTGAAGTTAGGAGAATTTCGATGACGTTAAAATTGCAAAATTAGTTTTTAAGTTGGATTAAAAATAGACTTAATCTCTTAATTATGAAAAATTATATGATGAATTTTGCAATTGTTTTCTTATTTCTCTCCTTGCCAGTGGCCACGTTGAGGCCTTTTACCATCGAAATTCGATTTCCCCCCAAATTAGGTCTTCTCCTGCGACGAAAAACTAAAATTGCAACAGGAACAAAAGTATGACTAAAACGCTAACTAGGCCAAGTCGATCACAGGACTAATTTTGCAATTTATTAAGTCTTTCAGTTTATTATTGAAAAATAAATAGTATAGTAGTTTAATTAGTTGTTTGCTTGGGTTCGATCGTAGAATAAAGACATTTCTGTTACGGTAGAATCAATAGATAATTTGAGATCCTCATTCTCTGTTGGGGAAATTATTAAAGAAAATCAATTATGCCAAGACAATTTGTTAGATGAAAAAGCATCTAAGTGGTGTTGGGGTACTTCCTTCGTCGAGCTACTTCAGATGCAGTAACCGGCGGCTGGAAAAACATCTAAGTGGTGTCGGGGTACTTCCTTCGTCGAGCTACTTCAGATGCACGAGTTGGCAGTGAGTAATGGCACAACGAAGGAATTAACACATGTCTCGACTTGTTCTTAAGGTACTGGGGATGCCTTTGGAAGAACCAACATAGCAGATGAAACAATTCATTTTGAAAGATCCTTAAAAATTAGATGCAAAGAGCTACGAAAATCTTGTGGGGACAAATGATGTAATGAATTCCTTTACACGAAAAAAAGGGGAAGAGTTAAATATAAACAAAATGGAGCCGACTGGGATAACTTAAGAAAAGAAGCACATTCTACATGTAAGAGGGACATAACGGCTAGCACAAGGATTGGGAAGCTATATATAAGATGTGCGGAGAATGGAGAGATTGTTGAAACCATCAAAGAAAGGGGAATGCATAATATGCATCCATTCCCCTTTATTCAGGAAGGCTTTCTTGTTTGTATTCAACGTCTAATCTTCGACGGCAAGGAACTAGAGGACTCTCAAACCCTAGCTGATTACAACGTCGAGAATCAGTCTACACTCCTAGTGTTGTATTCATTAGCGAACAAAGAACATATGGAAGACCAACCACAACAAGAAGGTTAAGTGCATGTGCGTGTTTTGCGTCAATTTTATCTTTCTTCCAACATATTATGCATTCCCCTTTCTTTGATGGTTTCAACAATCTCTCCAACCTCCACACATCTTACGGCTTCCCAATCCACTGTGTCAATTGTGCTAGCCGTTATGTCCCTCTGACATATAGCGTGTGCTTCTTTTCTTAAGTTATCCCGGTCGGCTCCATTTTGTTTATTTTTTTACACTCTTCACCTGTTTTTTTCGTGTAAAGGAATTCATTACGTTGTTTGTCTCCACAAGATTTTCGTAGATGTGTGCATCTGATGTTAAAAATCTTTCAAGTTGAGTTGTTTCATCTGCTACGTTGGTTCTTCCAAAGGCATCTATATTACCTTGAGAAGAAGTCGAGACATGTGTTAATTCCTTGGTTGTGCCGTTCCTCGCTTCCAGCTCCTGCATTAGAAGTAGCTCGATGAAGGAAGTACCCCAACACCACTTAGATGTTTTTTCACCCACCAACTCTTGCATCTGAAGTAGCTTGACATAGGAAGTACCCTGACACCACTTAGATGTTTTTCCAGCCGCCACTTCTTGCATAAGAAGTAGCTTGATGAAGGCAGTACACAGCACCACTTAGATGTTTTTTCATCTAAAAAATTGTCTTGGCATAATTGTATTTATTTAATAATTTCACCAACATAGAATGAGGATCTCAAATTTTCTTTAATAATTTTGCAATATGCTTTACTTTCTTATTATTGTATATATTCCTCTTCATGGATGGATCCCTAAGAACTTCGAGGCCATAGGAAAGCTCTAATTGGTGATGTTGTGGAAACTAGCTCTGGCACTGCTGACATGGAGGTTTTAGATAAAGGAGTCATTAGTATTGTTATGACAGCTTGGGATCACATCTCTCAGCTTGTCAACCTAAAAATCATGGACGATTTGTTTTAAGTAAAAATTACTGAAGAAAATCCCCTCTTTTTTGGAAACTTGGAATGATTCTTTTGAGATACACTCGGTTCGAGTTCTCTACCTCCCATTCAGGCTATTCCTTAAGATCATTTGCAAATCAAGATCAGTTTTTTTTATTTATGATTATAGTGCGGTTCCTGATGCTCCTTTTAATATATATGGCGGGCGAATCTCCTTTTCTTGTGAAAAGAATATCTTGAAACATAATTTGGTATGTTTAGTAGATTCAGTGGCGTGTGTAAATGGTAACGATCTTGTTGATGACTCTGTCAGTAGTGCCAATTAGTGTGAAAATGGAATGACCTGCAAAATTAAGGATAACATGAAAATTGTTTCATAATTGTTTCGATTTGTAATTATTTTATATATTCATTTCTGCAGTCCGGGCAAGAAATTCACCACAAAGAAACCGGAAGAAATAACATTGAAGATGTTAAAGGATCAGCTAGATGCCATTCAAAAATTGTTGTTGGAGAATCTGAATCAAGAATCCAAGAACGCGAAAATTGGAGAGCAATATTTGTTGTTTGAGAGACTGAATAATATTGATCTTGAAGAAGAAAAGAATCTAAACAAAATCGGTTGTACTTCCAAGGATCCATCATGGGTGGTTGCAATCAGCCTTTTTCGGTTTTTCATGTACGTGTCTCAGTTATCTGTTTGTAAAGCGAGAAAATAGAAATTCAGGTCCCAGTAGGGACCCAAGTATATTTTTTCGCGTCGATCGATCTTGACATTTTTGTTACGCTTCGCCGCCCATGAAAATTTACGTTTTGGCCCCACCGTGTAAATTCCACGCTGTGAAAGGAAGCCATGTGAGGAATTAAAAGGGCGAAACATCATCAGACCGTGTAAATTTCAATGGTTTCACTCTCAGACGGTGGAATTCCACGGTTTGATGGTGTTTCACCATTTTTAAATTTTAACGTGCATGGACTCAAAAGGTGAAAAACTCCACCTTTTCAAAGGATTTTACCATTTTTTAATTAATTCCCACGTGGCTTATTTTCACAACGTAGAAATTTACACGAGTTGTACTCAAAATGTGTAAATTTCTAGGGGGATATGAAAAAAAAAAATGTCAGGTATAACACAACCGGAAAAACAATAGGAGTCTCTGCAGGGACCTGATTTTGCATTCTCGTTTTTAACTCCGTACAAGTTACTTCCATGATAAAGTGACACAACATAATCAATTAATAGATCACACGCTATAAATGATAGTGTAAACTGTAAAGCAAAAATGCTATTGTCACAATGTACGGATGCGTCAGAATAATAAACAAAACACAATTTTACATTATAATGGTAAAAATGTAAGATCCAATTAATCATACACTAATTAATGGTGTAAAATATATTGCGTGTTTTTATTGGTACCCATCTTGTTCTGGAGATAATATTTAAAATATGTTGTGTCAATTTATAGCGGAACTAATGCAATTGTTTCAACTTTTCCATTTCTTTATATATATTTTTTCTAATTTAACTTTAATGTGATTGCAGGTTCGTGGGGGTTTCGATACCTCTAGCGTTTGCTCTATTAAATATGATAACTGGTATGTTATCCATTCTTCATTTACTAATGGTTATGTAGGACACAACGTGATAATATCATACACATAAATGTGATTTTACACCCTTGATCATCATATTCGATCTACTGATAATGCTGTAGGCCTATGATTAGAGGCGGCACCATTCTTTAGAGGTGTTGGGCGGCCGACCCCCTTAAAAAGAATTAAGAAGTATAAACAGTAAACAGTATAAACAGTATAACCATGATTTACATCCTCCCACAACCTGGTCGGGTCTGGGGGTGGGGGGCGCCTGGGGTGGGCGATTCCACCTTTAGGTACAAAGAAGTATAAACAGTAAATAATTTTTTATAAAGTATAAACACATATATGTCAAATTGACCTTCTAATTTTTATGTATTGACCTAAAATTAGATGTAAAATAGTGAATATGCACACATATGTTTGACAGAGAAAAATATTGACAAATTTCTAATCCTCATTTTACAAATCCTGGAGCCGCCACTGTCTATGATGATCAACGGTGTAAAATCACTTGTGACTGAATGATAGTATCAGTAGCAGTAATCTTTTTTCTTTTTGATCGGCAATAAATATTTTATTTATGTGATTTCTCTAACAAGATGCTAGAGAAGGATAGTACATATAGAATAAAAATCCAAACAATACAACAGATTAGTAAACTACAATCTGCAAAAGAGATCGTCAAATCTGGCTAACTAGGAGCATCTATCAGATACGACTTCCATGATAGTATCAGTAGCAGTATTAATTACCTGCAGCAGAAAGTGTGTTTCATTCATAAACCTAGGGTATTCTATGAGGGATTAGTTGATCCATAAATGATCCGATCAACTGCTTAGGCATCGTCCTCGTTTCATCTAAAAAGGCTAACCCGAGTTGACATGACATTTATTTCTCACACTTATAAAGAGGTAATGCGTTTCTCACACATCCAACGTGGGATATCACGTTAGTCGTCATTGCACAATTACATGTTAATGAGAATGAAAAACACTTGAGTATGATTTTTTGTGTTTTCTCGGTCTCTTGCCAATGTATTTGACAACTTATGGATCAATTGTAGGTGTATTGAGGAAGAAAAAGAAGGAGGAGGAGGAGGTCAACGAGATGCGCCAGACTTAGACCTTTATTCGTTGTGATTAATCATAGTGTTCTTTTTCGGAATAGTGTTATAACTGTTACAAACTTACAATAAGTTTTTACATCATTGATTACTGCAGCATGTGTAATTCATATCGGTCAATGGATGCATATATCATGATCAATAGATTAAAAATTGTTTTGCGATCAGTTTGTTGTGGTCCGAAACCCTCTGATTATAAATCTTTTTCGTGATACTTGGAAATTCAGACCTGGTCTTAAATCCATCCACTTCAACAAAACAAAACAAAATAAAAAATTGTGGGGAGGGGGGGGGGGGTGGAGGAGGTTCACGATCCGGGGCACATCCAAGAATTTATTCCAGTGGTGTCACTGAAGCTTAAAATTATATTTTTTTAGCCATAAAACAATATGACCCCACCCTTACCTGTGTAGAACCGCCCCTGTTCACGATGCTAGTTGGAATTGTGGTACAGGTTGACAAGGCCTTGAGCCCCATAGGTTTCTCGTGAGGGTTTCTTAAGGCTCATAGGCCGGAGCCTTGATAAGGAAGATATTATTAATTGCGTTCATGAGTTTAAGGTGTCTGAAACCCTACCTCTTTTAAGGACTACAGACCAATCAACCTGATCGGTTCTATGTTTAATTAGACTGATTTTGAAAACGCTTTTGATTATGTTAATCGGAAGTTTCTTCGATTCCCAAGCAGTTTATGTGTCGCGAGTATGTAGCTCGGCTCTTGCAGGGCACGGGAGTACCTGCATGCTGTTCACGCGTCTCACTCGGTGGCATCATCAGGGAATTTGCGGGACGTCCACGGTAGCCACCGCAAATATTTGCACCCTTTTCAATAAATTAAAAATAATTCAACCGTGGTAGGAATGTTGTATCAAGTGTTATACATTACACTTTTTATTTTTAACCTCTAACACGAGATGTAAGTGTATTATGTAAAACAGAGTAAAAATAAAAGGTCTAATATATGTCGATCACTACTACGACCATTCTTGCACCATAAAATCTTTTCATTTAAAAATAAATTTATAAACCAATTCAGTAGGGAATAAAAGGGGTAATTTTGGAAAGTTCGATAAATTTGGTCTAATTCTTAAGATTATTTTGTCAGAAACGTCAAATTGACTTAAATTGTTTTTTAGTCTTAAGTATTTTCAAATACAGAGTTCATGCCAACAAGAAATTAATTAAATCCAATTCAGATTAAGAAAATAATATTAATCAGAAGATGGCAATCCTGTTATAATTTAATATAGGATATTATAATACATATCACATCATGAATATATATAATGATCTACCTTGATAATGGACGTATTATGGTAAAAAGGGTGGAGAAATCCAAAGGCAAGGCATATTTATGTGATGAAATAATCATGAATATTCTAAGTCGGCTTCCGGTCAAAAGTGTATTGAGAAGTCGGCTTGTTTGCAGGAATGATTTAACTTTGTTTCCCTAATTTCAGGAATCGCATTACAACTATTCTTGTTACGAAACTCGGCTTTCATTGTGGATTAGACCTCTGGTTACGTGTTCACGGATTTCCGTCCATTGTTTTCTCATGATGGCCTATGATGATACGGGGATTCACACCTCCACGTGGAATTATCTGATTGGTCCATCTGGCATTTGAAAGAGTCTGAGCCAGCTATCCGCATCGGGTCGATACGAGACGTACCAGCGAAGACCACAGCTCAAGTAAGATCCACCAAGGGTGCGGACTCGAACGACCACGTCGATCTTCTTCGAGTCGATATCATACACCTTAGCCTGGCCTCCCGGGCCCGCATCCCCTGAGTAACTTGGGCAAGGAGGCAAGGCCCATTTAAGGGTATTTATGTCAATAGACCTCGCCGCCCTTAGTTTTTTAGGCGGAAGAAGGATATGTGCCTATAAATACATAGCTCGAGGAACTACGTAAGGTTTGATTCTGGACTTTCATCTGAGACAGATACGTAGGCAATCCAAGATACATTCTTGGACTCAACCATAAAACACCCAAAACATTACCTTTCCCACAAGTCACAGCCATTCGATCTCTTATGACTCATCCTTAGATTACACGTGGCCCCGATTCACCTTTGGTGGTGCAATATTTAGCATCGTCATTTGGCGCTAGAAGAGAGGGCCTTCTACCGGTGAGTTGGTGAAGAAATCGCAATGGCACCAAAGAGCAAGGAAGAAACCGACGAGACAGTAAGAATGCAGATCGAAGAGCACACGGATATGGATCCAAAGGGGTTCCATCCCAGGTTCAAGAAGTCCCCACTGGATCTAGACCCATGATTCTGCAGATCCACCCAGGCCTCGACTTCCTCCCGGCTACAAGATATGGCGAGATCACTTAGCATCTTTAGAGAGAGGATGCCCCTGAAAAGAGTGGTGGCGTCGGCGTTTATGGGTAAGGGAATCTGTAATCCCCCTGAAGAACACCTCTTAGACGCGCGGGGTCGTAAGGAAATCGATAATGCTAGAGGGAAGAGGCCAGTCGAACCTCAAGAAGAGTGTGAGGAAGGCCCGATTGAAATCAGCGTGACTAACGCCCGCAAGCATACGAACAAGAAAAGCATCAGCGACAGGTCGAGGATAGCATCCGAAATGAGTTCAATCGGATCGTAGGAAAGGAGCAGGTCACAGAATGGCTCGAATCGCCATTTAGTCCCGAGATAGAGATATACACGATGCCTGAATCATTCAAGCCACCCAAGATGGAACCTTATGACGGTACCACAGACCCCGAGGACCATCTGTATCGATATATATCGTTGATGAGGTTAAAGAACGCATAAATGATGCCATGAAGTGCGCGCGCTTTCGACACGTTCTTCGGCAAGTCGAGCTCGAGAGTGGTTTCATAAGTTACGTCCCCGGTCGATCTCGAGTTTTTACTGATTAGGACAAAAATTCGAGATGCCTTCATTGGGAATAAGAAGTTCCACCTTAGTGCCACACACCTCATGAATATCAAGCAAGACAAAGGGGAGTCCACTATCGACTTCATGAGACGCTTCAACCTTGAAGCCATGAAAGTACATAATGCCGGTGATGCACCGCAAGTTAATGCTTTTGTGGGAGGGCTGCGAAATATGAAGTTGTATGATAAGTTGTCCAAGAAGATGCCAAACGATATGGATGAATGTGTGAACATAGTCCATAAATTCTGCCAAGGTGAAGAGGCAGTGCGTCTGCACACCATTTCACTTGGCCTCAACTCAAGGAGCGACTCCCGAAGCCAGACCAAGGGTCAGCCTATGGGTCGGAATGAAGAAAGCAAGTCCAACGTCTTTGATCGACTGACAGCTCCGATATCGGATCGGCTTGGGAAGAAAGGAAATTTGAAAGATCGAGATTTCATACCCCTCAACCGATCTCGGGAGGTATTGGCAATCATGATCAAAAGAACATCGCTCGGACACTAAGCCCGATGTCAAGGACCGAGAGAAAGAAAAATACCCACAAGCATCTGCGACTATCACGAGAGATGTGGGGCACGACACGGAGGAATGCTTCGATTTGAAGAGGGATATCGACGCCTGTATCCAAGAGGGTCGATTGGATGAAGTTATCGACAGGTCAGAAAAAGACGAACCAAAAGGCCGTCGGGAGTACAAGAGAAAGAGCTACAATGGAAATAAAAGATCGATCTCCACGTCGAGATAATCGGAATCGGCGAGAAAGGTCATCCGACCCAGCATCCAGAGACAATCGTCGGGATGATCGTCAAGAAGTTCAGAACCGAGACCCTCATCGAGATAATCGTGTCGGATATGACGTTAACACAATCGTTGCAGAGCACGAGTCGGATCGACCTCGATCGAGTCGGCATCCGTCGGACAAATCGAGAGAGTCAAAAAAGATCAGGTTTACAACGGAAGTGGGTTATGGACCCAAGGACGATGTTCCGAGTTCTCACAGTCATAGCGAGGGGTTGGTGATCGAGGCAGTAATAAGCAGAGGTCGAGTAAAAAGAGTTTGTGTCGGCGATTAGGCGCCGTCAATATCCTCTATTATTCAACGTTTAAGGCCATGAGGTTGAAAGATGAAGACATCATTCCGCTATCTACCCCCTTTATTCGGATTTACAGGCGGGCCATCCACACCTGCCGGGTCGATCAATTTGTTAACTACGGTCGGAAACGGAGAAAAAAGGCGGACAATGGAAATGACCTATGTGTCGAGTTAAGGCCCTTCAGGGTATAACGCGATATTAGGTCGACCGGCATTATATGATCTCAGAGCTATCATCTCGACATTCCACAACGACATGAAGTTTCCCACTGATACGGCACCCATGAAGTCAAAGGAGGCGTCGAGGTAGCCCGGAATTGTAGTCCAGTTACGATCAAAGGAAAGGAGTTGGGCGAGTCTTTGGTTGAGGAATTGATACGAGGAAGAGGAAGATCGAGCTGGGTTTCCACCAACCCGACCGAGGAAGTTCGAGTTTGGAAAGAGGAAGAAGGTCAAGGGGTCAGATCGGGAAGTGGATGCCACACCCCGACATGAGAGCCTTGGTCGACCTCCTAGTTGAGTTTCGAGACGTTTTTGCGTGGAAGGCAGATGACATGCCTGGCCTATCGGCAGATATAGCAGTGCACCAACTTAACGTCGATCCCAAAAAGAGGCCGATACGGCAAAAGAAGAGAAATCTTGCCCCCGAGAGAAAAGAAGCAGTAAGAAAAGAGGTCGACAAGTTGTTGATTGCAGGGATCGTGAAAGAAGTTTTTTATCCGGATTGGTTGGCCAATCCAGTGTTAATCAAGCGGATCGTGAGTGGCGAATGTGCGTTGACTTTACAGATCTTAACAAGGCATGCCCCAAGGATTCTTACCCGCTACCGAAGATCGACCAGTTAGTCGACTCGACACTGGGCTTCGAGGTATTCGGGTTCCTCGATCGCATCATACATGGGTTATTATCGATTTTCATGGACCCCAGGACTCGAAAAACCGCATTTATCACGAGTTTGGCACGTTTTTGCTTTCGTCATGATGCCGTTTGGACTTAAGAATGCAGGGGCTACTTATCAACGGGCGGTCAACAAAATTTTCAAGAGGCAGATAGGTCGGAACATGGAGGTTTATGTGGATGATTTATTGATCAAAAGCAAGTCCTTGGGACAGTTTCTTGTCGACGTCAGAGAGGTATTCGAGGTGCTGCGGGCCGCAAACATGAAGCTCAACCCGAAGAAATGTACGTTTGGAGTCCGATCGGGTAAGTTTCTAGGTTATATGATATCGAGAGACAGGATTAGAGCTAACCCAGATAAAATCGAGGCGCTGAAGAGCATGCCTGCGCCTCGCAACGTAAAGGAGGTGCAACGGTTGATGGTCGAATGGCAGCCCTCAATCGTTTCTTGTCGATATATCGGCGCAAAGGGCCTACCATTCTTCAAGATATTAAAGAAAGCGAGTCCATTCGGTGGGGATGAAAAGTGCCAAAAAGCGTTCGATGATTTGAAGGAGTATTTATCGGATTTACCCACACTCACTTCACCTCGAGAAGGAGAGAAACTCCTAGTCTATCTAGCAATCTGTGAAGAAATTTGTGAGTGCCGTATTAGTTCGAGAAGGAGACCAGGATGCGGACCCAAGTATATTTCGTAAGCAAGGCATTACATGGACCGAGGTCGGATACACGCCGGTGAAAAATTGGCATTAGGCCTGGTTCATGCATCGAGAGCGAAACCTTATTTTCAAGCACACCCCATCTCTGTGGTCACCGACCACCTCAAAGCAGATTTTGTCGAAGCCCGAGGCGTCGGGTCGGTTGGCCAAATGGGTGGTCGAGCTAATGAGTATGATATTGAGTTTTTACCTCGCACGACCACTAAGGGTCAAGCTCTGGCGGACTTTATAGCGAAGGATTGTCGATTCGGTTGGAGCAGGATAAGCAGTCATCGGTGAGCAATGGACCATCCATGTTGATGGCGCCTCGAGTAGAGAAGAGCTGGGGCTGGTTTGTTATTAGTCGGAGTCCTGGGGAAGAGTTCCCCATGCACTACGATTCGAGTTCAAAGCTACTAATAACGAGGCCGAGTATGAGGCCATGATCACGGGTTTGAAGTTGGCATCCAAGTTAGGAGTCGAGAATCTCCTGGTTTATAGCGACTTGCAGCTCGTAGTAAATCATATACGAGGCGAGTATGAAGCTAAAAAAGAATCCATGAAGAATTATCTGAGAGTGGTACAAGGGCTATTATCGAAATTCAAAGAGGTTCATATCGAGCGAGTGCCTCGAAGTTAAAAAACAAGCGAGCGATGCATTGTCTAAGCTCGCGTCGAATTTTAAATCTAAGAGGAAAGTCCTGGTCGAAATGTTAGCGAACGTAGCTATAATGAAGTCGATGTGCAACTAAATGGTTCGAGGGTCGACATGGATGGACCCTATAGCATTATTCTTGAAAGATGGAATTCTCCCATCCGATAAATCCAGGCCAGGAAAATCCGACTTCAAGCCTCCAGCACGCTCTTTTTGATTATGTGCTCTATCGAAAATCATTTGTGACCCCTTGGATGCGCGATGCGCATCGAAGAAGAAGAAGGGCCTATCTACTTGAAGAAATACACCGAGGAATCTGTGGTAATCATTGCGGGGCTCGAATGTTGGCAAGGAAGTGCAACCG
The DNA here is from genome assembly GCA_026214975.1 of Gentiana macrophylla. Taxonomy (NCBI): domain Eukaryota; kingdom Viridiplantae; phylum Streptophyta; class Magnoliopsida; order Gentianales; family Gentianaceae; genus Gentiana; species Gentiana macrophylla. The sequence goes on from JAOBSW010001047.1 coordinate 63,042, forward strand.
GCAGGTATTTCGGCCGTCCATGCAAAAGATGCGAGTCGATTGGTTATGAGTTGTAGAGCTTGCCAGGTACACGATGTGGTAACCCACCAAAGCAAGCACGAGAAATGAATGCCATCGAAGTCGGTCCGCCCTTCGATGAATGGGGGTCAATATAGTCGGACCTCTGCCTCGGGCCCGGAAATTTCAAATATGTGTCGTCGTTGCGGTTGATTATTTTACTAAATGGGTGAAGCCAAAGCTCTTCATCGACATCGTGGCTCGAGACCATCAAAAAATTTCTATGGGAGAATATTTTGTGCAGGTTTGGGATTCCAAAGTATCTGATCTCGGACAACGGGACTCAATTCCTTGATGATAGAGTGCAAAAGTGGTTGAAAGAATTCAGGATCGAGCACAGAACGACATCGGTGGCCCGACCTCAGTCCAATGGACAGGTCGAGCAAACCAACAGGCAAATTAAGTTTGGATTGAAGAAGCGATTGGAAGACGAAGGTCGAGATTGGGCAGCTCAGTTACCCAGTATACTGTGGTCGTATCGAACAGCACCCAATTCAGCTACCCAAGAGACTCCTTTTGCCTTAGCCTATGGATGCGAAGCAGTGATACCTGCGGAGGTCGGGCTAGCTTCACCTCGGGTTTTAGCCTACAATGTCGAAACTAATGCTGCCGATCTAAAGGAAGAAAAAGACAACGTCGAAGAGAAGAGAGAGATGGCAGCATATCGGATGGCCGATTATAAAGAAAGATTTCTCAATATTACAACGCGAGGTGAAATACAAATACTTCCAAGTAGGAGACCTCGTATTGAGGAAAAATGAAGCCAGCAAGCAGGACCCAATAGCCAAGCTCGAGCCGAATTGGGAAGGTCCGTACAAAATCTTGAAAGTGCATCCTAAAGGGTCATATCAATTGGGAAGGTCGGATGGAAGCACAGTGCCTCGAACTTGGCATGCCACCAACCTCAGAAAATATTATGTTTAAATTATTTCTTATTCTCATGACTTTTGCAGTTCTACTCTCATCAATTGTAATAGGTCGATATGACGTTATATTTCGATTCCTTTTATTAAGCATGCTTTCTTTTTCTTTTAATTACGCTACGTGTGCAAGACCGTATGAAAAAGCAAAGGGGGGCAGATGAAAAAGCGCAATAATCAACCGCGACATCAATTCTCCGACCCGAACAACTCGGCACTATACGGTGAAAAAAGCCAAGTCATTGACAATGCTTATATCACCTCGACACGATGAAGCCGGAGGAAATAGTGAATAAAGCCAAGTCACTGACAATGCTTATATCACTCCCGACATGCCAAGAAAGCCCACGATGCTAAGCGATCGGCGAGATCCCACGATGGATCCCTAACTCGGCTCGATCATAAGCACCACGATGTGCTCGATCAAAAGCACCATGATGTGCGACAGTCGAGTATGGACTTTTTAATTCGACGTCCTTATAAACCTGACAAGGCAGGATAGTCGAATCGAGCTCCGACCAAAAAGCCAAGTCAAGCCAATAAGGCAGCACAATGCTAGGTCGACTCATACTCAAGTGTACTACGAGTCATGAACTCCTACTACACTTCGAGGGGCCATCAGGGGAATTAAGTCCGAAGGACTACACCCCATAAGACAACATTTTCAAGGGAATTAAGTTCAAAAGGCCTACACCCTGAACAAGCGATCAATAAGAAACAAAAGACATTCAGTAAAAAGCATAGATTCAGATTCAAAGATCAAAATGCAAATTGAAATGTCAAGTCTACGGGATCGAAATAACCAAATACGAGTTTAGACAAGTAAAAACATAAATGTTATTACAACCAGATCGAATAGGAAAAGTTCATTAAAAAGCAACGAAAATTGCAACAGCATGGGAGGAGGAATTAGCATTAAGCGGGGTCGGGTGGTGCGAGGTCGGAACATCGGGGTCGGCTTGCTCCTCCGACTCGACATCTCCTGCTTCATCACCCTCCAAAGTAGAGGTAACATACTTTTCATATAGAGAGACGCCGGCCTGGAGTTCACTGATGTATCGTCCGTAACGAGGGACGGCCTCGGGATCGTACAGGTAGGGCTTTGCCACAGCGGATATATCAAAGTTCGGGTCAATCTCTTTCACCTGGTCAAGAGCCATGGTGAATCCCCCCTTCATGCCTTGAGTCATCAACAGTGTCAGATCATTCTCGAGCTCTTTTGAGGACAGGAAGTCCAGCTTAGCTCTTTCCATACGACTCGTTAGACCGTCGAGGAGAGATTGCAGTTCGATACGATCCTTGATGGCCCTGTCAAGCTCTGATTTCACCTTTGCCAGCTCCGATTTCATCTTGGCCTGCTCGGAATCTCTAACAGCTGCGTCCTGGCGCGCCTTTAACAACTCATCTCGGGAGGTAGCCAACTCAGACTCGAGCTTAACACGCCGATCGTCGAGCTTGTCAATTTTGGATTTCTGCTTTTCGATGTCGGCGGTGAGCCTGGCTATGGTCTCTTTTTGTTCCTCCATGACAGCAGAGGGAGTCTCAATCCTACTAATGGCCACCTTAGTTGTTAACCGAGCCTATCAAAACAATTTGAAATTAATTCGAGACCCGAAATTGACAATGACATTAATGATCAAGTCGCGGTGGTCGAACGAAAAATGTAAAGACTTACAGCTCGGATGATTTTCAGATGGTAGTCACTCAACTCCTCAGGAGACATGGCCTCCATCTCGGCCAGACTCATGGCGGGAAGGGCCTCGACCCCCCCTGAGCCCTGAGGAGGGAGAATGCGGGGCTCTTTTCCGACTCCGTGCTTCAGAGCTGTTGTTTTCTGCCGTTTCCTTGGGACGAGGTCCGCCTCAGTCTGTCCCGCCGCCAGAGCGTCATCGAGTTGATCCTCAAAATGTCCGATGCAGATGCGAGTGTGGGGGCTCGAACAGAGTCCTCGACCCTCCGAGAGGCTGCGTGGCGGATCCCGAAGCTTGTCTTTGAGTTCTTGGTCTAATCCTACCTACCGACCGAATTGTCTTGGGGTCGATTTTCTTTGGGTCGGGCATCTTGCCCAGGCATCCATTTTAGAAGTGTTCCACCATGAACAGAGAAAAATCGACGTCAATACACAATCAACATGAAATAACTACAGAGAAATAACTCTGAGAGAAAGTGTTGCGATTCGACAAAATGAATAAAAATCCTACATAAAATGCGAACATCCTCATCGAGTTCGAGGTAGGCGCCTGGGCCAGCCGTCTCGACATCGGTGTAAGGGTATAGGGAATGCAGGTTTCGAGTGGCGACCTCAGGGTGAATGCTCTCAATAATCCCGCACTCACGGATAATATCCGAGTCGAGCCTATCGTGCCATTTCACCGGTCTTCTAAACCAAGTGTGGATGTCGATATCCACCAGTCCGTGTCGGATAAAGAAGAAATTAGGCTTCCACTCGCCTTGAGACGAGGTCACCCTTCTCACGAATTCCGATGCCAGAGGACGCTTCTGAAAGGTATACCACCCCACATCCTGCAAGCTCGAAATGGCATAGTACTGACGGAACAGCCGAACCGAGAACTCGACCTTAGCAATTCGACATGCCAGCACGAAACCCATTACGCTCCTAATTCCGTTGGGTGCAAGCTGGGTGATACAGATCCGGTAGTATTGAAGGACCGCAAGGAGACACGGGTCGAACGGAAACCGAAGTCCTCTTTCAGTTGGGCCTCGTATATGGCACAAAATCCTGGAGGAGGATCACGAGCAAAGCGGAATCGTCATGTGATACTTTAACGTTATCGAGGAGTAACGGAATGCCGTGATCGTATACATATGTTTTTGGCTTTTTCCGGGGTCAGATTAGAAACACACCCGTACGGTCCTTGGCCCCTCATCCTAGTTTGACGTCTGGCCACAGATCGAGGAGGCGCCTCTTCTTCTCCTCCTTCTTCTTCTTCTCCGGTAGTTCTCTCGCCGGAGACGTTTGGATCTTCAGAAACCGTTTCCTCAGAGGACACTTCTTCAACAACGATTTCCTCTCTGTTTTGTGAATCACTATCGCTACTAGACATGGAATCAACAAGAGATGCAGGAAATAAAAGACAGAAAAGAGTTTGAACGAAATATGGCTTACTTGTAGTTTTTGACGAAACTGGGACAAATAATAGCGAGAGGGATGCTTCACGGTTTTGGGCTCCTTATATGTGTGTGAATCTTGCGAGTGATTTGAAAGGGTGGGATCTTGGGCAGTTATAGAAGCGTAAGCGCGAGAATCAAGGGCCAAATTTTCACGTGGCCCAATAAGGGACGCTTCGTTTCTCACACCCATCAATGCCGACAAAGATGGCGTCATCCTACGATGAGCCTTAAATCGGCTAGAGAGACGGCTATATTCCCGCTAAAGAAGACCACGTGTCGAAAGAGTTATTTAAATTTTGAGATCCGATCTCGGCGTTTGAGGTAAGCTTCACTCCGATCCGGGGGCTTATGATGATACGGGATTCACACCTCCACGTGAAATTATCCGATTGGTCCATCGGCATTTGAAAGTGCGAGCCGACTATCCGCATCGGGTCGATACGAGGCGTACCGGCCAAGACCACGGCTCAAGTAAGATCCACCAGGGTGCGGACTCGAACGACCACGTCGATCTTCTTGAGTCGATATCATACACCTTAGCCTGGGCCTCCGGGCCCGCATCCCACAGTAACTTGGGCAAGGAGGCAAGGCCCATTTAAGGGTATTTATGTCAATAGACCTCGCCGCCCTTAGTTTTAGGGCAGAAGAAGGATATGTGCCTATAAATACATAGCTCCAGGAACTATGTAAGGTTTGATTCCTGGACTTTCATACAGGATACGTAGGCAATCCAAGATACATTCTTGGACTCAGCCATAAAACACCCAAAACATTACCTTTCCCACAAGTCACAGCCATTCGATCTCTTACAGCTCATCCTTAGATTACACGTGGCCCTGATTCACTGGTGGTGCATTATTTAGCATCGTCAGCCTACTTGTCTTGCTCGAAGAAGACGACGCAATTCAATTTCATCAATATTCTTTTTTTTTATTGAGGAAATTTCATCATATTCAAAGAATAAAATTTCATTACTCTAAACCCTGCTAAGTCGTCGTCTAGTCATGAACATGTCAAGATAACTCTTTCCCAAGATGTTGGGAGAAGAAGCAACATTTTTTGAGTATATTTCCATCCTTTATTGATAGAGTATTGCTCCCTTTGGAAGATTGAGGATCAAAAAACTAAATGGATCGAGTACAATGCTTAATTTAGGTTCCAACCCTTCTCTGAAGACGATTGGTAATCCGTTTAATAACAGGGTCGAGAAGGATTCCGCAACACCTTTATTCATTAATAATTACCTTTATTGGTGTTAAAAGAAATAAAGTTGCGCATTTACTTGCACCAATTGGTTTTAGTATAAAGGTAAGCATTTGATCCTAACATGATATCAGAGCAGGAGGTCATGGGATCAAAAACTCTGGCTCCCTCAGCTATATTGTGCAAGTGTTGGGCCTCTTTGTCTTGTTGATTTAGTTTGGTCTTGTCTTTGTGTGCCTAGAGGCCCACACTTGATGGGGCGTGTTAAAGAAAATAAAGTTGTGCCTTTACAAGCACCAGTTGGTTTTAGTAGAACGGTAAACGCTTGATTCTGACAATTGGTTGCTTAAACCCTTTATTGGTTGCTTAAACCTGAAGAAGGTGATCGCAAATTGAGTGGTTGTAATGATATTATGGTGTTTCATATTATAAGCGAAGAACTCATGGTAATGCCTTGTCCTATCCCCTTGAATACCGAGTGCAAGGACTACCAAACACATCTACTCAATATTGATGGAATTGTCTCTTTCCTCTTTTTATCTCCAAGCAGAATCACTATATGGAAATTAGAAGATCATGCAGAGATGTTGTGGACAACCGTTTAATATACATCAAGCATAGATATTTTCGTTGTTTAGTTCCTAAATCAATTGTTGTTGTGGATGGAAAGCTAGCTCTAGTGTCGAATGCAAGACTTACTTTTTGCAACCTTATCGAAGGAACGGTGGAACAACATCCCAAAGTAGTAAAGTGTTTTAATCTTGTATTGTTTGTATCTCATCAGATGAGTGCAAACGCAACATATCCATATGTCATCAAGACGACGAAGTGATTGTACGGTGAAGGTCGGCTCTGATTTTAGGGCCCCGTAGTCCGGTAGCTAGTTCAGCTTGCATATTCTAATTTAGACTCTAGAGTACAAATTTTTCCCTCCCTTCTAAATAGAGCTAGTGTCTAGTGATCTGCCAATGTTTGGTTAGGCTCTATGCAGGTTTGCTATATATACAAAATAGTTTTTTTTAAGAAGGTTATGCTCTAATGAAAAGTTTAAATTACTTTAGGAACCGTTTGAACATGAAATTATTTTCGTTTTTATTCTTATTTGGATTAGGAAAATCACCAAATTAATTGTGCAGAATGTTCTTTGGCGTGTGGATATTAATTATGACAACTATTTGTGTACTAACATACAAAATAGGCATCTCGGCCGGCCGGCCGCATATTCCGGCAAATTGAGAGGTGGGAAAGGTAGCAAAATGTGGTAAACATAACACTGGGAGCCGTGTTATGAAATGTTTATTATGCTACATATATAATAATAATAATAATAATAATAATAATAATAATAATAATAATAATAAAACATAAAAAAGTTGGCTGTATATTATGTGGTAAACATATATTGTTCAATATGCCTTTCTCAAACAAAAATATAATGACGAAATTGTAAACCTAACATTTATAAACTACAAATTATAAATATTATCAAACACTCTTAACGATTTAAGCACTTAAACAATTCAATTAACACTCGACTTATACTTCAGCTTTCAGATTCAGAATTCAGATTTAACAAACTGTTTCAGTGAGCATTGTTATTGGAAATATTGATCACACTTACACTTAGAGTGAAAGTGTTTTAAGTGTTAAAAGTATTTGTTTCCTTGTTTGAAACATCTTAAAAGGGGAAAATAGTCTTTGTTTCCTTGTTGGGAAAATATCATGATGCCATAAATACATCCAAATTAATCATTTAGGTATTGGTAGCTCTATTATTTCTTCTTTGATTCCACATTTAAGGTCTAGTTCAATGTGTAGTTTGTGTCATAATATAGGTAATTGTCATGTAATTTTCTTCCTTCTTTCCCACTCTATTTTTTATTTGGTGTCCAAGAGTCTGTCTTGATATCTAATATGTGGTATTGGGAAGCTTTAGCAATCTATCATGTCATCTTCGAAGGAGGTTCGATGATGATTTTTCACAAGCTCTCTTCCAATGCCATAGGTTTTGTTAGGATTGGGTAGTGTTATTGATGATTGTAGAAGCCTTATTTCATGTTATAGTCTGTCTATTTTGATTTATCTTTTAATGTTGTTTGTATCTTTTTCTCAGACTGAAGTAGACATTAAGGACCATATATATGAAAGAAAAACAAATTCAAATTCAGAGTAAACAATGCTTTTTTGGTAGTAGATGTAGTATATAGTTGATTTACTTCACAATGAAATAGTATTAGTTTTTAATGAAAAAAAAGTATACTATATTAAGCGAATAATAAAAAAAGTATACTCAAGATGAAAAAAAGTATACTAATGAAAGTAAGTACTAACGTTTTCTTGTGCCTTAAGTGAGATACTAACTTTTTCTTGTGCCTTGATGAAAAAAAGTATACTAATGAAACTAAGTATACTATATTAGTATGAGAACATCCCTTGAAATTATCGGTAGCAAATTAATGTCGTTTGAAAATACAAGAACAAATATCTTGAACTGAATTCCATGATACGCCTTGGCCTGATGAGGTTCTTAGAATTGCATGCTTTCCCTAGGGTGTTTTCGATTCCTTCTGATCCGCTGTGTCATGCCTAATCCATAGGCTTTGTATTGGGGCTCCTGGTAGGTAGCTCATAGAAAATTTCATTAGGTCTACTCAATAGAGCATCTTTTCCTGTCCCCAGCATGTGGTATTAACACCTAACACATATGAAATTAACTTTTTCTTGTGCCTTAAGTGAGATACTAACTTAAGTTATTGTGGTATGTCAAGTTATTGTGTATCAGTGATTTCAAATGGAACAAGACAAATCATGGTTGTATATAATTATTGACAGAATGAAACCCGAGTTTGATAAAGGGTTGAGTGAATTCTTTAAATACGCACGACAATTTCTTAACGATGAAGGTAAGATTCGTTGCCCATGCAAAAAGTGTTTCAACATTGGTTTCGAAACTTTGGAGGACGAGTATGATCACTGTTTCATTTGGGCATGGGCAGCTGGGTATACAACATGGTTTCACCACGGTGAAGACGGTGTATCCCGTAAACGTGCACGAACAACTCAATTGGTAGTTGAATCCGGAGACGAAATGGCTCCAGTTATAAATGATTTCCTTGGTTGAGCCTCAGAAGAAAAGTTTTACAGACAGAGGAAGATGACAACATTGATGAACTCCTCTCCAAATTACACGAACATGTTTATCCGGGATGCAAAAGCTCATCCGCCTTGAAGTTAGTAGCGGATTTAATGTATATAAAAGTGTTGTATAAGTGGCAAAATGAAAGCTTCGATGTTCTTTTAGCGAAATTGAAAGAAGTTTTGCCGGAAGGGTCAAATTTACCCGATTCATTCTACAAGGCTAAAACTCTTCTGAACAAATTGGGTCTGGGGTATGAAAAGATCGATGCTTGCTTGTACAACTGTTGCATTTACTATAAGGAGACTGCTGACTTACATTCATGTCAAGTGTGCAAAACGACCCGTTATAAGGAGTCTAAAGGAAAAAAGGTAGCTTACAAAGTGCTACGTTATTTTCCGTTAAAGCGTCGTTTGAGACGTTTGTATGCTTCCCGTCACACAGCTCAGGCAATGACATGGCATAAGACGGGGCGTTCTACGGATGAGGATGTGATGAGGCATCCAACCGATGGTAAAGAATGGAAAGAATTCGACAAGCAACACCCGGACTTCGCTATCGAACCTAGAAATGTACATCTCAGTCTGGCTACAGATGGTTTTTGCCCGTTTGGTACTACGAGTCAAACATACAGCATGTGGCCTGTTCTAACACAAGTGTTGAATCTAGCACCATGGGTTTGCAACAATGAACTGTATAAACACATGTGTTTACTTATCCCAGGACCAGAATCCCCATGCAAGGACTTGGACGTTTATTTGAGGCTATTGATTGATGAGTTGGAAGAATTGTGGTCACAAGGGGTAGTTGTGCTTGATGCTGCTACAAATACTACCTTCAGAATGCGAGTTGTAGTTATGTTTACGGTGAACGATTTTCCCGGTCGTAGTTATCTCTCAGGTTGGACTGGTCAAGGATATAAAGCATGTCTAACTTGCAATGACGATACACCTTCGGTACGGTTAGAGAGTAAGACTGAATACATCGGACATCGTAGATGGCTGCGGGCGGACCACCCGATGCGAAAGAATAAGGGGTTTAACGGTAAAATCGAAACATTAAGCCCTCCAGTTGAGAAAACACGAAGGAATTCAACAAATTAGTAACCTACCCGAATGTTTGCCGGGGAAACACAAAGAGTATGATGGTAAAACTCATAAGCGTCCAGAATCTTGTTCGAGTTGGACGAAAGACACCATACTAAATAGATTGCCTTATTGGATGCCGAAAAAACTCAAGTACAATCTAGATGTTATGCACATTGACAAGAAGGTGTATGATAGCTTATTGTCTACGGTATTGAATATTGATGGTAAGACCAAAGACACTATCAAGGCACGTAAGGATCTAGCAAACATGAAAGTGAGAAAGGAACTTCATGTGATTAAACAAGACAATAAGACCTTAAAACCGCGTGCTTTGTTCACGTTGGCACCAGAAGATCGGACAAAATTCTACGATTTCTTAACAAATGTTCAGTTTCCCGATGGTTTTGCAGGAAACCTAAGAAAGAATTTGATTGGTAAAGACATATTTAGCGGGCTAAAATCTCATGATTTTCATATCATACTCCAGAGACTTTTACCAGTTGGGGTACGAAAATTCTTGAAAAAGGAAATTTCTGATACTATCATTGATTTAAGCAATTTTTGATTGATTGATTTATGCACGCATACGTTGAGGATAGTGATTTAGAGAATACAAAAGAGAAGGTTTTGGAAATCTTGTGTAAACTAGAAACGATATTCCCACCGGCATTCTTTGATATTTTGATACATGTGATAATGCACTTGCCTGAAGAAGCGATTAGGGGTGGACCTGTTTATTTGAGATAGATGTATCTGAATGAACGTTTTTTAGGTAAGTTAAAGAGGTATATTAGAAATCGGGCCGGGCCGGAAGGATCCATCGCAGAGGCATACGTGGCTAACGAGACCTTGATGTTAGCTCGTTGTATTTTTCAGGAAATGAGACAAAGTTCAATAGGCCCGAAAGGAACTGGGTTGAGAACGAAGATACAATCAAGAATCGTATATCAGTATTCAAGACTCCTTTTCGATCAATGGGATCGATGAAATGCTTGACAATCAATACTACTTTGAGAGAGAAGATTCAGTGGTATGTCTTGAAAAACTGCCATGAGATCGATGAATACCTCATGTTAGTGAGCAATCCAAACTTAATTCTTTTGTTTTTTATAATTCCATTAAAGCTAACTAGTCTTCTACATATGGAGCAGTGAACATCGTACAAAACTGTCAAGTTATTGCACGAAACAGAACCTGGACAAAGTGCACCGTCAAGAATTTCCTGACTGGTTTAATTCGAAGGTACAAAATAAAGTTTGATACACTTATTGTGCACTTTTATGAGCGTTACATAAATACTTATGTATGGTACATTATGTAGATGATTGTATTGAGTAAACAGAACCCATCAGACTTGAATGACCAATTGTTAGCACTTTCCACCGGATCTTTTTCAACGGTCAAATCCTATCAGAGTTGTGTGATGAACGGTGTCAGATTCAATACACAAAAACGGGATTGCACACGCACAACTCAAAACAGTGGGGTTGCTGTCAAAGGGACCGAAGGCACTACATGGTATGGAGTCTTAGAAGACATATATGTCGTAAGCTATCCAAATCATAACACTGTTGTTCTTTTCAAATGTACATGGTTCGATACTAGTCCAGCTAAGAAGGGTGTCCGTGTATATAAGAATACAACAAGTATACGCACTACAAACACCTGGTACGAAGAGGAGCCATTCATTCTTGCTTCACAAGTAGAACAAGTGTTCTACATAGATGATTTGTATAACGGATGTGACTGGAAAGTTGTTGAGCATTTTCAACACCGTCATAAAATAGACACACCAAATATTAATGGTGATGTGGTTGTTGATGATTTGGTAATCGATGAAACAACCCATGGAAATTTCCGACTTGTTGTTGAACTACCACCGATGGAACCGTTCTACATGAGTGCAAATGATGTAGAAACAGATGTTGATGAAAACGAAAACGATCTCAATCAAAATGAAAATGATGACAGTAACGGGTATGCGTCAACGGATTGCGATGATAATAACTGTGTAGATGATGACATATACGACTCGATCCCACCAAACTATGCAAGTGATGATGAATGATGCTATAAATCTAATATTCTTTTAGTAAGTTCATTCAAATATACTTGAATTTAAAAATTATATAATAGTAGTGCTTTACTTATACTACATCAACATATATATATGTGTTCTTTATATCAATTTTTTTATTATATTCAAATACTTGATCATATAGGTGAATGGCTTGCGCGGGATCGGTGGTTCTCAACCACCGCACGAGCATCCATTTAGGCTACCAAGCCAATGCGAGGACGGTAATTAATTAACTTTCATTTTTTTGTCTAGTAAGATTATTCTTATTTCGTTGAATTAACATTGACACCGATACTACAGATGATATAGCAGATAATGAGGAATGGATACCACCACCTCTATCCCCGAAAAAGAAGCAGGCTGAACGTGGACCTGCAAAAGGTTTCAGCATCCAAGCCCTCAAGAGAAAGTTAGGGGGCTTGATTCCTCTTATACGGGATCCTAGATTTCCCAAAGTTCAGAAGGTATTGGGAAAATACACGAAGGATTTTGAGTCCGAGACAGGGAAAGTCGTGAGGTCCTATGTTCCCTGTTGCGTCCCGACCTGGCGAAAGGTGGACGACCGACTTAAACAGTTAATTTGGGAAGAACTTCGGGTACTTAGCTAATCAAATTGTTAACACTTTTAAATTGAAAGTTTCATTATATTAATTTAGATACCAATCGTTTCATTTCTTGTGTTTTCAGGCATCGTTCGAACCCCTTGAGCCTATTCACCGCGATGCCGTGCTGAAAAGCGCCGGTACTTTATTCAGAAAATGGAAGGCTAGACTAAGGGAGGAGGTAGATGAACACAACAACAAGGGGCTGCCAAGGCCTTGTCCCCGACCCAGGGATGTGTTTTCACCACAACAATGGGAAGCGTATCTCCGCTACCTTAGTAGCGATGCTTTTAAGGTAAAGCTTTTATTCCATTACATGTGTTACGTAGATTCGATTATTATTACTTGTTACTGCTTATATATAATACACTACCATTTTTTTTGCAGAAAAGATCTGATCAGAATAAGAAGAATCGCGCCGGGAGTAAATATGTAGGCCGCCAAGGACGAACGCCTATGGCCGTAGTTCGATGGGATAGGTTAAGAAGTGTAAGTATTAGGAAAAAAAATCCCTATCACTTCAGTTTTTTGAATTTTCATAACTAATACTTTTGTTTTCTCAAAGGTAATGTGAGTCTGAGTGAAGATCCTACAGGGCAAGATCATATCCATGTATGGGCGAGCAAGCATAAGAATGCTGACGGCTCGTTTCTCAACAGTGATGCGGAGGGTTCTTACGTAAGTGATATACGTTGTATATATTTCAATTCAATACGTTCACATTTTCCTTTTCCTTATCTTAACTTCCAACGATATATGTTGTGTTTAGAGGAGGCTGGAGGAATGGCGTGCTATGATTGCACCAGGTCGACCGATGACTTTTGAAGAAGAGCAGGCAATCTTTCACAACATATATCGTTGGCAGTTAGGATAAGGAAAAGGAAAATGTGAACGTATTGAATTGAAATATATACAACATATATCGTTTAGAGGAGCGTGCTATGATTCCACCAGGTCGACCGATGACTTTTGAAGAAGATGAGGCAATCTTTCAGGGCGCCTTAGGAACTAGGCGAGATTATTTGATTGGCCTTGGCCCTATGCAATCTTCCGTATCCAATTCATCACAATCGTCCCTATTGCTAGTAAGTGCTTTGCATGCGATATCATTCAGCAGATTCCATTTGAAGCTCCACCTATTTGTCAACCTTTTTAGTTCCAGATCAAATTTCAGATTCAGATGTGGCCCTCACAGATGTGTTAAGCATAGAATTTTCATCAAAGACTACACTCCAACTGAGAATAACCCTATTTCAGCTGATGATTAGATTCTATACCCTTTTACTTCATCTTTATATCCAACGAATACTCCCTTCTTGGCTCTAGGTTCCAGTTTACCTTCACTGACATGATAGTAGATTGTGCTTCCCAAAACCCTTAGACCAGAGTAGTCTGCTGACTTTCCTGACCAAACTTCAAGTGGGGTTTTGAGCTTGATCCCAGTGTGAGGCCCCCTATTGATTAAGTAGCATGTTGTGTTAACAGCCTTTGCCCAAAATCTTCTTGTTAGACCAGAATTAGAAGCATGCACCTTGCCCTCTCTAGAAGAGTTTGATTCATTCTTTCTGCAACAACATTCTGATGCGGAGTGTCTCTGACAGTATGGTACCTAGCAATGCCTTCATTCTTTCAAAATTAATCAAACTTAGACCAACAGAATTCCAGTCCATTATCAGTTCTAAGTCTTTTGATATTCTTCCCTGTCTGATTCTCAACCAAATTCTTCCACTGCTTGAAGTGCTTGAATGCTTCACTCTTGTGCTTCATCACAATTACCCAAACCATCCTTGAGTAATCATCTATAAAAGACAGGAAGTACCTATGACCACCCAGTGACTCCACCCTTAAAGGTCCCCGACAATCAGAATGGACATAATCAAGTGTCCCTTTTGTGATGTGAATTTCTTTTAGGAACTTGCTCCTATGTAGTTTCCCAAACACACAGTGTTAACGAAATTCCAAATCATTGACCTTATGTCCCTCAAGTAGTTCAGACTTAGACATAATTTGCATCCCTCTTTCACCCATATGACCTAGTCTCATATGCCACAACTTAGTCAGGTGTGACTGGTGAACCTCTGATGATGCAACAACAGAAGAACCTAATACAGTAGACCCTTGTAGTATTTACAAAGTCCCCTTTCTGATATCCTCAAGAATCACAGCTGAACCCTTATAGACATTCACCACTCCATATTCACCCCTGAACTTGAACCCTTTGTTGTCTTGTAGACTAAGTGATATCAAATTCTTGGTCATCTGTGGAATATGCATAACCTCATTCAGTGTGCAGAATTTACCATCATGTGTCCTTAACTAAACAGATCCAATCCTAACTATTTTGCAGACCTTGCTGTTAGCCATAGCAATATGGCCTCCATCCACCTACTGATAAGTTGAAAACCACTCCCTGTTAGGATATACAAGATAAGATGCCTCAGTGTCCAGAATCCATACATCCTTGTGCCCTGGTGACTCTGAAACTGCTAAGGCCATATCTTCTTCAGAGTTGGTGTCTTTATCTGCCAAAGCAACAGTACCATGCTGAGAACCCTGCTGCATTTTTCTCTTTGGACAATCATTTTTCCAATGTCCCTTCTCCTTGCAGTAATTACAGACATCTTTAACTTTAGGTCCCTTGGAAGTTCTCTTGGATTTCTTATTTCCAGAATTTCCTGATCTTCTGCTGACTCCACTAGCCACCAACCCAGCAGACTGATTGTCTGTACCAGAACCAGATGCCTTAAGGCATAGCTCTCGATCATGGAGTGAAGATCTCACATCCTCCAATAACACTGAGTCCTTCCCAACAATAAAGGACTGCACAAAGTTCTTATATGATGCAAGCAATGAAACAAGTAGGATCAATGATGCATTTTCATCTTCAATCTTCACATCAATAATCTTTAGGTCAAGCAATATTGTGTTCATCTGATCTAGATGATCCCTCAACTGAGGGCCCTCATGTATATATTGGCTGAACATACGTTGTTTCAATAACAACTTGTTGGTTAGAGACTTTGTTGTTAGGAAATCTACACGGGAACACAGCGGAATTCAAAAATTTATTTCCTATCGACCCAAGATCGACTTCGTTTAAGCAATAAACAAATAAGCTAAATACGGTGGTTACCTTACTTGATCTAAAAGATCGACGCTTTGACCGTCTAAGTAGAGTAGCGATGCACGGAGCCGCCCAAGCGTTCGGCCTCTACCGCTAGTCCACACGAACAACCCGCCGGAATCCACCATTGGATTGCTATTGGAAAACTCCGGTTGCTAGATGTTTAGGGCTAAATTGTAGTGATTTTCACATATATTTTGTATATCAATATTCCCCATATACGTGTTATTTTCATAGAAATCGGGATTATAATTGATTAATTGAGTAAATGAGGTTTTTAATGATTAAATATGAAAACATATCAATTTAAATGTTTATTTGATGATTTTATATTATTTTGGAATCGTGTTACGTTTTGGTATGTTTTCGATGTGTGTAGATACATATTTTCGACTTGGAAAAGGAGTTGGAAGAGTTAAAATCGAAGTTGAAGTTGTTTGAAGTAATCTTGAAGAGATAGAGATGAGGTAAAGAAGATAAAGATGGAAGAAATAAGATAATTATCAAGAAATCGAGCTTCAGCAAGGTTTGGGCGTTGATCCATGTCCCGTCCCAGGAATGGGACGGGCCTCCACTATATTGAACCAAATGCTTGAAGTTTGAATTGGATCGAGAGAGTTCAGACGCATGATGAACGAGCGTCTATCCTCCGTCCGTAGAAGCAAACGAGCGTCCGACCTTGTGGACGAGCGTACAGAGGAAGAAAACCAGGATTCCGGGTAGCGCTGAACTTTCAACGCGGTTCTTGATATGATAACAACCGATTTGACTCTGGACCTCAAGATAAGAGTTGTAGGGTTTGAAGAGAGGATTCTACAGGATTTTGAATCACTCCATTCCGACTTACGAGGCCCGAGATATGAGCGTTACAAGTTTGGATGCTGTTGCTGAAAATAGTGGACGGGCGTCCGACCCTTTTGAACGCCCGTCCGGCACGTTCTATCAGAGCAACCGACTTGATTTTTCTATAAAAGCAGCGCGATTTTTACCCTAATTCATACATTATTCCACAGCCATAAAAACACAGCAAGAGCAAAGAGCCCTTCTTGAGGAGTTCAGGCCGGTCACCCGAGCCTTGTGCTCGGGTGATCCGGGTTAGATTAGGATCGTTTTTTTTCGTTTCTTTCATTGTTGATGCTTGGAGTTCATCCAATGTACCAAAACTATGTGAGTTTGTTTTATTTCAATTAATTCAATTCTAGTTTATGTTCATGATCTTTAATTCACTTTGTATCTTTTTATGATTATGATGCTATGTGAGAATAGATCGAGAGATTTAGTTTTCTATCGATGTTTATAATACGGAAGTTGCATAAACACTAGATCACCATAGAAAGATAGGATTTTTAATCATTAATGATGACAAATTAATTGATTAATTATCTAGGTTGTTAGATTCTAAAATACGGGAGTTAACTTGAATCTACACCTTCGTTTTGTTTGAATATCAATCTCAACATTCGGAAGAGGAGAGATCGATAATTGAATTCACTAAGGAATTAGGAATTCATAGCTTGAGAAATAGATTCACTAAGGAATTAGGAATTTGTATCTCGTGTAAAGGTGAAACCACAACTTGAATTAGAATCATGAGATGAACTAGGATTGAGATCACATAGGTTTGTATATTGGTTGTTCCCATGTCTTAGATTAGTTTGTTTATTTTATTTCTTAGGTTAGATTACTTGAATTATTTTCTGTTTTTATGTTTTGTCGTTCGTTTATTTGTTTTCCTAGAGTAGCACTTGGTAGGATTAATAAGATTAGATTCTACATACCTTTTCCCTGTGGATCGACCCCTTACTCATTACGCTTTACTAGCAACAACCCGATGTTTTGGTCGGTTAGGAGTTAGTTTTGCATATAGGTTAGGGTTATAAATTTTCTTTTGTTTTTATTGATGCAAAATCTCCCCAACACTAGACCGGCCTTTTTCCTCTCACTCCAACTCTCTATAGGATACTCTCTATTTTACACAAGAACTATGAACTCTTGCAATTGTGATGTACAAAAGAGCTTGACACCCACTTCCTTTATATAGAGGAGGTGGCACCCCAAAAGGTGTGGAGGAGAAGAAAACATTTTCCCAATAAAATAAGGAAAATATAATTGATTGATTTATCTCATTTATTAAAATATCTCATATTAAATAAAAATCTAAATATTGCCAATATCTTATATTGATTATATTTATCTTATTACCATAAATCAATTTACACATGTGTGCAAATATATAGTCATTATATCTAATATTAATAAATGGTAATCTTATTAATTAAACTGCACTATCCAAGTGTATCTTATACACCAAAAGTGGCGCCCCTCTTGCCAAAGATTTGGCATCCGGAACATTCTTTAATTAACATAATACTATTAATATCTTGTATTTAATTTATTCATAATAAATAAATATCACCATGTTAATTTACCACTATAACCTTTAGATAAACATTCCTTATTTGGTTATCATCTATAACCACATTTTAATCCGGCTAGATGTTCATATGTGCGTGGTCCGATAGGCATCCGAATATGTTGGCCGTAGACACAAAGTGCAAATTACGAAAATGCCCTCCATGCCTAACGATCACGGGATAGCGTCTAGCAACACACCGTGACCCCCAATCATCGGAAGAGTCAAATGCAATGACTACTACCTTTCATGTGAAACAGTTACCGTGTAACTTACAATCCTATCGCTGTAATAATATCCATACGGTCGTACGTCGAGTGTCAAACATTAACGACCGTATCTTATAATCTGGATATCAAGCTCTCTCGAAGTAACTCATTTACTTTCACTTTGTAAAGATTCACGAGAGTAAGACTTCCTTATAAGAAGGCCCTTTCGGAAATATTTACCCCTACTGATAGGGTACATGATTTTCAGACGACCATACATGTATACTCCGCATGCTTCAGTATCACACCCAATCACTACTGCATGATCGCCCTGTGGCTAGGGGAAACCTCAATAGTGTCAAAGCATGACAATCCACACCGTGATGCCATGTAGACTCCGGTCCTAAGGATAATTACACAACCGCCACATAGTGTGACACTAAATGTAAGTGGGTCAGTCTAACGTACGCATTCTCTAATACACGTCCATGTCAGCCCAAGTGTCTCTACACTTCAATAGACGAGATCTATCCCCGCCCTTAAAGACAGAAGACTTCTAATACGTTCTAGCATGTTCATACTATCAATGCCCTGTTTAATAGTACATCAGCCTAGAGACATTTAAATATCAAACTTATTAAAGTGATCAGAGATCTCATCAACCATAATCGCTATCATGGTTTCTCTACCACAGTTTAATACTAAGGACGTTATAATATAGCAATTCACAATTGGTTCTTCAAGAGAACAAATATACGACAATAGAAAAGCCATTTAATATATGTATAAATACAAAGAAATAGTAGAAATGATCCCGACCGGCCCGGTCGGATCCGGTCCAACCCGATTGGGTTTAGGACACTATTTCAACATTTGTCATATACAGACTCTCAATCTTGGACCACAGCTTCTCCGTTGTGTCCTCTGTTAGGAAATCACTTGTTTAACGCGGCGGAATTTAAATTTTTGATTTCCTTTTCTAGATCATCTTCGTTAATGCAATAAACACGTTAAGCAGTTTGACGGAATATACCTTGGATGATCTATAAGATCGTCGCTTTGACCGTCAACAGAGAGTAGTACTGTGTGTAAGTCGTCCACGCGTCCGGCCTCTATCGACAATCCACACGAACTCCTTGCCGGAATCCTCCTTGGATTGCTACTAGAAAAATCCAGCTGCTAGACCGGTTTTTTCTTCTCTCTCTAACTCTCTATAGGAAGCTCTCTATTTTCCTCAAGAACTATTAGCACTTGGAATTGTGATGTATAAAATAGCTTGACACCCACCA
The DNA here is from genome assembly GCA_026214975.1 of Gentiana macrophylla. Lineage (NCBI taxonomy): Eukaryota > Viridiplantae > Streptophyta > Magnoliopsida > Gentianales > Gentianaceae > Gentiana > Gentiana macrophylla. Next base: position 82,295 of record JAOBSW010001047.1, read on the forward strand.
CTTATTTATAGTGGATGGGGCGCCCCTAATAGAGTGGAGAGGAAGAAAATCTTTCATTAGTAAAATAAGGAAAATCACAATAATTGATTTATCTCATTTAATATAATAAATATTAATAAATCTTTTTTTCCAATATCAATTAATACCCAATATTAATATTATGGTAATCTCATTAATTAAATTGCACAATCCAAGTGTATCTTATAAACCTAGATGTGGCGCCCCATATTGCCAATAATTGGCATCCGGAATATTCTTTAATTAATAAAATTAATATCTTGTATTTTATTTATTCATATTAATTAAATATCACCATATTAATTTACCACTATAACCTTTATAGTCTAGAGATAAACTTTCCTTATTTGGTTATCAACTATAACCGCATTTTAATCCGACTCGATATTCATATGTGTGTGACCCGATAGGCTTCCGAATATGTTGGCCGTAGACACAAAGTGCAAATTATGAAAATGCCCTTCATGCCTAACGATCACGGGATAGCGTCTAGTAACACACCGTAACCCCCAATCATCGAAAGAGTCAAATGCAATGACTACTACCTTTCATGTGAAACAGTTACCGTGTAACTTACAATCCTATTGCTGTAATAATATCCATACGGTCGTATCTCTAGTGTCAATACATTTACGATCGAATCTTATAATCTGGATATCGTGCTATCTCGGAATAACACATTTACTCCCACTTTGCAAAGATTCACGAGAACAAGATATTCCTTATAAGAAGGCCACTTCGGATATTCACTCCCAATCATGGGATACACGATTCCTGGACGACCTAACATGTATACTCCGCATGCTTCAGTATCACACCCAATCACTACCGCATGATCGCCCTATGGCTAGGGGAAACCTCAATAGTGTCAAAGCATGACAATCCACACCGTGATGCCATGAAGACTCCGGTCTTAAGGATAATTACACAACCGCCACATAATGTAAGTGGGTTGGTCTAACGTTCGCATTTTCTAATACACGTCCACGTACAGTCCAAGTGTCTCTACACTTTGATAGACGAGATCTATCCTTATCTTCAATAAGATAGAAGACATCCAATACGTGCTAGTCTAATCATACTATCAATGTCTCATTTGACAGTACATACGACTAGAGAAATTTAAGTATCAAACTTGTTAATGCGATTAGAGATCTCATCAACCATAATCACTATCATGCTTTCTCTATCACAGTTTGACACTAGGGACGTTACTATATATATACAACCAATAACATGAAGACAAACAATATATATAATAACTAAAGTGCTCTTTATTAATCGTAATCAAGTTATTACATGAACTAAACAGACTGTAAATGACCCGACCCGGTCGGATCCGGTCCAACCCGATTGGGTTTAGGACACCTATTCAACATCCTCTTCAGCAACCTCTGTGATAATATATTCTGACAAGCACAACATGATTGTTGAATGTGCTTTCTCCTCCAGACTGTCTCTCTTAGCAGCACTTCCTTCTGTTGATTTAGACAAGGGACACTATAATCCCTGCTGCTTCATCAAAGCACGCATCTTGATCAGCCACAGACAAAAACTGTTTCTTCCTGTAAACTTGTCAATCTTGATGTTTAAAGCAGACATCTTTATCACAAGAGAAGCTTGCGTAGATCCTAAATCCTAGCGTCAATTATGACCTTGGTGCCAATCTACCTTGCTTAAAACAAATAAAAAGATTTCTTGATGAACCTCTCTCTAGAACCAGTTTGTTATGACGGATCTATCAAGAAGTGATGGTGATTGTGAGTATAATTAACAAGTAAACAAACACAGAAACAAGAAGAACACAGATTTAACGTGGTTTCCGGCAATGTGCCGACTACTCCACGGAAAAACGAGGATATTATATTATCACGAGAAAGTTACGTTGTGATTACAATTAATACAGATTGTATTTATAGCATTGGGAATAAAAACCTAACCGACTAAACAGTCAACCCAGTAAATGACGGAAATACCCCAGAAGTAACCTCCACCCAAACGAAAAACCATGCAGCAGACGTGTTCTCTAAGTCTGCTGAGAATCAGCAGCCTTATCTCCAGCAGCCTTGACTCCAACTGGTTGATCAACCCTGCTGACCTGCCTCAGCTGAACACCAGATCATATCTTTCACACAGACTTCAGCAGCATAGTTTAAGTCACCATTACAGATTCGATGTCTAGCTGGATTTGAGTATCAAATCATGACAGACTAATTTTACAATTTTGCCTATTATAGCTAGTTTGAGAATAACAATTTGGATTTTAATTAGGCTTCAAAGCGTAAGGAATGTGTATATCGTCCTATAAGTGCAAACAATTGCCTTTGATAGTACAAAACTACAACAACAATTTTTTTTTCTATCGTTTTAATAAATTATATTTCTAGGGTTTTGCTAATCTCTTCATTAATTGGTTATCATGAAAGGAATAAAAGCCGTGGCAATGGCGACGCAGCTTGGGTATGAATCTAAATTCTCTCTCCTTATTTTTTTTCCTTCATTTTTTTCTTCTCGTTTTTATGGGAGCGGGATTATATATTATTATAGCAGCAGATGCAACAACATAATCGGGCGGCGCTATATTCACGCCGCCACGGCTCCTGCGACCAGCAGCAAATACAACATAATCCGGCGGCGCTATATTCACGCCGCTACGGCTGCTCCGACGCGACCACTGCTCGGTGGCAGTGACAGAGGAATAACAATGTTTCCCTTTGCTGCTCGCTCTTATTGCAGGTTATATCGACGACTAAAATATCAATATTTTTTTTCCTTTCTATTTTACGGTATCAGAATTTATATATACAACAATTAATCTTCATAATTAATCTGTATTTTACGCACTACATCTAAGTGTATAAAATATGATTTGGTGATTTTGAGGTTTTTTATTCATAGACCGGAATATCTTGTGCCTTCAATTTTATATCGTGGATTCTTTGCACTTTTGGACTAAAATTGTTTTGATCGAAGGGAACAGGTGGAAAAGAAAATAGAATAACAAAAAAGAAAAGAGATGAGAACAAGTGATTATTAAGTATATTTAGGATTTTTGGATTGAATTTGAAGGAAAAGAAAAGAGAAGGAGAGATCGTGAGGTATATTACACTAAAATCCTATGGTTTCCTTCGGTTTCCGGGAAGGGAAACATGTTCTTCTCCTTTGGTTTCTCCTCTTCCCCCTCCATTTCCTTCATCTTAATTTTTTAGTTTGAACGACAATTTTATTAAAGGCCTTATCTATTAAGAGAATAGATAAGCCAAAGTAGAAAGATACAAGTTAGTAGCTCCTCCAAAATACAAAATACACAAGCCGGGAGATAAAAACTCCTAACTAAAGCGAATCCAAAACTAAACTAGACAACTAGCACAAGCTATCTAGGGGGCACTCCTTCCACTTCGTCCAATCTAAAGAGAATTTATCACACCAACCGCTAATCCAAGCAAAAGTAAGCAATTGAATTTCTCCAAATATGTCTTCTCTTCGAGCTAGATGTTGCATTGAAGATAGAGTTATTTCTTCGTTTCCATATACTCCAACACACAATTTTTCGGGTTGCATCACAAACCTTGGAGAATTTGGCGAGCTTCACGTGCAACGGAGTGAAGTGATGGAAAGATTGCCAAACTTGTGGGGGAGCGAGGTGTAAACGCCACCAAGCAAAAAAATTATCCCAAATCTTCGCAGCAAAAGGACAATGCATAAACAAGTGATTTTCATCCTCCGTATCGAAGTTGCAAGAAGTACACAAGAGGCTAGGAAGTCCTGTTAACAATATAAATTCTAAGACAACAGAATTATCCTCAAAGTCAACTGTTTCTGAATTATATTCAAACACTCTGCTGGAGAAATAAGGGAATATTTTGGAGAGATAAGGAGTTGGTGCACCTGGAGGTGTTGTGTGACAAGATACGCCTCGAGATTACTTTCTATCGAATTATTTGGAAATATTTTAGCATGGGTTTTTAATTAAGTAATTAGCTGTTAAATAAGTTGTTTAGATTTTCCTTTATTTTCTCTATTTTGTTAAAACAATAAAGATCACTCCTCAATAAAATAGTGATCACGGCTCCTCTGTAATTTATGCAAGCAAATACAATACATTTTACCAAATTATTATCTTCTTTCATTCAGTCATTAATTACCTTTTCATCATGGTATCAGAGCTTGATGTGAGTTCAGCCATGTCAAAATTATCACTAAATGTTGGAAATTTCATTACCCTACGACTCAATTCGAAAAATTATCCAATATGGAGAGAACAGGCTCTCTCATTAGCTGAAATTCAGGACTTGGTGCATCATCTCATCAAACCAGACTCTGCACCATCAGAATTTATCTCAACCACTACCAATGCAGAACCATCCATCATCACTCAAACTCTCAATCCAGAGTACACCAAATGGAAGAAATTTGACAGATTATTAAGGGGTTGGATTATTGGTTTTCTGTCCGAAGAATCACTAGGACTTGTGATTGGTGTTGATTCGGCATATTCAGTTTGGGAAGCCCTGAAAAGTGCTTATGCTCACGATTCCCAGGAAAGGGAGTTCAACTTTCGCCAGCAACTCACTTATCTCAGGAAGGAAGACAATCATTCTGTCAATGATCACATTAGGAAATTCAAGGAGCTCAGTGACAGCTTAGCAGCAATTGGGAAGCCAATCCCTGATGGGGAGAAGGTCTACAATCTATTAAAAATTCTGGGGTCTAACTATGAGACTTTTACCACCACTATGTTGAAACCCCCACGCCCATCTTATAGTGAACTAATCTCTCAATTGCAAAGCCTGGATCAACACAAAAGTTGGCTTTCAACACAACCAGGTAACACTACTCCAATTTCAGGCACACATATGGCCTCTTTTGGTTAGAGACAGACACAGGGACAAGGGCTCAGTTCAAGACAGCCACAGGGACAAGGGAATTACAATAAGTGCAGGAAATTCCAGATTTGCCTCCAATGGCAGAGGTTTTTCTGCTCAAAACAGGTCTACCAACTCTTCTCCATATCAGGTCAAGTTTCAACGCATGACCCCAGCTGAAAGGGACATGAACAGAGAGGAAATTTGCAATTACTGTGGGGTTCAAGGACATGTCTCAAAATTGTGTTGGTGGCTTTAAAAGAAGAAGGCAGAAGAAGGGCAGGTTCCTAAAGCTTTGGCTGCATTGACATTGGATAATAGCCTGGTCGAAAGTGATTGGACACTGGACACTGGTGCCTCCAATCATATGGTAGCTGATCCAGGTATACTTACCAATTTAATAAATTACAATGGTTCTGACTCTGTGTACATTGGAGATGGATCACCTTTACCAATTCATGGTGTTGGGGATCTATCTCCATCTACTGCATTGACCCTATCTATTAAAAACATTTTACATGTTCCTTCTCTTCAAAAGAATTTATTGTCTATTAGTCAACTAACCAGACAGAATAAAGTGAGCTGCAATTTTTCTGATGATGGTTTCTCTATAAAAGGCCAAGGACACAGGGCAAACACTACAGACAGGGAGACTCAAGGATGATCTCAGACACCTTAGCTTCCGCCCCACACCCTCATCGCCACACAACCCACAAACCATGCCCAGCAGACTTGTGGCACCAAAGGCTTGGTCATTCCCAGCTTAATGCAGTTCATGTGTTGAAGAATAAGGGTTTTATTAATGTTCTAGGCAAAATAAAAGTCACTAGTATGTGTGAGAGTTGTCAGCTTGGTAAAATGAGCAAACAACCCTTTCCACATTCTACACACACTAGCATCTCTCCTTTTGATGTTATTCATTGTGACTTATGGGGTCCTTCCCCAGTTATTTCTATTCATAAGTACAAGTATTATGCTAGTTTTGTGGATGACTTTTCAAAATTTATATGGTTGTTTCCTTTATGCAATAAATCTGATTTCTTTAAAGTTTTCCTAACTTTTGAGAGTTATGTTAAAAACCATTTTGGAAAAACTGTTAAATTTCTTCACACTGATGGTGGTGGTGACTTTGTCAACACACCACTCATCAGTCATATGCCTGAAAAGGGAATCATTCATCATATCTCATGCCCTCACACCCCTGAGCAAACTGGTTATGTAGAAAGGAGACATAGAACTATCAAAGAGCTAGGGTTGACTATGCTCTATCACAGTAAAACACCTCTCTTTCTCTGGTTTGAGGCTTTTTCAACTGCAGTTCACATCATTAATAGACTTCCCACATCCACACTTGGTTCAGACACACCTTACTTTAGGCTTCACAACAAACACCCTACCTATGACCACCTTAAGGTGTTTGGTTCCAAGTGTTACCCTTACACTTGGGACACCAAACACAATAAGTTTGACACCAAGACTGTATCTTGTGTATTTGTGGGATATCACCCTCAATACAAGGGGTACAAGTGCTATCATTCACCCTCTAGGAAGTTTTTTCTATCAAGACATGTCATCTTTGATGAGTATGCCTTTCCTTATCAAGATGCCATACCCTCTGGACAGTGCCTCTCTAATACTTATGTTTCTGAATACATTGACTCATGGATCCATGTCCCTGTCTCATCTCCCCCTCCTATTTTTCCTACTAGTCCTAGTATCCCTGCTTCCAGTCCTATTACTAGCTCCCCAGCTCCTACTCCCTTTTCCCCTACTGTTATTCCTTCCAACAGTCAAGAACCACCTCTCACACCATCCACCAACACAAACACTTCATCTGCACTCCCTAGTCCCCCATCTAGTCATGTCTCCCCAAATGTCCCATCTCCAAATCCTTCTGCCACTCCAGATCCTCTAAACTCTCCTGTCCCATCTACTCCAAACTCACCACCTCCCCCATCACCTCCTCCACCACCTCCTGCTCCACCTCTCATTCATCATCCTATGATCACTAGAAGTAAGATTGGTGTGTCTAGACCCAATCCAAAATATGCTCTTCTTACCCACACTTACTCTGACATTCCCACTATCCCTAGAATTGTCAAATCAGCCCTCCAACATCTAGGCTGGTCCACTGCCATGCAAGAAGAGCTCACTGCTCTTGCTAACAACAAAACTTGGACTTTAGTTCCAAGAACACCCTCCATGAATGTCATTGGGTGCAAATGGGTGTTCAAGCCCAAGTTAAAACCTAATGGCACTCTTGAAAGACTCAAGTGTAGGTTAGTTCCCAAAGGCTTTCACCAAGTTGATGGTGTGGACTATCATGAGACCTACTCACCTGTCATTAAACCTAGCACCATCAGACTCATTCTTACCTTAGCTCTACACTATCACTGACCTGTCACTCAATTAGATGTTAAGAATGCTTTTCTCAATGGCCATTTATCTGAGGCCATCTTTATGGAACAACCACCAGGTCATCATCATCCCCAATTCCCTCATCATGTGTGTAGGCTTCAAAAGGCTCTTTATGGTCTCAAACAGGCCCCTAGGGCCTGGTTTGATAGGTTCAGTCAGTTTCTCACATCCTATGGTTTTATATGCAGTCTCAGTGATCCCTCATTATTTATTTTTGACTCCAATGGATTCACAATTCTTTTATTACTTTATGTGGATGATATACTACTAACAGGATCAAATTCCAGTCAAATATGCAGTTTTGTTTCAATTTTAAGCAGGGAATTTGCCATGAAAGACTTGGGGCCTATTCATCACTTTCTAGGTGTGGAAATACATAGAACTTCAGACTCATTCATCCTCTCCCAGTCTCACTATGCCCAAACCATCCTAGATCGAGCTGATATGACTGACTGCAAACCAGTTTCAACTCCTATGGAAACTAAATACAAGGAACTCAACAACTCACCTGCTCTTGAAGATCCCACGTTCTATAGGAGCATGGTTGGGGCCTTTCAATACCTCACCTTCACCAGAGCAGACCTGAGCTTCTCTGTCAATTTTGCTTCACAGTTTCTTCAACACCCAACATCTCAACATCTGCAGCTTTTTCGAAGGTTACTTCATTTTGTCAAAGGTTCTGTTGATCTCAGTTTGACTCTTCACACGGTCTTCATCTCCATACTTTCTCCGACGCCGATTGGGCTGGCTGCCACCGCACTCGCCGCTCCACCACCGGGTATTGCACCTATCTTGGCCCTAATTTGATTTCTTGGTGTGCCAAGAAGCAGCATTCAGTTTCCCGATCGAGCTCCGAAGCAGAATATCGGGCTCTTTCTCATACCGCAGCTGAACTCACATGGTTAACTTACCTTCTTACTAAATTGAAGGTCCGCTTGTCTTCTCCACCAACCATATTTTCCGACAACATCAGTGCTTTACATCTCACAATAAATCCCGTTTTCCACGCGCGCAGTAAACACATTGAACTTGATTTTCACTTTGTTCGAGAAAAGGTAGCTCAAGACGCTCTTATCACTAAACATGTTCCGGCTTCACACCAAATAGCAGATGTGTTGACAAAACCACCAACAAAGGCCTCGCTTCGTTACTTTCAACCCAAACTTTGCCTCTTACCTCGGCTTCGTTTGCGGGGGGATGTTAACAATATAAATTCTAAGTCAACAGAATTATCCTCAAAGTCAACTGTTTATGAATTATATTCAAACACTCTGCTGGAGAAATAAGGGAATATTATGGAGAGATAAGGAGTTGGTGCACCTGGATGTGTTGTTTGACAAGATATGCCTCGAGATTACTTTCTATCGAATTATTTGGAAATATTTTAGCGTGGGTTTTTAATTAAGTAATTAGCTGTTAAATAAGTTGTTTAGATTTTCCTTTATTTTCTCTATTTTGTTAAAACAATACAGATCACTCCTCTATAAAATAGTGATCACGGCTCCTCTGTAATTTATGCAAGCAAATATAGTACATTTTACCAAATTATTATCTTCTTTCATTCAGTCATTAATTACCTTTTCATCAAGTCCAATACCTTTTTTCGACAGGTTAAGTAGGGTAGGTAGCCTACACCTCGCTGCCTTCCAGTTTTGAATACGGAACCATGTTATTCCAACCGAAAGAGTGACGCATTTGTGGCATCTTAAATTTTACCAAACACTCAAAATCAAATCCCTCCAAATCCTGTGTTTTCCTTTTACTCCTTTTTGTGTTAATCCAAACAGCGCCTTAATGTTGGGTAAAAATGCTAATGAGATCGTCAAACTCCTTTACGAGTCGAGTACGAATAGGTCACAAGTAACACGATTAACTTACAACCATAATCTAATATACGATGGAGGTGGACCCAAGTTGATTAAAGGACACATAATCCAACTGAATATAAAATAAAAAAAAATGTTTGTATTAAAACGATTGTCTTTGTTGTGAGGAAAAATATATATATATGTTGCTACTAATATTAAATATTAGAATGGATGGGACACTCAACTTATATAAGAAAATGCTAAGGCTTTTATATTGCAAGAGAAGTTGTATACATGAAAGTGGAAATGCTTTTCTTGGTACTAGTTGGAGACCAAATGACTCCTATTTATAGTTGCCAATGTCGGCTCATTGGAACAATCTAGTATGTCCCATTAGAAAACTCTAGCATAATATAGACCCAACATTTTTGCTAATTTAATTTATGGCTCCATTATTTATGTTTTCCAAAGATGCTAGAACTCTCTAGCAATTAGTAAGCAAAAGAATAATCTAGAGACCTATAGATGGGTCAAGAGAGTCGGTGCTCTCTCTCAACACTCCCCCTCACCGACTACTCTCTTTCGGTGATGATTTAGAAAGCATCCCAAGCGCATTTCTGAAATCCGCGATATTGTTTCCGCTTAAACCTTTGGTGAAGACATCCGCTTGTTGATCTTGGTCTTCACGTGAATCATCTCAGATCTCGTCTTGAAGAACCTTCTCTCGAATAAAGTGGTAGTGCACTTTAATGTGCTTGGTCCTTGCATGAAATAATTGGATTCTCTCGCTAGTTGTAGTGATGATATATTGTCGCAATGTAAATCCTTTGGGTAGTCAATCGGGTGATGTAAGTCTCTCAATAACCGAACAAGCCAAGTGACTTCTTGAGTCGCTAATGGCCGCACGGTACTCGCCTCGGTAGTTGATAGAGATACTGATGGGTTGTCTTTTGCTACACCAAGATATTACTCTGCAACCAAGGTGAACACGTAACGGTAGTTGATCGGAGAGTGTCATGATCCCCAAAGATAATCGGCCACAAGATATCCAACAAGTTTACATGGCACCTCTTTCGGTAGAAAATACCGTAGTCATAAGTTCCTTTGACGTACTCTCATATTTTTCGAACTAATCGCCAATGTGGCTTTCTTGGACTTTGCATAAATCTGCTTGCGACGCCAACTGCAAAGGAAATGTCTGGTCTTGTTAACGTCAAGTATTTCAGACTTCCTACTAGTCGTCGATAACTTGTAGGATCATCCAACTCTTTGCCTTCTTTTGAGCTCAACTTGGCATTGACTTCAATTGGTGTTGGAGAAGGCTTGCAGTCTATCATTCCAGACTTCTTTAACAGTTCCTTAACATACTTCTGTTGGCAAAGGAACAAACCATCTTTAGTGTACTCGACTTCAAGTCCAAGAAAGTGCTTAAGCTCTCCCAATTCTTTCATTTGAAACCGGACTGATAAGTTCCTCTTGACTTGTTGAACTTCTTTGTCATCATCTCCACTGATGATGAGATCATCAACATATACCAACACGACTGTTAATTTGTTATTTTGATGCTTGATGAACAAACTTGAGTCAGACGGAGCCACGGAGAATCCACTATAAGTCAAGAACTCTGCAATCTTTCCATACCAAGCCCTTGGCGCCTGTTTCAACCCATATTACGCCTTTCTTAACTTGCACACGTATTTAGGATGAGTCATACTCTCGAAGCCTTTTGGTTGCTCCATGTATATGTCTCGATCGATCTCGCCATGTAGGAAGGCGTTCTTCACATCCATCTGCCATAGCTTCCAAGACTTACTAGCTGCTAGGGCCGATGAAGACTCGTGATCTTGTAGTTATCTTCGCCACCGGGCTAAACGTCTCATCATAGTCTAAGCCATATTGTTGTGAGAAACCTCGAGCAACTAATCAAGCTTTATGTCTTTCTATGGATCCGTCTTGTCGTGTTTTCACCTTGTAAACCCATTTGCAAGATATTGGTTTTACTCCTTCCGGAAGAGGAACAAGTTCCCAAGTCTGGTTTTGCTTAAGCGCTTGAATTTCCTCTTTCATCGCCTGGATCCATTCACCCTTTTTAGATGCCTCCTCATAGCTTGAAGGCTCCATAGTTGCAGTATCATCAACTGTCGCAATGTTAGCATACTTAGGATTTGGTGTCCTCTGTCGAGATGATCTCCTTAGTTGTTGTTCATGATGATCAACTTCCTCCATCTCCGGTGTTGGACTTTCGATACTGCTATATTCCATCTCTTGAGTTGCTGCCGATTTCTCTTGGCCATCATCATTTACTTTCAGAGTGCATAACTCTTCTCCAGTCTTTTCTCTTACTTTCTCTTCTAGACTAGGTGAGTCAGGAAGCTCCTCATCTTGAGATGACCACCAAGAAGATGCTTCATCGAATACAACATTTCTTGACACCATACATCGATTCGTTCTTGGGTCACAACACTTCCATCCTTTTCTTTCCTCATCGTATCCCAAGAAGATGCATCTGATTGCTTTCTTGTCAAATTTGCTTCGTAGCTCATCTGGGACGAATACGTAACAGACACAACCAAATACTTTGAAATGACTTACTGTTGGTTTTTCTCTTTTGAGTTTCTGATATGGTGAGATGAATCCAAGCTTTGCTTGTGGTAGCCGATTGATCACATGGGCTGCAGTCTTCATACATTCTGCCCAAAAACGGGTTGGGACATTCTTTGCATGTATCATACTCCGACATGTCTCAGCTAAATGTCGATTCTTTCTTTCAAAGCAACCCGCGTTTTGTTGCGGCGTTCTCGGACAAGTCAAGCGCCGCGAATATTATTTTGTTTTTAGATATTCCGAGAACTCGGTGGATGTATACTCACCTCCATTATCTGTACGTAGACAACGTATTCTTTGAGGAAAGTCTGCTTCTACTTTACATTTGAATTCCTTGAACTTCTCCAAAGCTTGGGATTTCTCCTTCATGAAATCCACCCACGTATATCTTGAGAAATCATCAATGAAGGTGATCATATATTTTGCTCCTCCGATCGATCGACCGCTTGCATCTTGGTCCAAAAACATCTGAATGAATCAACTCAAGTGGTGTCTTTGCTCGGTATCTCGACTCCTTATATGGGAGTTGATGCGCTTTTCCATATTGGCATCCGGCGCAAACCGTGTCTTCTCGACATTCCAACTTAGGAAGTCCTTTGAGCATAGACTCTTTCATCATGACCTTAAGTCTCTTATAACCGACATGTCCCAGACGTGCATGCCATAGATCAGCTGTGTCATTTTTCCTGGTTTTCTCTACATATGCTGCTTCAGCAGTCAGTACATATACTGACTCCTTCTTTTCACCTTCCTGGATTGGAGTCCCAATGACTCTAAGATCACGATAAACCTTCACATCTTGTGGAATGAACAATACATAATTACTTGACTCTGTGAGTTGTGATACTGACAAGAGATTTTTCTTCATTCCATCAACATGCATCACATTTTGCAGTATCACTGGCTGAGAATTTGAGCTTGGCGTGATCACTGTCTCTCCAATGTGTCTAATTGGAAGCTTGGTGTTATCCGCCGTTACGACAACACGACCTCCTTTGTATTCTGACATTCTTTGAAGTCTTTTTTTATCACCGGTCATATGATTGCCAGCTCCCGAGTCAACGATCCACAAATTGTGAAAGTTAACACGCCCAATATCACTTGTCATAGTTGCTGCACAAGTTACTTGGTCTTCTTCTTTCACCATAGTAGTGTCAATATTTTCTTGCTCGGACTTCAACCCTGAGAAAGATGCTTGGACATCCCATTCTGTTTCACTTTGGTCATCTCGGGTATCTGAAGTGGCAGCATTTCCTTCGACTTGTCTCTTCTTGAATCTACAATCTCTTGCAAAATGTCCCTTTTTGCCACAATTGAAGCAAGCATTTTGTTGCTTGTGAAAGCGTTTGTCTCCTCCTTGCGGTCTATCATTACTTTTCTTATTATCATGTCTCTTCCCTTTAGCTCCCCCTCTTTGGTAACTCTGTCCTTCGTCCTTTTGTTGTTTTCCATCATATTGGCTTTTGAATCCCTTATTGTTATATCTATTTGATTTTCCTCTTGCTTGTCTTGCATACAACGCCTCTTCTTCTGACTTTATAACTACGCCTGCCATTTGCTTAGCCAGCGACTCTGGTCCGCTAATAAATTTTCAACTCATCAATGGTTGGTTGTGTGGCCCAACCTTGTATTGCCGTTAGAAACTTCGATACTCGGGTTTTAAACCGTGTATCAATATTCTTCTCATCCGAGACTCACCAATTTTGGACTCTGGATCTAATTCGGAAATCTCATAACACAGAGATTTTACCTTGGTGAAATAATCTCTGATTGATAGATTTCCTTGGGTGAGCGACATCAACTCATTCTCCAGTATTTGCAGGCGCGAAATGTTCTTCCTCGAAAAACGACTAGCCAACGTGTCCCATGCTTCCTTCGGTGTGGTGGCTTTCCGGATATGCTCAATCATCTCATCTTCGATCGATGTCTTTATAGCAAACATGGCTTTCGCGGCTTTCACCTTCCATTTATGCAAGACCGTTGCATCTGTTGAAGCGGGCGGCGTTGCGTCACTTCCGGTGACATACTCCAATAAATCTTGGCTCTCCAGGTAGGACACCATACACGATTGCCATGTGCTATAATTATGATTATTTAATTTTTTAATATTACTCACCGAAAAATCCGTCATCGTGACTTAGTTTTTGTTGCACTGTCAAACACTAAGTAAGCTAGGTCCCAGACCAAATAGCTCCACAGTCCCGGACTGCGCACGAACAAGAATCCTTGATTGATTCTTCTCAACCGGTGAATAATACCCTCTGACCGTTTATTTTGGCAGAGTGACGACGTCGTTGGTCCCCGACCAAATATCACCACCACAAAAACTACGCCCGATCGACGAGGCTCTGATACCACTTGTTGCTACTAATATTAAATATTAGAATGGATGGGACACTCAACTTATATAAGAAAATGCTAAGGCTTTTATATTGCAAGAGAAGTTGTATACATGAAAGTGGAAATGCTTTTCTTGGGTACTAGTTGGAGACCAAATGACTCCTATTTATAGTTGCCAATGTCGGCTCATTGGAACAATCTAGTATGTCCCATTAGAAAACTCTAGCATAATATAGACCCAACCTTTTTGCTAATTTAATTTATGGCTCCATTATTTATGTTTTCCAAAGATGCTAGAACTCTCTAGCAATTAGTAAGCAAAAGAATAATCTAGAGACCTATAGATGGGTCAAGAGAGTCGGTGCTCTCTCTCAACAATATATACACCATTCTCTCTTCATTTTTTTTTTAAGGAATCTGCCACTGATATATCTGCAGTGCGGGCAATCCATCCGGCGCAGAGGAATGAACCACATTGAAGAAGCTAAAGGAGCAATTAGATGCCGAAATAAAGAAAAATGCAAAGCAAAAATTGTTGTTGCATTGTCTTAAAGTAGAATCAAAGGACTTAAAAAGGGAGGTGAAGGTCTTGTCCAAGAAATTAAATTCCCCTGGATTCGAAGATCTGGTATTTATCATGTATGTCTAATTATATGTATGTTTATGTTATTTGAATTATTTTTTTGGGTATATCCATACCGTGCAGATACTTTAATTGCAATGTAAAACACCTGCGTTTTACAATAGCGTTTTTCCAGTATAAATAAGGGTATCGATACGGTGCGGATGTACAACCAAAAAATTCCTATATTATTGGCGTTAAACTTTTCCCTTTTTTTTAATTTAACCTTTCATATGATTGCAGCATGGTGGGTCTTTTATTAGGAAACATGTTTGGTATGTTATCCTTTCTTCACTTAGCTAATTTTTATTTTATATTAATTTTTATTTTATATTTTTTCAGCAACGAAAGAAGTTGTTTTTTTATTTATTTTTTATTTTTTATTTTTATACAACAAAATAATACTATTTTTAAGGGATCTAGCGGCGTTAGAATTTGGATCCCCTCCCATACACTCATCCCTCCTGTGCACCTGAGGCCTTAAGCCAAAAAACAATTGCTCCTTCAACACACCTCGCAAGTGTGAACAACACCACTTGTGCATTAAGTACACATGAGGGGATCACTACTCAAGGCGCTAGAAGCTTAAAGTTACCAAATTACGGACATTTATCTGATCGGTCTTAGGAAACAAATTGACCAAGCCAAAACAAAAGTGAAACAAATACGAAAAGACAAGCGCCTACACAAGGACTAAATTAAGCTAAAAGAGAGCGGACTAGCTAGTCTTCCAAGTTGTCCAATCAATACTGATATTACTCTTTTTAGAGGTGATCCAAGCAAAGCTTTTACTTTGAATTTCCCCAAGATCTTTTGAGTAAAAAACAACTTGATTTCTAGCCATCCAGATAGATCAAACAACAACTTTTTTCTAATAGCATCCCATACTTTGACTTTCTCACATTGTCTAGTTGTAAATGGAGATGATTGAATTAACGAATCACAATCCATATGTAACACTCTTGGAATAGAGAGCCAATCAACAATCATACGCCAAATAGAATAAGCAAAAGGACGGTGAAAGAGTAGATGCAAGATGTCCTCATTCGCCACCTCGCAAATGGGGCAAACCAAACTGTCAACTGTCAAGAAAATTTAATACCTCTTTTTCACGATATCGGTCCGAGTGGGGATACGGTTGTGGGAAACCTTCCAACTAAAGATGTTGACCTTCGAGAAAATAGCAGCATTCCACCTCCATGTAAAGAAGCATTCATTCAAACCAAAACAAATCCAACAACGCATCATAGGTTCCAAGCGTTAGATTCCTCCTCATTTTTTCAAACAACCCAAGGAGGAAAAGAACCAGTCCAGACGAATGGATTTCCGAGAATTCTACCTAAACAAGCCATGTCATGTTAGAAATTTTCTGGAAGCCTAACTTGAGGGGGAGTGTTAGAAGCCGTGTTGTTATTATTATTAGAATATTAACGTGTTATTATTATTAGAATATTAACGTGTTATTATTATCATTATGTGTGTATCGGCCTGTCGTTTGTTTAGTCAGACTTAGTATCTTGGGTCCAGAGTTTATGTTTAATCTTTTACTATTTTTATCTCTCACATGCAATGACTATAGTGAATGACTCATTGACTGATATTTGTCCTACCATGATCAACGGTAAAAAAAAAGTGTAGTGGAATGATGATACGGGGATTCACACCTCCACGTGGAATTATCTGATTGGTTCATCTGGCATTTGAAAGAGTCTGAGCCAGCTATCCACATCGGGTCGATACGAGACGTACCAGCGAAGACCACAGCTCAAGTAAGATCCACCAAGGGTCTGGACTCGAACGACCATGTCGATCTTCTTCGAGTCGATATCATACACCTTAGCCTGGCCTCCTGGGCCCGCATCCCACAGGTAAGTTGGGCAAGGAGGCAAGGCCCATTTAAGGGTATTTATGTCAATAGACCTCGCCGCCCTTAGTTTTAGGGCAGAAGAAGGATATGTGCCTATAAATACATAGCTCCAGGAACTACGTAAGGCTTGATTCCTGGACTTTCATACAGGATACGTAGGCAATCCAAGATACATTCTTGGACTCAGCCATAAAACACCCAAAACATTACCTTTCCCACAAGTCACAGCCATTCGATCTCTTACAGCTCATCCTTAGATTACACGTGGCCCTGATTCACTGGTGGTGCATTATTTAGCATCGTCATTTGGCGCTAGAAGGAGGGTCTTCTACCGGTGAGTTGGTGAAGAAATCGCAATGGCACCAGCAGCAAGGAAGAAACCGACGAACAGTAAGAATGCGCAGATCGAAGAGCACACGGATATGGATCCAGCAGGGGTTCCATCCCAGGTTCAAGAAGTCCCCACTGGATCTAGACCCGCAGTTGCAGATCCACCCAGGCCTCAGCTTCCTCCCCAGCTACAAGATATGGCAGATCACTTAGCATCTTTAGATGAGGATGCCCTGAAAAGAGTGGTGGCGTCGGCTTTTATGGGTAAGGGAATCTGTAATCCCCCTGAAGAACACCACTTAGACGCGCGGGGTCGTAAGGAAATCGATAATGCTAAGGGGAAGAGGCCAGTCGAACCTCAAGAAGAGTGTGAGGAAGGCCCGATTGAAATCAGCGTGACTAACGCCCGCAAATACCGAACAAGAAAAGCATCGGCCGATGTGTCGAGGATAGCATCCGAAATGAGTTCAATCGGATCGTAGGAAAGGAGCAGGTCACAGAATGGCTCGAATCGCCATTTAGTCCCGAGATAGAGATATACACGATGCCTGAATCATTCAAGCCACCCAAGATGGAACCTTATGACGGTACCACAGACCCCGAGGACCATCTGTATCGATATATATCGTTGATGAGGTTAAGGAACGCAAATGATGCCATGAAGTGCCGCACTTTCGACACGTTGCTGACAGGTCGAGCTCGAGAGTGGTTTCATAAGTTACGTCCCGGGTCGATCTCGAGTTTTTTACAGTTAGGACAAAAATTCCGAGATGCCTTCATTGGGAATAAGAAGTTCCACCTTAGTGCCACACACCTCATGAATATCAAGCAAGACAAAGGGGAGTCTACTATCGACTTCATGAGACGCTTCAACCTTGAAGCCATGAAAGTACATAATGCCAGTGATGCACTGCAAGTTAATGCTTTTGTGGGAGGCCTGCGAAATATGAAGTTGTATGATAAGTTGTCCAAGAAGATGCCAAACGATATGGATGAATGTGTGAACATAGTCCATAAATTCTGCCAAGGTGAAGAGGCAGTGCGTCTGCACACCATTTCACTTGGCCTCAACTCAAGGAGCGACTCGGCCGCAGCGGACGGTCACCTAGGGGTCGGAATGAAGAAAGCAAGTCCAACGTCTTTGATCGACTGACAGCTCCGATATCGGATCGGCTTGGGAAGAAAGGAAATTTGAAAGATCGAGATTTCATACCCCTCAACCGATCTCGGGGGGAGGTATTGGCAATCATGATCAAAAAGAACATCGCTCGGACACCTAAGCCGATGTCCAAGGACCCAGAGAAAAGAAAAAATACCCACAAGTACTGCGACTATCACAGAGATGTGGGGCACGACACGGAGGAATGCTTCGATTTGAAGAGGGATATCGACGCCTGTATCCAAGAGGGTCGATTGGATGAAGTTATCGACAGGTCAGAAAAAGACGAACCAAAAGGCCGTCGGGAGTACAAGAGAAAGAGCTACAATGGAAAGAAAGATCGATCTCCACGTCGAGATAATCGGAATCGGCGAGAAAGGTCATCCGACCCAAAGATCCGAGAGACAATCGCCGGGATGATCGTCAAGAAGTTCAGAACCGAGACCCTCATCGAGATAATCGTGTCGAATATGACGTTAACACAATCGTTGCAGAGCACGAGTCGGATCGACCTCGATCGAGTCGGCATCCGTCGGACAAATCGAGAGAGTCAAAAAAGATCAGGTTTACAACGGAAGTGGGTTATGGACCCAAGGACGATGTTCCGAGTTCTCACAGTCATAGCGAGGGGTTGGTGATCGAGGCAGTAATAAGCAGAGGTCGAGTAAAAAGAGTTTGTGTCGACAGTGGAAGCGCCGTCAATATCCTCTATTATTCAGCGTTTAAGGCCATGAGGTTGAAAGATGAAGACATCATTCCGCTATCTACCCCTTTATTCGGATTTACAGGGCAGGCCATCCACCCTGTCGGGTCGATCAATTTGTTAACTATGGTCGGAAACGGAGAAAAGGGGCGGACAATGGAAATGACCTATGTCGTAGTTAAGGCCCCTTCAGGGTATAACGCGATATTAGGTCGACCGGCATTATATGATCTCATAGCTATCATCTCGACATTCCACAACAGCATGAAGTTTCCCACCTGGTACGGCACTCATGAAGTCAAAGGAGACGCCGAGGTAGCCCGGAATTGTAGTCCGTTACGATCAAAGGAAAAGGAGTTGGGCAAAGTCGTGGTTGAGGAATTGATACCTGAGGAAGAGGAAGATCGGAGCTGGGTTTCCGCCGACCCGACCGAGGAAGTTCGAGTTTGGAAAGAGGAAGAAGGTCAAGGGGTCCAGATCGGGAAGTGGATGCCACACCCCGACATGAGAGCCTTGGTCGACCTCCTAGTTGAGTTTCGAGACGTTTTTGCGTGGAAGGCAGATGACATACCTGGCCTATCGGCAGATATAGCAGTGCACCAACTTAACGTCGATCCCAAAAAGAGGCCGATACGGCAAAAGAAGAGAAATCTTGCCCCCGAGAGAAAAGAAGCAGTAAGAAAAGAGGTCGACAAGTTGTTGATTGCAGGGATCGTGAAAGAAGTTTTTTATCCGGATTGGTTGGCCAATCCAGTGTTGGTCAAGAAGCCAGATCAGAGCTGGCGAATGTGCGTTGACTTTACAGATCTTAACAAGGCATGCCCCAAGGATTCTTACCCGCTACCGAAGATCGACCAGTTAGTCGACTCAACACTGGGCTTCGAGGTATTCGGGTTCCTCGATGCGTACAGGGGTTATTATCAGATTTTCATGGACCCCCAGGACTCAGAAAAAACCGCATTTATCACAGAGTTTGGCACGTTTTGCTTCGTCATGATGCCGTTTGGACTTAAGAATGCAGGGGCTACTTATCAACGGGCGGTCAACAAAATTTTCATGAGGCAGATAGGTCGGAACATGGAGGTTTATGTGGATGATTTATTGATCAAAAGCAAGTCCTTGGGACAGTTTCTTGTCGACGTCAGAGAGGTATTCGAGGTGCTGCGGGCCGCAAACATGAAGCTCAACCCGAAGAAATGTACGTTTGGAGTCCGATCGGGTAAGTTTCTAGGTTATATGATATCGAGAGACGGGATTAGAGCTAACCCAGATAAAATCGAGGCGCTGAAGAGCATGCCTGCGCCTCGCAACGTAAAGGAGGTGCAACGGTTGACAGGTCGAATGGCAGCCCTCAATCGTTTCTTGTCGATATCAGCGCAAAGGGCCCTACCATTCTTCAAGATATTAAAGAAAGCGAGTCCATTCCAGTGGGACGAAAAGTGCCAAAAAGCGTTCGATGATTTGAAGGAGTATTTATCGGATTTACCCACACTCACTTTCACTCGAGAAGGAGAGAAACTCCTAGTCTATCTAGCAACTGTGAAGAGGTGTGAGTGCCGTATTAGTTCGAGAAGGAGACCAGGGACAGACCCCAGTATATTTCGTAAGCAAGGCATTACATGGACCCGAGGTCAGATACACGCCAGCTGAAAAATTGGCATTAGGCCTGGTTCATGCATCGAGGAAACTGAAACCTTATTTTCAAGCACACCCCATCTCTGTGGTCACCGACCAGCCCCTGAAACAGATTTTGTCGAAGCCCGAGACGTCGGGTCGGTTGGCCAAATGGGTGGTCGAGCTAGCTGAGTATGATATTGAGTTTTTACCTCGCACAGCCACTAAGGGTCAAGCTCTGGCAGACTTTATAGCAGAAGGATTGTCGATTCAGTTGGAACAGGATAAACAGTCATCAGGTGAGCAATGGACCATCCATGTTGATGGCGCCTCGAGTAGAGAAGGAGCTGGGGCTGGTTTGTTATTGGTCAGTCCTAAGGGGGAAGAGTTCCCCTATGCACTACGATTCGAGTTCAAAGCTACTAATAACGAGGCCGAGTATGAGGCCATGATCACGGGTTTGAAGTTGGCATCCAAGTTAGGAGTCGAGAATCTCCTGGTTTATAGCGACTCGCAGCTCGTAGTAAATCATATACGAGGCGAGTATGAAGCTAAAAAAGAATCCATGAAGAATTATCTTAGAGTGGTACAAGGGCTATTATCGAAATTCAAAGAGGTTCATATCGAGCGGTGCCTCGGTTTAAAACAAACGAGCCGATGCATTGTCTAAGCTCGCGTCGAATTTTAAATCTAAGAGGAAAGTCCTGGTCGAAATGTTAGCAGAACGTAGCTATAATGAAGTCGATGTGCAACCAGTGGTTCAGGGGTCGACATGGATGGACCCTATAGCATTATTCTTGAAAGATGGAATTCTCCCATCCGATAAATCCTGTGCCAGGAAAATCCGACTTCAAGCCTCCAGTGCACGCTTTTTTGATTATGTGCTCTATCGAAAATCATTTGTGACCCCTTGGATGATGCGCGATCGGAAGAAGAAGGGCCTATCTACTTGAAGAAATACACCGAGGAATCTGTGGTAATCATTGCGGGGCTCGAATGTTGGCAAGGAAGTGCAACCGGCAGTGGTATTTCGGCCGCCCATGCAAAAAGATGCGAGTCGATTGGTTATGAGTTGTAGAGCTTGCCAGGTACACGATGTGGTAACCCACAAACAAGCACGAGAAATGAATGCCATCGAAGTCGGTCCGGCCCTTCGATGAATGGGGTCGATATAGTCGGACTCTGCCTCTCGGCCCGGAAATTTCAAATATGTCGTCGTTGCGGTTGATTATTTTACTAAATGGGTGAAGCCAAAGCTCTTCATCGACATCGTGGCTCGAGACCATCAAAAATTTCTATGGGAGAATATTTTGTGTGCAGTTTGGGATTCCAAAGTATCGATCTCGGACAACGGACTCAATTCCTTGATGATAGAGTGCAAAAGTGGTTGAAAGAATTCAGGATCGAGCACGTAACGACATCGGTGGCCCGACCTCACCCCATGGACAGTCGAGCAAACCAACAGCAAATTAAGTTTGGATTGAAGAAGCGATTGGAAGACGAAGGTCGAGATTGGGCAATTTCGGTTACCCAAGATATCGTGGTCGATCGAACAAAGACCCAATTCAGCTACCCAAGAGACTCCTTTTGCCTTAGCCTATGGATGCGGCGTTGATACCCGCGGAGGTCGGGCTAGCTTCACCTCGGTTTTAGCCTACAATGTCGAAACTAATGTCGCCGATCTAAAGGAAGAAAAAGACAACGTCAAGAGAAGAGAGAGATGGCAAAGATATCGGATGGCCGATTATAAAAGAAAGATTTCTCAATATTACAACGCGAGGTGAAATACAAATACTTCCAAGTAGGAGACCTCGTATTGAGGAAAAATGAAGCCAGCAAGCAGGACCCAATAGGCAAGCTCGAGCCGAATTGGGAAGGTCCGTACAAAATCTTGAAAGTGCATCCTAAAGGGTCATATCAATTGGGAAGGTCGGATGGAAGCACAGTGCCTCGAACTTGGCATGCCACCAACCTCAGAAAATATTATGTTTAAATTATTTCTTATTCTCATGACTTTTGCAGTTCTACTCTCATCAATTGTAATAGGTCGATATGACGTTATATTTCGATTCCTTTTATTAAGCATGCTTTCTTTTTCTTTTTAATTACGCTACGTGTGCAAGACCGTATGAAAAAGCAAAGGGGGGCAGATGAAAAAGCGCAATAATCAACCGCGACATCAATTCTCCGACCCGAACAACTCGGCACTATACGGTGAAAAAAGCCAAGTCATTGACAATGCTTATATCACCTCGACACGATGAAGCCGGAGGAAATAGTGAATAAAGCCAAGTCACTGACAATGCTTATATCACTCCCGACATGCCAGTAAGCCACGATGCTAAGCAGTCGGCAGATCCCACGATGGATCCCTAACTCGGCTCGATCATAAGCACCACGATGTGCTCGATCAAAAGCACCATGATGTGCGTGCGATCGAGTATGGACTTTTAATTCGACGTCCTTATAAACCTGACAAGGCAGGATAGTCGAATCGAGCTCCGACCAAAAAGCCAAGTCAAGCCAATAAGGCAGCACAATGCTAGGCTCATACTCAAGTGTACTACGAGTCATGAACTCCTACTACACTTCGAGGGGCCATCAGGGGAATTAAGTCCGAAGGACTACACCCCATAAGACAACATTTTCAAGGGAATTAAGTTCAAAAGGCCTACACCCTGAACAAGCGATCAATAAGAAACAAAAGTGTGGAAATATTACTCAGCAGACTCAGTCTGCTGAGGCTTCAGCAGGATGCTCAGCAGATTGCTGAGCCTTAGGATTTCGTGCATAATATTTTGTACACCTTATTTAATTGTAAAATTAATTGTAAAAGACATATTAATTGTGAGTCATATAAACAATTAATATGTCAAACTCTAGTTTACTTTATGTCATAGACATAACTTTTACTTTTTACTTTTGCATGCTTGCCGCCCACATCTACATACTCAAGTGTCGCCAAGCTAGCTAGCTAGCTAGTCTCTCTATCTCAATTGTATCTATTTATACATCTTTTACTCAATGAATAAACTAAGTTGAAGTTTACTCTTGTGTTTATCACATTCTCAAACTCTCTTCATGGTATCGGAGCCTTCATCGAGTTCTAAAAATCCGCCGCAAAACTCAGTTTTTTTCGTAAAAATGTCAACATTATCTCGATGTTTCATCTTCTTCAAGAGACTCACAACGCCTCACAGACAGGGATAATTGAACACTCTTCTTTACAAATCATAAACTTGATGGTAACAATTACTTGCTATGGTCAAGGTCTATGAAAATGTATATCTCCGGCCAGGGCAAGATGGGATATCCGTCTGGTTCCAAACTCCGCCTCTTTAAATCGACCCCAAGTTTGAAGCATGGGACACAGAAAATAACCAAGTCATGACCATCCTCACGAGGTCTATGACAAAAGAGATCATGAGAACTTCATGATGTATGACATCGCTAAGGAAATCGGGACAATGCCAGACCTTTACTCAAAAAAGACAATACATCCTCAAGTCTATGAACTCAAGCTCAGATTCAAAATTGCGCAAGGGGATATGTCTCAGAACTCAATACTTTAATCAACTATCTAAGGCATGGCAACACCTAGATATGTTGGAAACTCACCTCGAATGATGTTAAAGATGTCGCACTCTTTAAAGACATTATCGAGAAAAGAGAGTATTCAAATTCCTTACATCGGATCGAATCTACTACTTGATGATGTCGAGGTAGAATTCTTGCTACTAAACCTCTTCCAAATCTCAAATCCATGTTTGCCGAGGTCAAACATGAGGAAAGCAGGAGGAAAGTGATGTCGCTTGAACCCTCCCGCCGACAACCCCATCGAAAGTGCCACCCGCCGATCGTCAGGAACCTGCTGAGGCTACCGAGGCTTACAGAGAAGCCTGGCCGATAAAAGCGGGAAGTCGTTTCGTGACCACCGCAAACGCACTAATCACACCAAGGACACTTGTCGGAAGCTACATGGCAAGCCTAACTCCTCCAAGACCTCCAGACCGCCAAGGAAAGTCGTAGTAAGGTATACATAAGTGAGGAAGAAGATGACAACAAAGTTGAATGCTCGCCTTGTCGCATTCAAAGCCTTCCTAACTCAACAAAAGGAGGTAGTCACTCTACCGACATAGCCTCTCATGCCAAGATGTAAATTCTACTCATCTATTAGTAATGAAACCTGGATTGTTGACTCTGGGGCCTCATCCCATATGACTGGTAATAAAAATCTCATTACTCAACTTAAGCCATGTCCCCAAATTCACAATATTAAGATCACGATGGATCTATCTCTAGTGCAAAAGGTTTTGGTCGTGCACTTTACTAATAAGATATGCCTCGCAGAATGTCCTATTTGTTCCAAAATTAGATTGCAATCTCATATCTCACAAGAAACTTACTAAAGATTTGAATCGGATGTTGTTTTTAATGAGAATCAAGTGCACATTCCAGATCATTCCTCAAAGGCAAGTGATTGGGACCGCTAAACCTTGCTCAGTCTGCTTGTGGTCAACCCGCCAAGATGAAGAAGATCAAGACCGAATCGCCAAGACACTGCACTCAAAACCTAGACAATATCATGTTATGGCATTATAGACTAGACATCCTGGGCTTTAGTTATTTAAAGTCTATAGATCCCGAATTGTTTAAAGGTTGTAATTTGAATGATCTTCAATGTGATATTTGTCACTTGCTAAACTCACCAAATCTGTGTATGCAAAATTACCTTACTTACCATCCACACCATTCACCTTAATTCACAAAGTGACGTATGGGGACCCTCAAGAGTAAAAAGCATAACAGAAAGAGGTGGTTTGTTACCTTTATAGATGACCACACCGTAACCACTTGGTTATTTTTAATGAAGGATAAGTCCAAGTTGGACCCATCTTTCAAGAATTTTACAACATGGTCTCCACTCGGCTTGACACTAAGATCAAAATCTTGAAGACCGACAATGCTCTTGAATATTATGAGTCTCATCTCAAGAATTTCTTGATGGATAAAAGAGATTGTCCATATCAAGAGTTGTGTTGAAACCCCTCAAACAAAATGGGGTTGTTGAGAGAAAGAACAGCATCCGCTTGAAATGGCTAGGTCTATTATGTTTACCACAAATGTTCCAAAATATATGTGGGGTGAAGCCATATTGACTTCCACATACTTAATCAATCAGACTTCCCAAACAGGTACTAGGCTTCAAAACTCCTATCAAAACCCCACTGACACACACTCCCGCCCCATCTTATTTCCCGATTACCTCCAAAATCTTTGGTTGTACTGTGTTTGTCTATATCCATGCCCAACACAGAAGCAAACTTGATCCCAAAGCTCACAAGTGCATATTCCTAGGATATGCAAAGGACAGGAAAGGTTACAAGTGCTACTCTCCTTCTGGAAAAGAGATTTTACAATTCTATGGATGTAAATTTTTTTGAAAGGACTCCTACTACAAAGAAGTCCACTGAGGCAACACCGATGGAAACTCGATAGAAATTGACCTAAACCCCTTCCTTCAGCAAACTCTTAACCTCAAAGAACCCATCGATCCTCAAGCAGATCGAACCCCAAGATTCTCATCGACTCACAAGCAGCCTCATCGATCCTCAAAGAACCAACCCGACTCAGAGCCTCGCCGACCCGAGCCTGGCCGACACTCAAGAATCTGCAGATCCTCGCAGCTTCATCGACATTGATGATGCACTCTATTGCTCTAAGGAAAGGGAAAAGATCATGCACCGATCATTCTATTCATACTTATTTATCTTATGATCGCTTGTCTCTGCCTTTGCCATGTTTACACAGACTGGACTCTCACTCTATCCCTAGAAATATATCGTGAGGCCCTTCAAAATGATAAGTGGAAGGTCATTGTTAAAACCGAGATGATCGCTCTCCGGATAATCATACTTGGGACCTCACAACTCTTCCCAAAGGCAAGAAGACATTAGCTGCAGATGGTTATTCACTATCAAATACAATGCCGATGGTACAATTGACAAGTACAAAGCCGATTGGTAGCAAAGGGATTCACTCAAACTTATGGTATTGATCATAAGGAAACTTTTGCACCAAAGTGGCAAAACTCAACACCGCTGTGGTTTCGATCTCTCTACCTGTCCAACTGGTGGCCTCTACACCAATTGGATATCAAAAATGCTTTTCTCAATGGTGATCTCACCGAGGAAGTCTATATGAATGTACCTCCTGGTTTTGTCAATCCCCACACTCGGGGCAAGGTATGCAAACTCGTGAAATCTCTATATGGCCTCAAGCAATCCTCAAGAGCCTGGTTTGGAAAACTCACTCACCGTGGTTAAAGCCGCTGGATATCATCAATGCAACTCGATCACACCATGTTTGTCAAGACAACCAACCGCAGGAGGTCCATTCTAATTGTTTATGTGGATGATATCATCCTTCTCGGGAAGACTCTACCGAGATCCAAAACTTGAAGACTCTCTACCGCAAAGGTGTTCCAAGTTAAAGATCTGGGCTACCTCAAGTACTTTCTTGGTATGGAAGTAGCTAGAAACACCAATGGCATTTCGGGCCTCCCAAAGGAAGTATGTCCTGGACCTCATCAAGGAAATCGGCATGTTGGGATGCAAACTCGTCAGATCTCCAGAGACCCTACCATACCTCATCGCATGGTGACATTGTCGCCAGGAAAGAACAATATCAAAGGCTTGTAGGCAAACTCATATACCTTTCTCACACAAGACCCGATATTGCATATGGGTCGGCCCGTCAATCAATTCATGCATTGCCCCACCGAGCAACATTGGGATGCAGTGAATAGGATATCGAGGTATTTAAAATCCACTCTGGCCAAGGCCTCGCACTTCACCAAGTCTACCGATAGATCAATCAAGGTCTACACCGATGTCGATCAATGGATGTCACATTGATGTGAGGTCTACCACAGCTATTGCTCATATATATGGGGAACCTGGTTACTTGGAGGAGCAAGAAACAACCCATCAGGTCAAGAAGCAAAGTCTTCAAGTCGAACTCAGGGCACTTGTACTTGGCATTTGTGAAGCTCTATGGCTAAAAAGTGGTAATCGATCGAACTTCAAAGAATCAGACAAGAACCTATCACACTCTGTTGTGATAATAATTCAGCCTTATGCATGGCGAAGATCAGTCCATCATGATAAAACCAAGCATGTGGACATTGATGACACTTTTCAAGGAGCAGATTGATGCCAAGAATATTCAACTCCAAAGATGTTCCTCGCAGATCGTAACGTCGATATTCTTACCAAGGCTATTCCACCTCTTATGTTCAAGAGACTAAGTAGCAAACTTGGTCGCATCAACATATACTGACCAGCTTTGAGGGGGTGTGGAAATATTACTCAACAGACTCAAATCTGCATTGAGGCTTCAACAGGATGCTCAGATTGTCGAGCCTTAGGATTTCGTGCATAATATTTTGTACACCTTATTTAATTGTAAAATTAATTGTAAAAGACATATTAATTGTGAGTCATATAAACAATTAATATGTCAAACTCTAGTTTACTTTATGTCATAGACATAACTTTTACTTTTTACTTTTGCATGATTGCCGCCCACATCTACATACTCAAGTGGTCGCCAAGCTAGCTAGCTAGTCTCTCTATCTCAATTGTATCTATTTATACATCTTTTTACTCAATGAATAAACTAAGTTGAAGTTTACTCTTGTGTTTATCACATTCTCAAACTCTCTTCAAAAAGACATTCAGTAAAACGCATAGATTCAGATTCAAAGATCAAAATGCAAATTGAAATGTCAAGTCTACGGGATCGAAATAACCAAATACGAGTTTAGACAAGTAAAAACATAAATGTTATTACAACCAGATCGAATAGGAAAAGTTCATTAAAAAGCAACGAAAATTGCAACAGCAGGAGGAGGAATTAGCATTAAGCGGGGGGCTGGTCTGAGGTCGGAACATCGGGGTCGGCTTGCTCCTCCGACTCGACATCTCCTGCTTCATCACCCTCCAAAGTAGAGGTAACATACTTTTCATATAGAGAGACGCCGGCCTGGAGTTCACTGATGTATCGTCCGTAACGAGGGACGGCCTCGGGATCGTACAGGTAGGGCTTTGCCACAGCGGATATATCAAAGTTCGGGTCAATCTCTTTCACCTGGTCAAGAGCCATGGTGAATCCCCCCTTCATGCCTTGAGTCATCAATAGTGTCAGATCATTCTCGAGCTCTTTTGAGGACAGGAAGTCCAGCTTAGCTCTTTCCATACGACTCGTTAGACCGTCGAGGAGAGATTGCAGTTCGACACGATCCTTGATGGCCCTGTCAAGCTCGATTTCACCTTTGCCACCCGATTTCATCTTGGCCTGCTCGGAATCTCTAACAGCTGCGTCCTGGCGTGCCTTTAACAACTCATCTCGGGAGGTAGCCAACTCAGACTCGAGCTTAACACGCCGATCGTCGAGCTTGTCAATTTTGGATTTCTGCTTTTCGATGTCGGCGGTGAGCCTGGCTATGGTCTCTTTTTGTTCCTCCATGACAGCAGAGGGAGTCTCAATCCTACTAATGGCCACCTTAGTTGTTAACCGAGCCTATCAAAACAATTTGAAATTAATTCGAGGCCCGAAATTGACAATGACATTAATGATCAAGTCGCGGTGGTCGAACGAAAAATGTAAAGACTTACAGCTCGGATGATTTTCAGATGGTAGTCACTCAACTCCTCAGGAGACATGGCCTCCATCTCGGCCAGACTCATGGCGGGAAGGGCCTCGACCCCCCTGAGCCCTGAGGAGGGAGAATGCGGGGCTCTTTTCCGACTCCGTGCTCAGAGTTGTGAGCCGCCGTTTCTTGGGACGAGGTCCGCCTCGACCGTCTGTCCCGCCGCAGAGCGCCATCAAAGTTGATCCTCAAAATGTCCGACGCAGATGTCAGTGTGGGGGCTCGAGCAGAGTCCTCGGCCCTCCGAGAGCTGCGTGGCTGATCCCAAGCTTGTCTTTGAGTTCTTCGGTCTAATCCCTACCACACGAATTGTCTTGGGGTCGATTTTCTTTGGGGTCGCATCTTGCCCAGGGCATCCATTTTCGAGAAGTGTTCCATCTGCGAACAGAGAGAAAATCGACGTCAATACACAGTCAACATGAAATAACTACAGAGAAATAACTACAGAGAAAGTGTTGCGATTCGACAAAATGAATAAAAATCCTACATAAAATGCGAACATCCTCATCGAGTTCGAGGTAGGCGCCTGGGCCAGCCGTCTCGACATCGGGCGTAGTGGTATAGGGAATGCAGGTTTCGAGTGGCGACCTCAGGGTGAATGCTCTCAATAATCCCGCACTCACGGATAATATCCGAGTCGAGCCTATCGTGCCATTTCACCGGTCTTCTAAACCAAGTGTGGATGTCGATATCCACCAGTCCGTGTCGGATAAAGAAGAAATTAGGCTTCCACTCGCCTTGAGACGAGGTCACCCTTCTCACGAATTCCGATGCCAGAGGACGCTTCTGAAAGGTATACCACCCCACATCCTGCAAGCTCGAAATGGCATAGTACTGACGGAACAGCCGAACCGAGAACTTGACCTTAGCAATTCGACATGCCAGCATGAAACCCATTACGCTCCTAATTCCGTTGGGTGCAAGCTGGGTGATACAGATCCGGTAGTATTGAAGGACCGCAAGGAGACACGGGTCGAACGGAAACCGAAGTCCCTCTTTCAGTTGGGCCTCGTATATGGCACAAAATCCTGGAGGAGGATCACAGGCAAACTGGAACTGGTCATGTGATACTTTAACGTTATCAGAGGAGTACGGAATGCCGTATCGTATACATATGTTTTTGGCTTTTTCCGGGGTCAGATTAGAAACACACCCGTACGGTCCTTGGCCCCTCATCCTAGTTTGACGTCTGGCCACAGATCGAGGAGGCGCCTCTTCTTCTCCTCCTTCTTCTTCTTCTCCGGTAGTTCTCTCGCCGGAGACGTTTGGATCTTCAGAAACCGTTTCCTCAGAGGACACTTCTTCAACAACGATTTCCTCTCTGTTTTGTGAATCACTATCGCTACTAGACATGGAATCAACAAGAGATGCAGGAAATAAAAGACAGAAAAGAGTTTGAACGAAATAGGGCTTACTTGTAGTTTTTGACGAAACTGGGACAAATAATAGCGAGAGGGATGCTTCACGGTTTTGGGCTCCTTATATGTGTGTGAATCTTGCGAGTGATTTGAAAGGGTGGGATCTTGGCGATTATAGAAGCGTGCAAGCGCGAGAATCAAGTGGCCAAATTTTCACGTGGCCCAATAAGGGACGCCGTTTTTCACACCCATCAATGCCGACAAAGATGACGTCATCCTACGATGTACCTAAATCGCCTAGGAGAGACAACTATATTCCCGCTAAAGAAGACCACGTGTCGAAAGAGTTATTTAAATTTTCAGATCCGATCTCAGCGTTTGAGGTAAGCTTCACTCCGATCTGGGGGGCTTATGATGATACGGGGATTCACACCTCCACGTGGAATTATCTGATTGGTCCATCTGGCATTTGAAAGAGTCTGAGCCAGCTATCCGCATCGGGTCGATACGAGGCGTATCGGCGAAGACCACGGCTCAAGTAAGATCCACAATGGTGCGGACTCGAACGACCACGTCGATCTTCTTCGAGTCGATATCATACACCTTAGCCTGGCCTCTCCGGGCCCGCATCCCACTGTGTAACTTGGGCAAGGAGGCAAGGCCCATTTAAGGGTATTTATGTCAATAGACCTCGCCGCCCTTAGTTTTAGGAAGGGAAGAAGGATATGTCCCTATAAATACATAGCTCCAGAACTACGTAAGGCTTGATTCCTGGACTTTCATACAGGATACGTAGGCAATCCAAGATACATTCTTGGACTCAGCCATAAAACACCCAAAACATTACCTTTCCCACAAGTCACAGCCATTCGATCACTTACAGCTCATCCTTAGATTACACGTGGCCCTGATTCACTGGTGGTGCATTATTTAGCATCGTCATGGAATATCAAGTAAACATTGTAGTGAATGTATCCTTTATTTACTTATTTATTTGGTGTTTTTTGTGCTGATTTATTTGACTCCCCATGGATCTATTGCAGGGGCAGTATTGTTGTGGTTGAGAGATATAGTGTTGTGGTTGAAGGATAAAGTCGACGAGCTACGCAAGACTTAGACCTATTGTGTTGTGGTTGTGTTGATTTATAAGGATTTTAGTCGTGAATCGGATTCATCACAATCTTCTACCTTTGGATTACTGGTGTTAACGAGCTGAGCCAACCGACAACCAGTTGTTCAAACTTGTATTCATTTAGTATATTTTCATTCATTGAAAAAAAGAAAAAGTAATAATTCTTGTAGAAAAATATATGGTTTTGGACATCGATAATTCCTCAAACGATTAAAAGTGAAATAGGCGAAAATTATTGGGAAAATTCACTATGAAAAAATTATGATTTCCAAACATCCTATTTTTTCCAAATTTTATTTCTTAGCCGTACCTTATATCCAACGAAGCGATCCTATTTTAGGGCGAAACCGCCCTATTTTTTTCTGAGACCAGACTAGGCCTTTATTGGTGGCGGCAAATTTTTATTTTTATTTTTATTATTTTTTTTGTGGGAAGGAGAAAGTAAAAGAAAATTAGGGTGCAGGATGAGTGATAGGTTTATTTAAAATTTCTTTAAATTGTTGGACTAAAAGTTAATTTAGAAAATTTTTTGTACTTGGAGTAATTTGAAAAATTAATTGTGGCGTAAGGAGTAAAAAAGTTTGTGGTGCCTTGAATAATATTACGAGTGCCGGTAGTAATTGTGGTGTCGCAAGTAAATTTGGGGTGCCAATAGAATTAAGGGTGTAAACGATTCGAATTGAATCAAACATTTACATATCGAGTAATGCAACCCCTTAAACAAGTGATGCTCGAACTCGGCTCAAGTTCGTTCGAGCAGGAGAAAAAGTTCATGAGATCGGCTCGATTAAATTTTAATCCTTTTCGAGTTCGGCTCGGTTATGCTCAACAAAATTTTGAGCATTGTCAAGCTCGAATTCTTCCTCGAAGAGCTTGAGACAAATGTTGAGTTGAATTTAAAATACTCGAATTTAGTTTGACACTTTTAGGACCTCATGTTTTAGTTTTGTTTCAAAAATGACCTTTATGTTTTTAAATGACACTTTTAGGACATCATGTTTGTGTTTTTTTTTTCCAGTTTTAGGACAATTTCAAATTTTCCATCTAACATAACGTGAATAAACGTTAAGATCAACTTGACAAATCCACGTATTCTTTTATTATCAAAAAAAAAAAAAAAAAAACCACCTATTCTTTCATTTGCCACCTACTGAGAACAATGTATTAAACCTGCCTGTATTAAACCGAATGAATGGGTTTATGTAATAATGCAAGTGTTCTGAGTAGGTTTAATACATTGAGAAAAAATGTAGTGTTAATTCTCTATTAACGACGGTAACACAAAATAACAAACGGAAGGAAAAACAAAAAAAACAAAAAAAACAAAAAAACAAAAAAACAACATCAAATTTACGTGGTTTCTAGCAATGTGCGACTAGTCCACGTGCGAAAGAGAAATATTACTATAAAGGAGGATTACAAACGATACAACTCTCCTGACGACTAAAAACAATAGCCAAAATATCTAAAGCAATTGAGAGTTTATCTTAATTGACACAAATCGGTACATCTCAATAGTACCTTAGTACGCAACAAAATAATAGGCTAAAGCCTATTATATAGTATTCTAAAGTCGGCTATAATTGAATTGCCGATGTGGGAGTTCAAGCAAAACAATTTGACAAATACTACCTCCGTCCCAAAATATAAGTCTATTTAGATTTTTAGTTTTGTCCCAAAATATAAGTCCATTTAGAAAACCAATAAAGCATTTATTATATTTTTCTCCTTCTACCCCTCATTTATTATAGACACAACCACTTTTGACTACTTTGCATTAATACAAATGAAAGATCATTTTAGTTTTTTTAATCAAAATTAATGACAAATAACAAATTTAACTAATTTTCTTAATATGTGTGAAAAATCATAAATGAACTTATATTTTGGGACGGGGGTAGTATCTAAATTGGGCTTTGGCCCATCTTAACAGTGCTCTTTTACCACTGATGTATACCCAACATGCGTCGTACCACATATACAGATTCTATGCTTTGATTGCTTAGATGATCCCGGATGGATGTAAATGAGTCAAGCAGTTTGTGAACGATTCGATTCGGTTCGACATATTACTCGAATAATTCAATCGATAAGGTTCGAGATTGAACAGCCTCGACTCGAATACATCTCCTAAACTAATGAGTCAATCTTACACATCCTAATTCTCGACTTGTTAAATCGCGAGAACTTTTGACTTACAAATATTTGTGAAAGCTAATATATAAACTGGATTTACATTTTGAGTTTGGATCAACTTCAAAGGTGTTCGTAACCGAGTTTATGTTCGATAATTATGTCAAATATACATGCTCAGGGCGGCTCGAGTTCATAAAATTTGATTTGCGCTATATTATAACGTCTATAAAATACTACATCCGTCCCAAAATATAAGTCCGTTAAGGTTTTTAAATTTGTTCATAATATAAGTCCATTTAGAATACCAATAGTGCATTTATTACATTTTTCTCTTTTTACCCATCATTTATTATATATTCATCCACTTTTTACCACTTTGCATTAATTACAATGAATGGTTATTTTAGTCTTTTTAATCAAAATTAATGACACATAACCAATTTAACTACATTTATTAATAAGTGTAAAAAAAACTTCAAATGGACTTACATTTTGAAACGGAGGTAGTATTTTTTAGGGTGTTTTCTAACGCCATCAAACCAAATATTTCTTGTTGTGGCTCGACTTGATAAGTCTAATACACAACCAGATCGACTTGAATCGTTTACCTCCCTACCCCAGACCGTAGATTTATCTTTAGCTCTAAGTAGATATCATATACTTCTCAAAAAAAAAAATCATATACATTGAATAATCCTTTTTTTTTTTTATAGAAATACATTGAATAATCCTAACAAATATGAAACACGATATTATAGGTCGAGAAAATATATTTAGCTTGAAGCGTAAGAAATGTGTAGGTCCTATAAGTGCGATATATATATATATATAAAATTCCTATCGTCCTAATAAAATATATTTCTAGGGTTTTGCTAATATTATTACCATGAAAGGAAAAAAAGCCATTGCAATGGTGACGCAGCTTAGGTACGATCTGAATTTTTTTTTTTTTTTTCCTATTCTTTTTTATGACGCTGAATTATTCAAACATATAGCAGCGAGTACAACAACATAATTGGGCGGCGCTATATTCATGCCGCCACGGCTCCTCCCACGAGCATCAAATACAACATAATTGGGCGGCAATATATTCACGCTGCCACGGCTCCTCCCACGCGACGACTGCTCGGTGGCAATGGCAAAGGAATAACAATGTCTCCCTTTGCTGCCCGGTCTTATTGCAGGTTAATTATATCGACGGACTCAAACATCAAGTTTTTTCTATTTACCGTTTTGTCCTTATATTTTTATTATTTACAAATACACCACCGTATCTGTATCGTATATTTTCGTAAAATCTCTATCTGCGTATCATGTATCATGTATCATGTATCATGTATCTGTATCTGTATCCGTGCATGCTAGTATATACACTTTTTTTTATTTGCAATTTTCTCGTACCTATATAAATCACTTCTCTTTTTCAAAACCTTTTTCACATCTAAAACTCTTTTCTATTTCGTCTTAAGCCTTAATTTTCTTAGTAAAAAAATTAGTTTCTTTATTCAAGCCGATTAACAATGGCGTCTGAAATTGTTGTGATCTTCGATTTTGACAAGGCAATCGTCGATTTGGATAGTGATAATTGGGTTTTGGATGAGCTTGGTGTTACTGATTTGGGAGGAGCTTCAACCGGGAAAGCAGATGCAGGTTTTTTGGGGAAGGGGGTGAAGCCAATGAAGGTTGACTATATAAAATATTTGTTTAATGGAAAAGGGTGAAGTGTAAAAGGGGGATTTCAGTTTTTAAAAAAATGGTGATGTGGAAATTGTTTGGATGACAAGGCATGAATTTTGGTCGGGAAAATAGCTCAGTCAGCATTTTCCGTTGTATAGGACCATTTTGCAAGAAAAAATCACTTACAGGACCTATTTTCTAACTGGAGAAAAACCAGAATCAAAATTACAAAATCTGTCCAGTTACAGTACCAAATTTGCAATTTGCCCCTTTTGGGGTGGCTTCTGGTACCTTAATTCATTGTGAGGTGAAATAAATACAAACCATCAGATTGCCCACGCAATGATTGTGTTGGGGCGAATGTGAGGTGTAATAATTTCAAAATGTGAGTTTTGCTCGCGTAATGCGTGTTTTGCGGCGGCTTCGCCTTAAGGGAATGTGAGGTGAAATAATTTCAATCTGTCAATTTTGCTTGAGTAATGAGTGTTTTGGGGCGGCCGGCTTCGGTTTAAGGGAATGTGAGGTGTAATTAATAGTTTCAAACTAGCAGTTTTGCTTGCGTAATGAGTGTTTTGGGGTGGCTTCGCCCTAAGGGAATGTGAGAAATCCTAATCTTTGAAATAAAAAGTATTTCCTAGTGACTAATTTTCTAAATTCGCCACTGCATGCAGTGCGGGCGGCGGCAATCCTTCCGCCACAAAGCAATCGTTAAATCAGGCGGACGAATCCATGATACTGAAGACCATAAACGAGAAGCTAGATTCTCAAAAGAAGAGAATCGCGAAGTTGGAGACTCTGACTGCAGATTATGAGGAGCTCAAAAAGAATTGGAATGAGCACAAATTATGCATATGGATCCTGATTGTATGTTTATTTTTCCGTATCCATTGAGTAATTAATGCTACGCCCACGACAAACATTCGGTTACTGCTTAATGATTTTAATATTGACTCAAAATTTGTTTCGTAAATTTTCGTCGTGGACATAATTCTAACATTTTTGTATTTGATTGGGTTACAACTATATTTCCTTTTTCTGTTCGAGAAATGCTATTATCATAATGGTTGTTACTCGAGTGACAGATTCCGCATGATATTTAAGAATCTTTATTTATTTATTTTTTAATTTCAGACATTGCTGCCATACGCTTGAATCCATTACTTATTTAGGCAGGTCAAATAGTGTTTTTTTTTTCATTTTTTTTTTTTCAGGTCGGCTTCCCCATAATAACATAGGACATAGATCGAAACTGATGAATAGTGTACATGTATATTGTCAGTCAATTGTTGTGGCAATATAGTCCTGTTATGATCATAGCAGTTTCTCTTTCTTCTTTTTTTTGAGGAAAAAAATACACATTTATTCTTATGGAAAATTAGGGATAAGGACACAATCTGGAATATTTTTAAATAACAGGACAACTACATATTTTTTATAGGGAGAAGGACAACTGCATAATTTTTATAGCGAGAAGGACAAACAGTGAATCCGAAAATCCGTGAATCTTCCTAGTGAATCCCAAAATCCAGTGAATTTCGACAGTGAATTTTGATGATGAATCCGAAAATCGGTGAATCTCGACAATGAATTTTGAAAATTAGTGAATTTAAACGTTGAATTTCGGCAAATGAATTTAAACAGTGAATTTCGAACACAAGTGAATTTCGACAGTGAATAAATAGTTTTGTCCTTTATGCAAAAGTTTCAAAAAACTGTCCTTCTACTCAATTGATGAAATATTTCTGTCCTTCTCCCTCATTCCCCCTTATTCTTATATGTAAATCAAATAATAGGTCAAGATTATTCGGAAGGGGGAAGATCCCCAATATTCAATGCCTACGAAATTTAAGCATTCGCGTGCAATGAGATGCGCCAGGGAATTTCCCGTTCTCTTGACAAATTACTGAAGTTATAAGAAGCGAAGTAAGCCAACATAGTGCGATGAACAGTGACGGACCTACATACAGCTAAGGGGGGGCAACTTGAAGTTATAAGAAGCGAAGTAAGCCAACATAGTGCGATGAACAGTGACGGACCTACATACAGCTAAGGGGGGGCAACTGCCTCCCTCAATCCAAAAAAATTCCACTAATATATCTAGTATATATGCATGTTGTTTGTCCCCCCCCCCTTGATTTTTTATTTGTCTTTTTAAAATTTTTATTGCCCCCCCCCCCTAGCCGAGGTCCTGCGCCCGCCACTGGCGATGAATCATCAATAATGCACCCCAAATACGATAAATCGGCATCATGCGAGACCAGTGGCGGATTCAGAAACTTTTTTTCAGCGGGGTCCATAAATATTTAACAAAATAAATAATTTTTTTTCACGGGGTCCGAAATATTTTTCTATCGTTAAATGTAGTGTAATCTTGTTTTTAACGGGGTCCGCGGGACCCCATGTTAGTAAAGGTAGATCCGCCTCTGTGCGAGACCGTAAGAGAGATCTCCTCAAAGAATACACGAAAGAAACCCCAAGTAGTGGCTTAAGATCTGCCAGTGTTTCAGTTACATCAACTTCGAAACGTCCTTGAAGCTTTCTTGAAAAAGAATTGATAATGCCGCCATATCTGTTTCTGAGCACTCCTCCAATAGCTATTAATTGATTTTGAAAAGAAGTATCGACGTTGAATTTTACACTATCCAAGGGCGGGGGTTTCTATGCGGAATTAATTCCACTTCAAAGGCTGAGGAATTTGAGAGGGTTCCGTTTGAGCCTTAAGATATTATTTTGCTTCACCTTGCGCTTGAATAACAACATAAACCTCATTATTTTTTAAAAGCACCTTACATCTTGTCTTTCATATCAACCACAACAAGGTGATAATCACAACTGCATCTTCCTCGGTAGATAATCTAAAAAAATCAACAAAGTTACCTGCACAAAGCTTATTCCAATACATACGCGCCATAAGGATCCAACCTTCCATGTAGCCCGAGGAATATGGCATTCAAGAAAACAGTGCGTAATAGTTTCTTGAGCTTCATTGCAAATTTTGCAGACCCCATTCCTACTCCGTCTGGTTGCTAACATTTCCTTTGTTTGTAAGGCATTAATTGTGGATAATTTTCCAGAGAAAGTGCATGATATCATCTGAGGCTTAATGTTAAGCTTCCAAATACGAGTCCAGAAATTAGTAGCCGCGATGGAAGATGGTGGTTGTTTTCTTTTGTGTTGTAGTGTCCTTCTTAGGTTGTTTTCTACTGTGTTGTTTAGGTGGCATGGTTGCCGGTTATTGTGGCTGCGGCCAGTAATTGGCTGATTGAAACTGCTTTTATTAGTCCTAGAAAGGACTTTTCGAAGAAGGAGGTCCTTGTTGCCTCTGATATGGCAGATGCCTCTCGAATTGTTGCACTACCAAATCAAGTTCTCTATAACAAGACAAAATTTGGTCTGATTAGGGTTCGCCCCATGTTGTTTTTCATTTCGTGTGTTCGGGTTAGCAGTTTCCAGCAGTTGCTTTTGTCGGTTGCATGACGATCGAATTGGTTGTCACTACAACGTTGTGCTCTTTTACTACCGATGTATACACGATCACTAGGCGTCGCACCCCATATACTTATAGTAATTCTATGCTTTGATTGCTTAGTTGATCTCTAGATGGATGTAAAGAAGTAAAGCAGTTCGTGAACGATTTGAATCGGTTTGATATTTCATTCGAATAATTCGGTTTGATAAGGTTCGAGATCGAATAGCCTCGACTCGAATACATCTTTGAAACTAAATGAGTCAATCTCATACATTCTAATTCTCGACTCGTTAGCTCACGAGAA
Source organism: Gentiana macrophylla (assembly GCA_026214975.1). Taxonomy (NCBI): domain Eukaryota; kingdom Viridiplantae; phylum Streptophyta; class Magnoliopsida; order Gentianales; family Gentianaceae; genus Gentiana; species Gentiana macrophylla. Next base: position 121,432 of record JAOBSW010001047.1, read on the forward strand.
CTCATGAATTGAAAATATTTGTAAAAACTTATATATAATCTAGTTAACATTTTGGGTTCGGCTCAACTTAAAAGGCGCTTGATATTGAGTTTGAATTCGATAATTATGTCAAGTGCGTGCCCGGGCTCAATTTCATGGAAATTTGATTTACGCTCAGCTCGATAACTCAATAAGTCTAATACTCAACTCGGCTAGAATCGTTTACAACCTAGACCATAAAATAGATTTATTTATTTATTTTTTTAAGTAAAGGAAATTGTTACTGTTCGAAAAAATAAATTTATTTTTTTTTAGTGGCAATTCACAACTAATGGTCAATACTCAGTGAAATCAGGTTACAAGGCAGCTTTCGAGTCCGCTAGACACTTGCTCCATGCTTCCAATCCCTCGTCCCCATCTTCAAGTGGATCCCAGAAGAAAAATGATTTCAAGAACCTCTGGAGAATTAAACAATCCCCAAAAATCAAAACTTTTTTCTGGAAATGCTTGTCTAATGCTATCCCCACTGTTGTTCTTCTAGCAAAAAGAATCTCCCTACCAGACGCAAGACGCAACCTGCAAAATTTGTGGCCAAGATGACGAAACAATCGAGCATATCCTGGTGCATTGTGAGAAAATTAAAGATATCTGGAAATTAGCCCCTGTTTCTTGGGACGATTTCAACTCCCCGACTTTTTCCATCTTCAGCTGGTGGAGAAAAATAAACCACCTAGTATTGTCGGGGGCGGGGCAGGCTCGAATTGGATTAACTCTAGCCCTTTTTTTGGCAAATTTGGAAAGCAAGGAACGCAGCAATCTTCCAGCATAAATTTCTCCCGTTGGATGAGATTCTTCAAAGGGCTGTGTCGTATTGGCACTCACTGCTAGACTCTTTCTCCATCGAAGCTGATTCCCATGGTCCTCAGGTCCCGGCAAGGGCTTCACCGGAAACTCTGATCCCTCCCCCAGTCAATGCTTCCATCTGTTTAGTGGACGCTGCTTGGGATAAGAACTCAAATTCTGGTAGCTTGGGGTTCGTATTGTTGAAGGATAAAGCAATCGTCGAAGTAGCAGGCTTTATCTGAGGAAAGTTGGGTCTCCTTGATGGCGGAGGCAAATGACCGTAAGAAGAGCGTTGATACGAGTGGTAGAAAGTAATTTGGAGGATGTGGTACTTTTTTGATTCCCAAGTCTTTGGTTAATATTGTTAATGGCTCACAGTTCAGTGGGCGAATATAAATGTCCTAATTGATGATATTAGGGCCCTGTTGGATGTTGGTAGGAATTTGAAGTTAGCTTTTGTCTCTCGGGCTAAAAACTCTGCTAGTCATGAAATTGCCCGCTACGTAAAAAAATGTTAAAAGAGAGATCATGTGGGTCTCCTCTTTCCCGTCTTGGCTTTTTCAAGCCGTGAACAATGATGTACTTTGATTGCTTGTTAGTGAATCTTTTTTCTGAGTTAAAAAAAAATAATAAAAAATAAAAAAGTAGATATATATACTCCACTAAAAAAAATAAAAAATTAGATATATATACATTGAATAATCCTAACGAATATGAAACACTTTATTATAGGTAGAGACGTAGAGTAAAATAAATTAAATAATAGCTTTTAATTTTAGGCTTGAAGCGTAAGAAGTGTGCAAGTCGTCCTATATATTTCTAGGGTTTTAATTGATTATTATCATCTTTTTTGATTATTATCATGAAAGGAGAAAAAGCCATAACAATGGTGACGCAGCTTAGGTACGATATAAATACTTTTATCTCTTTTTTTTTCTTCTTTTTTATGGTGCTGAATTTTTTATGGGGAAGTCGAATAACAACGTCTCCCTTTGCTGCCCGGTCATATCGCAGGTTATATCGACCGGCTCAAACATCATTATTTTCTATTTACAGTTTTGTCCTTGTATTTTTATTATTTACAAATACCGTATACAACACCGTATCTGTATCCTATATTTTTGGTAAAATCCAGTATCTGCGTATCCACGTATCGGGCAATACATTCGGCATGGATGAAGGAACCACATTGAAGAAGCTAAAGGAGCAATTAGATGCCCAAAAAAAGAAAATTGCAGAGCAAAAATTGTTGTTGGATACTCTTAATGTAGAATCCAACTACTTAAAAAAGGAGGTGAAGGGCTTGTCTAAGAAATTAGAATTCCCTGGATTCACAGTTCTTTTTATCACCGTGTATGTGTCTAATTTCTTATTTTTTTTTCTTTTTTTTTTTGTTAAACCTCAGATATTTTATTAATGATGAACGGAAGTTTTACATGACCGACCCCTAGTCTTACCTCCAAAAAAACATGCGACATCAATACATGTTTATCACCTCCTTAAACCCTTAGTCCGGAAAACCCATTGTGGGGAAAACCGGGTGCTAAGGGAAGAGTATGATCTCCCATGTATTGGAACAAAAAACTAAAGAGAGCTGTTACAAAAGAGCTACAAACAAGAAACAACAAAAAACGAAGTAACTACAATCAGTCTTCATCCTTAGCAGTCTCTATCCAGGCACTTCCAGCAATATCTATCAACAGCATTGCCCAGGCACTTCCAACAATAGGATCTGCAAGTAGAGAATACTGTAGGGTCCATGCAATCATCCAGATCAATCGAATATTGCTCCAAGTATTTGCAATCTGCATAGGACGTAAAACCACAAACCACCACAAAAGAGAAGCAGAGAAATCAAAAGGAGAGCGGTTTAGAGGATACAACTTTGTTTGCACCTCCATATTGATGAAGGTGCTTCCGGTGTGTATGCAAAGCAGATGGTTGAGCCTCCCAAGATATATGCAGATAAAAACCACTCAGATCCTATTAATGATGAAGAGGAGGATGTACAGGATCCAAACAAAAGATAAGAGAAACCGAAGACAAAAGTATCATTTGAGGATAGATGCAACTGCTTGCACCCTCAACATAGTGAAGGTGCTTCCCAAAGAGAATATGCAACAAATAATCATTTCTTTGCGTCGATAATGGGAATTTGGAGGAGGTCCTTTGGATAAGAAAGCCCAAGTCACCATGAATTTGATCTCTTTCTCGACATAAGAAAGGCTGTGTGGTACTAGCTCGCTTGGCAAGATAATCACAGAGTCCATTTGCCTCTCTATAAATGTGCTCAATGGTAAAGTGATGATCAGTAATGAGTTTTTGAATTTGGAGGACATCCACACTGTATTTCCAGGAGGCCTACCTTTTGCCAAGAATCATATCAACAAGAATTTGAGAATCAGATTCCAAGTGAATTGATTGGAGATTAAGATCAATGCAATGAAGAATCCCCTCTAAGAGAGCCTGAAGTTCAGCCTGCATATTGGTTACAATACCATATGCCTTAGAAGCAACAATAATCACCCTACCACGTGAATCTCTTATAATGTAGCCCCCTCCAGCTGCCCCTGGGTTCCTAAGGGAAGAGCCATCAGTATTCAATTTATAATCATGTCCAACTGGAGGGTGCCAAGAGACAGGAATATAAGAACTCTGAGGCTTAGGAACAAACTGAGATATCAAGCCAAGATGCACAAGTGTATCATCTTCTGCATCAATCTTATAAAGAGTCAAGGATTTACAAAGGAGTGGAGATCTTTGATTGATTCTTTGCTATGGTAGCTTTGTGATAATCTTCTTGTCATCAAAGAAGGCTTTATTCTGGCCTTCAGATTTCCCAAACAGATAAAAATAGGCAAACAAGGGAGAACAACCTTGATAGCACCTTTAGTGTGGGGGTTTTGCCAACTTTGGATGGCCTCTTTCAAATTGTGCACATTATAACCCTTGAGTGAAAATGATCATCGATAATATTGCGGATTTGTTGAGCTTGATCACAATCCCAAGAAAACATGCTCCAAAGATTCTTGAGTGACAAAACATACATTGAAAGGGCCCATGCACACCAAATTTATATAATTGTTCAGCAAAGGGAAGGAGACCTTGGAGGAGCCTCCACATAAGAATGGAGCATTTGAGAGGCAGGGGAGGTTTCCATATCTCTTTGAGTTCATATAAAGTAGGCCTTTTCTTTCTAAGCAAACCATAGGCAGATTTAACAGAGAACTGACCAGTAGCTTCAGGTTCCCAAATCCATCTGTTAAGAGGTTGCCCTTTGTATCTCATGTGATCATCCACTACATCCTGGACATCCATTAAGAGCTTCCAACTATAAAGTCTATATAATGGAAAAGAACCAGACATAACAGTCTTAGCCCACAGACCCTGCCCTGTTCTGATCTTCCACCAAAGTTTACAGGCAAAAGCTTGTTGTAAACTTCTGAGATTCCTAACTCCAAGACCACCCTCAAGGACAGGAAAGCAAACATCACCGTGTATGTGTCTAATTATCTTTATATTTATGGGAAAATTCGTTTTATACTCATTTTTCGAAAATTTATCCGAAATCTACACCTCTTAAAATTCAAAATTTCCCTCTATCCCCCGCCTTAAAGTGAACGAAATCGCCCATTTTTAGGTGAACTCGTTCATTTTTCGCCCTTGTCCCTGCCCACCTGCTGTTGGTCCCGCCCACGTCCCCGCCCACCGCCGTTAGTCCTGCCCACCAGGGTGGGCGATTTCACCCACTCCTCGCCCATGTTTTGAAATCTCGCCCATTTTTTATTTTTTTTTTGCTTTGAAACCCAGAAAAAACATCTAAGTGTAGAAATGTCACGGGAAAATGCAGCAAAGTGTACAATTACCGTTCCCAGCAAAGTGTACATCAATAGCCGACTTGGCAACGTAAATTAAATTATAGTGAATGGTAGATGAAGTGTTATTGAACAATGAAATCGGTTAATTTTCAAACCATTTCTAACCAAAAAAAATTAAGAAATTGGAAGGATCAGAGCACAGTCTGTGATAATAGCAAATCTTCAAACATATTTGCCCTATGATTTTTTTTTTCTTCTCTAGAAGATAACTCAAAAGGCAGCCACTACCACCCATGAGCCACCGTTTGCCAGTTCTAATTTTTTTACTTCGTTTTTCATCCATAAGAGAGACTGTTATTTGATTAATATTAGTAATTTGGCAAAATTAGGATTTTAGTCCTCTAACTTGACCTATTTTGAATTTTAGTCCTGCTCCTGTTCCGGTGAGGAAAATGGTAATCTAAGTTGGCTTTTTTTTTTGGATTTTAGTCCTATCCGCCGGAAATAGCTGATTGGGCACCGGAATCTTTAAAAAACGCTTACGTGGCAGCCTAGTTAGAGGACTATTTTTAAAATAACAGTCTCTCTTATGGATGAAAGCCAACTTAGATCCAAAAAAAATCCAACTTAGAGGACCATTTTCCTCACCGGAGCAGGAACATGACTAAAATCCAAAATAGGCCAAGTTAGAGGACTAAAATCCTAATTTTGCCTTAGTAATTTGTTTGGCAGTGATGCTTCCTTGTTGAGTTTGTGGCGGCGATAATTAAGAGATTTGTAGGGTGGTAGATGTAACTTGTAAGTTGCTTTCTTTAGGGAAGGGGATTAATTTTGCAGGTAAACGAAGAGGGGAAAGAGATGAAGTTGATATTTTTTCTGGGTTTCAAAGCCAAAAAAAAAAAAAAAAAAAACAAAAAAAGAAAAGAAAAAATTGGGCGAGATTTCAAAACATGGCGAGGAGTGGGCGGGACCGACGGCGGTGGGCGGGATCGACAGCGGGTGGGTGGGGACAAAGGGGGATAGAGGGAGATTTTGATTTTTAAGGGGTGTAGGTTTCGGATAAATTTTCGAAAAAGAGGTATAAAACGAATTTTTCCTATATTTATATGTTATCGGGGTTCCAACTATTTTTCTGCAAAACTAGTCATGTAATTTAATCACCTAATTCAAATTAGGATTTTTGTCTTGTTTTGTTTTTGCTCTCGTCCGGTGACAACTATAACTTGGATTTATTTCTCAATTTTAGTCCTCTGTCGTTGGTGGATGTCTTTGAAATTTGGAAAATTCAATTTTGGCTGGAAAATTGCAAAATTGGTTCTTTTAACTTGGATAAAAAGGGACTTAATCTCTTAATTGTGCCAAGTAAAAAAAAAGTAATAGAAAGAATTTTGCAATTATTTCTCGATTGATATTTTGCCTTTTCAGTGCCAAAATTCGGTTTTTTTAAATCCGAATTCAGCCTCTTCCGAAAACGGAGTACTGAAATTGTGCAACAAATCTAAATTACAGGATTTAAACTACCATTGGAGCAAAAGCAAGACAAAATCCCTAATATGAACAAGCTAAATGACTAATTATACAATTTTTCCGGACTATTTTCCTCTCTATATCTTCTAATATTACCTTTCATATGATTGCAGCTTTGGGAGTATTTTTTTTGGGAAATGCAATAGGTATGTTATCCATTCTTAGCTAATTGTATTATGTACCTCTCAAAATATAATTAATATTAGATTATAATTAAGCATTTATTATATTCTTTTAATATTGTATTTAATTTATTAACAGTAGAAATTGTATTAATTATAATCAAATGTTATTGTTGTTAAAATTATTGACACAATGACACCCAATCATTTTCTCATTTGACTACTTATGGATTTATTGCAGGGGAAGCATTGTTGTGGTTGATGAATAAAGCTAACAAGTTGCTTAAGTATCGGGAATAGAGAAGAATTATGGTATAACAATGATTTAAGGGTATGATTAATTCGTAACCACATATTTACACTTATTAGGCGTTTTAGAGGTGAGTGTGATTCATCATGGCCCTCCACTTAATATTATTGCATAGTACGTAATAATTCTTTTCGTGGGAATACGCGTTGTCGTTTTTCAGTTTATGTCGCAATTTATTACTCCTCCATCCTAAAATACAAGTCATTTTTTGTGTTTTCACGTATTCTAAGAAAGTAATTGAACGTCATAAATTTGAAGGATAAATGCCAAAAACATTTGTTGAATATCATTAATAAATTGTTTATAGAGTATTGAAAAGTAGTTCAGTTATTAATAAAGGGTATGATTAATTTGTAACCACATATTTACACTTATTAGGATGTTTATGTCTTGTTTGGTTTTTATCTTTCATTGAAAATGTATAGTCCAAACAATTTATGTATAAACAGACCGTTCCGCGATAAAGTATTGTAACAATAAAGTTGTCCGTATGTTTTTATCTTAATATTATTTTGGGTAACAACTTTACCCAGTCAAACTTTTGGATAGCCTACAACAGATCCTACAGGCTACATATAGGGATTTGCTAAACAGATGTCTTATGTTAACGTTAAAATAGGATCATTTCTATTGGTTCTTAGAATTTATACAATAAAATAACACACCTAATCAATCATTTTAACCTGCTAAACCGGTAAACAATTTGCCTAAAAAAGAAAAAATAACTATATGGTATTGTTTTTCTTTCCTAGAAAAACACGTTAAGTCGTTAACATAAACCACCAACTCTGTTGAAGTTAATCAAATTGCTCTGTCGAATTCTTCATTCGTCAATCCTCCGCTCCAGCCGTCAATCACCCACTCCGGCCGTCAATCACCACACCATCATACGTCTTTTCGTTTTCGCTTGAACCCAAATACTGGTTGGATATTTTTAGCTTTGCATATATATTGTTGGTTAATTATTCTGCTGTTTTGCTTGGCTGTTTCTCTCATTTACCATTTATTGTTACGGGAATTCTTCCTCGAATAGCAATTGAAACAAATGTTGAGTTTAAAATGCTCGACTTCGGCTCGTCAAAGAAATACTAAACATATACATATTTTTAATATAATTTAAAATTTCTCGATAAAACTCATGAATATTTCGAGTCAAACACTCAATGCTCGAGTTCGGTTCGTTAGTATTAATGAACTGCTGGAGTTCAGTTCGAGATTGATTAAATCATATTTTAATACCATTTCACGATTCGAGCGACGAGCTGCTCATGAGTGTGTGTTTATTCACTGTCGAAATTCTAGTTCGGCTCGTCAAAAAAGTACAAAATAATATAAAATTTTAATATAATTTAAAATTCTAGTTAACCTTTATAAACTGCTCGGGTTCATCTTAAAATTGATTAAATCATATTTAAACGAGCGTTTCACGATCTTAGGGACGAGCTACTTGTGAGCGCCTTTAACTCGTTTTACACCCCTGAATAGTACTACTATCTCCTAGTTCTATTGAATCAAAAGTTGTATTTTAGGCTTGAAGCCCAATAAATGTTTCAAGCCATATTTATTTATTTTTGAAAAATAAGTCATATTTTATTAGGGCAAACAAATTGGCAATAAGGCATAGCTTAACTTGCTAGAGTTGAAACCTAAGAAGGTCTCAAATTCGAATCTCTCTAGAGGCATTAATTTGAGAATCTTCCATCGTTGTGCCTTATTTTCCTCTTTAGGAAAGTTGTACCCCTTATTACATTAATCCTTTTCAATCGTATTAAAAAAAAAATTAAAAAAAAAAGGGCCAATCAAATTGCCAATTAATTCTCTCCGTCAACAAACCCCAAAAGACAGCAATTTTATATCGAAGCTTCGGCTACTCTCTTCACTATCATCATTGAAAAGAAAAAAAGCCATTACAACAATTATGACGCAGCTTGGGTATGATCTAAATTCGCTGTCAATTATATATATATATATATACTTGTATGAAAACCCGTGCAATGCACGGGAGAACGTAACATTTAAAAATTTATAGTATGGAAAAATGGGAACATAGAATGAAATGTAAGTATGCAACATGAGTGGTAATGAAAAACGACAACATAAAATGAAATTTAAGTGTACAAACATATATGTCAGTCATATAGTAATGACATTGACAATGAAAACCAAATGATTCGTCCGGTATCTACTTTCTACTCAAATAGCTCAATGTACTTATAGAAGGCAAATACTATTTCCGTGACGTAGGTAATGCAAGAGATGTATGGGACAAATTATTGTAGAAAAATAAGATTGTTAATGGTTATTGGTCAAGATGCTGATGGAAAATTTTGGCGGAACAACAACAATTCACAAATCAATAGATCGAGGTGTCTGTCCATAAGTCGACACACTTTAACCAATACATTTACTATGTTTTTTTTTTTTTGAGTGGGAATACATTTACTATGTATAAGGCATATTTCCCAGGAAGAAAAATAGTTAGCCCAAAGCAAGTAAAAGTCTCTGTAACAAATTCAGAGAAAACAAAAGATTCATAAGAAAAAAATGAAAACTACTCCTTGTGAGTTGTAAAATTCCCAACTGGTAACATTCCAAACAGAGAGTATTCATACCATTATTCATCAAAATGGTGAAGACTCTTTCTCCACCTTGAAACCTATGCTCACCATCATATGCTCTCTGATAGCCACCATCCTTACTTGTCCTATATTTCCGCCTTTAACTATACCTATCAGTTTAGCTACTGGTGGCATGTATCTGTACTCCAATCCAACTTGTACTATGATTTCTGGCCGTTTCTTCGCTGCATGTACAACCTGCTTGGAATAGAGGAATTCATTGCATTAGTTTCTTTTTAACTTATTCTCTGTTTTACAGAATCAAACATCGTTTTCATCTGTTTTACATAATCTCTTTATTTTAGGAGTACATAATCTCTTTTTAAATGCATCAGAATCTCTGCAAAGGATAATGATTTGGATCTTGCAATACAATAACTGCTATTAATCACAGGGACTCTTGCAATACCTTTTCCCGAAAGCACGTAATGCATGACGTTCAAAGTTACCATCTTTTTTTTTAACCGATACCATATATGTCAGTTACCTCAAATTGGACTTATTTCACTGCACGATTTGAACATGGTACTTCGAGAGAGGGTCTCAGCACTCTTTACCACTTGAGCAATGCACAAACATTAAAAGTGACCACTTAGAATAATAGCTAGTAAAAAAATAGGAAAAAAAACATGTATACCAATTAAGAATAGGATTGGTTTTGAACCTTTATGCAATGAGAAACAGTTGTGCACCAAAATGGTAAAGGCTTCTCCACCAAAGAATGATGAGGCCTGGGATGGCTGATGATATCCATCGAGATTTCATAGTGAATCGTGGTTGGAGATGAAACCACAACCACATCACAAAGTCCACTATCAAGCATCTCATTGTGCCCTGTAAATAACTTTTACCACAAAAAAAAAAAAATTCATCAACCCACAGCTCTTGGATTCTCATAACACAATAGTACAATACAATAAAAAAACTTGACACATGATAAAAATGAGCTGAAAATCTACATAGATTAGTGGTAAAAGTGTCTGATGAAAACAACCATGATCAAGGTTGATGGTAGCCAGCTAAAACATCACAAATCCATCCATAAACAAAAATACAAAAACCGCGAAACAAAAGTGATTTGATCAATTTGTGATGATGCTTGAAGAGACCAAATGAATGATTCACCTAAGTTGATAGCTTGATTATGAGTAGGAACATGTGGATTTGCAATACAAAAAACAAAGAACACCTTGATTTATGAGATGATGCAAATTTATGAGATGTTCTATACCAATCTCCAACTCCAATGATTCCATACTTTATTACTACCCCTTTATGATCTTCTTCTTTTTGCCCATTCTGATTCAAAAAACTCAACAACAAAAAAAAATCGGTATACTACACTATAGCTTAATTTATCACTTCTTGAAAAATGGGCTGGGGGAGTGAAGGTGGTTATGCTGCCCTTCACACTCACGTTCTCTCCCACTTTTATTTTTATATTTACAAAAATCAATTATCTCTCCTATGTGGCGTTGGTTGAACCTGCTATAGTGTAGCAAAATGAAAATATCACTTAATGTGTATCATGGTGGTGTCAGCCAACCACCTTCATGAAAACCGCTATTGGGGATGCTCTAATGCATTTGGCTGCAACTTCTAAATATCTGTTCACCCACCAATTATTGTTGTCAATCAGATTCAATGGCACCCATTTGTAATTGGGAAAATAATTGAAAACAGAAACAATTTATTACGGTTTTGAATGGTATGATAATCAACAAATGAGTACAAAAATGAAAATACTTTCCAATCATCAAATATGAGTTGAGCTTATATGTAGTTGCACTAAAATCCAAAACTATATTACATTCAACCAAACCTGAGTCTAGAAAATCAATAGTCGTGCAAAATCTTCCAAATCTCCCCCATTTGATCCTCACTTTTGCATCTTTCCTCCTTCACATCCACCACACACCTGTAGCGGCTTTGATGAACCTCCGGTCCGCCCTCTAACGTGGACTCAAAGAACCTTAAAAAAAAGAATGAACAAGATCTTGCCAATTTTTTAATAATAAGCTTGCTAAATCAAGAGAAAGGAAAGAAACTTGCAATTCGGAGGTGAGCGAGACTTTGAAATCATTCCCTATTAAAGGCATAATCTCTTTAAACAGCATACTGAATACCAACCGGGAACCTCCTATGGTCAAGATGGTTACCTTGAGTATGCCCAATTAAGGAAAGCAATCTCTGCTCTCGCTTTGAACCTTCGCGAAATATGAGTGCCAAATCCTGTAATAACTAAATGTGTAGCAAATCAACATAACAACAATGAGAAATAAACCACAAAAATAAGGTAGTAAGATGAATAGTTTAGACAAACCAACAATTGGTTTCAAATGGCGAACAGTGAATGAAGGGTTGGAGTTGCTCTGAATACGCAGAATGTGCAGAATTCCTCGCCTTTAACTATATCTATCAATTGTTGCCGATTTGAGAGAAGTTCTAAGATGCCGGTTAAGGACCGTGAATTTTATTTGAAGGAGGAAAGGAGTAAATTGGGATGAGGAGCAGGAGTTGAAAAGTTAGAGGTTGATGGCGAGATGTTGAGGGAAGTTTTGGAAGCACATCGTGGGATTTTTGGGAGCAAATCATGGGGCATAACATCGAAGCAGGGATGGGTTCGTTCTCTTTTTTCTAACCTTCTTCCGGGTTCGGGTCGGTTCAATTGGCCTATTGCGGGTCAATTGGCGGTTTTTTACTCTGAAATATAAATATAGATTTGTTTCTTGGTGAAAATTAATTAAATCGACTCCATGGTGGCTGTCTAATTTCGCTCATTTATTCTCACTCCTCGGTACCTGCTCGATATGAACACTCTTGAATTTTGACATCAGACCTTGAACCACCTTCAGGTAGCTTCTCATTGCTTCCTCTTTAGCTTCATACTCACCTCGAACGTGATTTACCATGAGCTGAGAGTCACTGTACACTAGGAGATTTTCGACCCCTAACTTGATTGCCAACTTCAAACCTGTGATCATAGCTTCATACTCCGCTTCATTGTTAGTGGCTTTAAACTCAAACCGAAGTTCATAAGGGAATTCCTCTCCTCTTGGGCTAACTAGCAACAACCCAGCTCCTGCTCCCTCTTTGCTAGAAGCACCATCAACATAAATGGTCCACTGTTCTTTAGGTGACTGCTTTTCTTGTTCTATCTGAATCAACAATCCTTCTGCAATGAAATCGGCCAGAGCTTGGCCTTTAACGGCTGTCCGAGGCGCAAACTCGATGTCATACCCAGCTAACTCGACAACCCATTTGGCCAGTCGACCCGATGTCTCGGGCTTCGCCAAAATTTGTTTCAAGGGTTGGTTTGTGACTACCACAATCGTGTGTGCCTGAAAATAAGGCTTTAACTTCCTCGACGCATGGACTAGACCCAAAGCTAACTTCTCAGCTGGTGAATATCTTAACTCTGCTCCATGTAGGGCTTTGCTAACGAAATAGATTGGTACCTGACCTTGTTCCGCTTCTCTAATTAACACCGCGCTTACCGCCTCTTCACAAACAGCCAGATACACCAACAGCTTCTCCCCTTCTCGAGGTGATGACAAGGTGGGCAAGTTCAACATATAACTCTTTAAATCCTCAAAAGCTTTTTGACACTTGTCATCCCATTGAAAAGGACTTGCTTTCCTTAGAATCTTGAAGAATGGTAAGGCCTTTTGTGCCGATATCGATAGGAAGCGGTTGAGAGCTGCCATCCGACCCGTTAATCTTTGTACCTCCTTCACACTTTAAGGTACAGGCATACTCTGAAGAACCTTGATTTTGTCTGGGTTCGCTTTGATTCCATCCCTCGATATCATGTATCCCAAGAACTTTCCCGATCGGACCCCGAAAGTACACCTTTTTGGGTTGAGTTTCATGTTGGCGGCACGGATAACCTCGAACACCTCTCTCATGTCGATGATGAACTGCTTGAGAGACTTACTCTTGATTAACAAATCGTCTACGTAAACTTCCATGCTGCGTCCAATCAATTTTTCGAAAATCTTGTTCACTGCGCGTTGATACGTTGCTCCCGTATTCTTTAAACCAAACGGCATCGTCACAAAACTAAATGTTCCGAAATCTGTTATAAAAGCCGTCTTTTCTGAATCTTTGGGGTCCATAAGGATCTGTAGTAACCTCGATACGCATCTAATAATCCAAATACTTCGAAACCCAAGGTCGAATCGACTAGCTGGTCGATCTTGGGGAATGGGTAGGAATCTTTTGGACAAGCTTTGTTTAGTGTTCGGTAAAAACTCGTTTTAATATTTATAACCGAAACACCCCAAGTATAAGGATCTGTAGTAAAGGATGTTATCGGGTCGTCCTAAGGGAATGGAATGTTTATCGGATTCTAGCACAAATTCTATATCGATTATGTCACACTTATCTATCTAAATTAAGGTTGAAACTAACTAAAACCGAAAACTATCAACTAAAACTAAAACAGGAATAAAAACAAGCAGAAAAAAAAAGTAAACAGAAAGCCAGACGAGCGTTCACTATTGTGGGGCGGCGTGCAAAGCAAATCTAACGGACGGGCGTCTGCTATTGCGGACGAGCGTCCAACTACGATCAGAACAGAAAATTTGCAGAAAAGTTGCAGGAAATCTAAAGGTTTAAAAACTAAAACTCAAACTGAACTTATGCAAACGATTTGATTAAAACAATTAAAGGAAAACACAGCGAGGCAACGAATCCACCCATCAACCAACAACCCCCAACTAGATGGTGATCTAAAGATGTAGTTTTTAGTAGTGATTTTTCACGAATTCAATTAAATTTCTTCAACCAAATTCTAGGGTTTCGTTTATCTTTTCAAATAAACTAAACATGCAATCAAAACGAAATCACGAGATTGTTTCCAAACTCTTACTCAACTAATCATGCATAATCTCTTAAAACACAACTAGATGCATTACTTTGAATAAAAGAGAACTCAAATAAACATATTTTCACAAATTTATTCAAGCATACATTAAACATAGATCGTTTCATCAAATCTTAATTCAATAAAACTTAAACAACATAAAACAGATCCAAAGTAACGAAAAACTACGAAATAAACTCACTAAACTTAAGCATCGAACTCTACAGTTAGTTGTGTTGTTGATGAGCTTCCTCCGTCGACTCACTCGCAAGGTTTTAGCCAACAATCATGTTGAAGATGATTGTTGGATTGGAGAAGTTCATCTCTGCGTAAAGAGGCTTTGTGGCGCAGACTTTTGGTGTAAAATTGCGATCTCAATTATGTGGTGTCAATTAGGGTTGAGAGGTCGCCGCTATATATAGAGTTTGATGTCGGCTAGGGTTGAGTCGGCAACGGACGCTCGTACGAATATCGGACGCCCGCCCGTAATGCTGGACGCCGAATAGACGCTCGTTCATCCTCCGTCCGAACTCTCACGAATGTAAAATACAATTCGGCCGCTCGTCCACTTTATCAAACGCCCGTCGAGAATGGGATTTTGACGGACGCTTCGTTTGAAGCCGCTTAGGATCGGATTTCTTCATCTTTATCCAATTTCTTCAAGCCAATTCCAACTCTATCTTTTATAATTCGACTTGAGCTTCATTTATCCTCATTATATACACGAAAATTAACTCCTACATGATAAATAAACAATGCAAAAATGTAATAAAATCCAAATAATAATAATTCCATTAAATCAACACTTAAAATCATCAATTTTGCAAATAACTATATTAAAATCATCATTACCAAATAATTACACTTAAACCCTTAATTCTCATGTAAATTACGCAAATGTGGGGAAAATAATAATGAAATAAACCTTTAATAATCATATAAATACGGCCTTAACAACACCCCACACTTAGCTTTTTGTACGTCCTCGGACAAAACAATCAAAACTATAGCTCAACTTTCATGAAATCCCCATAGATCTCTAACTCACGTAACAAAAGATACAACAACTATAGCAAATGATACCAACACAGAGATAGATTCGGTGTAAGTGTGACAAGCCATTCTCAATCTAACAAGCCTTTCAAAGAAATATCCTCTCAGAGATTCCAATGACTATCCTAAGTACAGACAGTAATAGCTCCACTCAAAGCCTTCCCACGCACTCAGTAGGATAATCCCTACAGCATATCATGCGGTTCTACTGGGTATAAGATCCATGATAACAAAGACTTCACTTTATTTGTATTCATCATTTTCAAAATTTTCAAATTTGACGCATATCAGAATAAGTTCTTACCCATCATAGTAGAATAGGACATTTCGTGATAATCCCCTACCTACTCAAATCATAAGGTAGCTATAAACTGACTGTCGTGAGCTATTGGTCATCATAGTGGTATAGGACATACGTAGTATACCCTACCTCACTCAAATCATCGACCGCTTCCGACAAACGTATTTATTAATAATTCACTACTTATTTATTTATTCACTTTTTTTTTTTTTTAAAAGACATAAGTTACATCTCACTCATCACATTCAAACTTCATGATATTCACAGCACGCGGTCTAACTAAGGTGTTACTATACTGACCTTCCTGAGATAAATCATCAAAACAATGAAAGGATATACTTCAAAAATCTTGCTTCAATATCAAAGGCTTTCGTGAGTGCAAAATGAATACTATCTCCATAAAAGTAAAGACATGCTATAATTATCTCACTAAGTTACATACTATCATCGTTAGAAAACTACAACTAGCAAGCATTTAGTTCCAATCACATGCTCGAGACTCACAAAAAATTTTAAATTTCGCAGAAATTTAACATTCACTCATATTTCAAAGGATATAGCATAAAAACATACCTAAACACCCCCCCACACGTAAATCACATTATGTCCTCAGAATGTGCAGAATAAAAGAAAAAGAAAACTTAGCTGGTTTCAACAGTGGTTGTCGGATGAAAGTTGGCAGAGGTCAGGCCGGAGCATGAATGAACCGCTGCAACTCGAATAGACAACACTGGACATAAAAGCTTGTGAACCTGCTCAAAAGTATCTGCAACACTCGACATACCATATAATCTCGGGGTACACGGGGTATATGAGCAACACATAACACAAAACACAAAACACTCACAATGAATGTAGGAGGAATAACCATCAACACAAAATCAACTAAAGTATTATGTCTAAAACAATAAAACAAAACAACCTAAGAAAAGGAAACGAATAAAGAAAACTAGGTTGCCTCCTAGGAGCGCTCTTTCAATGTCAATAGCTTGACACAAAGTTCAAGAATCAACCCGGATCGGGCCACTTTGGTTTGACTACCGCCACCTCAGTATCAGAATTTGGAGTACTGGGACGGAAATGATTTTCACCACAACAACAAGTCAAGTGTGCAATAAGATCATTAAACTTTTCTCTCCAAACCACACTGACTCTCTTCTTCTTGTTCTGGCGGACGATTGGGTGTGCTAACATTCTCAGGAGTCTTAGGAGAAGGTTCCTCACAGGCAGAGGGAGGAATGTCATCATCTGACTCAAAGAAATAAGATGGAATCTCTTCACAAATCAGGACATCTGTACTCTCATCTCTTTTTTGGAAATAAAGAGTCTCAGGCTTTTCCTTGGGTTGCCCAAAATATTTCTTAAGGCGATGACCATTCACTTTAAAAGCTTGATTACCATACCCGTTCAAAGTAATTACTCCACTAGGATTAACCTCGAGAATCTCAAAGGGACCAGACCATCTAGACTTGAGTTTACCTGGAAACAGGTGAAGTCTAGTATTATAGAGTAAAGCCATCTCACCAACTTTGAATTCTCGGTCCTTGATCTTAGCGTCATGGAGTATCTTTGTTCTTTCCTTACTAAGCTTAGCATTCTCGTATGCTCTGAGTCTGAATTCGTCGAGCTCGTTCAACTGTAACAACCGTTTCTCCCCACAGAGTTGGCTATCAAAATTTAAGAATTTAATTGCCCAGAAAGCTCTGTGTTCAAGTTCGACAGGTAAATGGCAAGCTTTTCCATAGACCATTTGGAAGGGTGACGTGCCCATCGGGGTTTTAAATGCAGTACGATAAGCCCACAATGCGTCATCCAACTTAAGACTCCAATTAGATCGATTATTGTTCACGGTCTTTTCTAATATTCTTTTCAAACTCTGGTTGCTTACCTCGACTTGGCCACTGGTTTGAGGATGATATGGTGTACCAACTTTGTGTTTGACACCATATCTTTCAAGGATTTTATCAAGTGGCGCATTGCAAAAGTGAGTACCCTCATCACTAATGAGTGCTCTCGGACACCGAATCGAGTAAAGATATTCTTTTGCAAGAATTTCTTCACGACTTTATGATCATTAGTTTGGGTAGCTATGGCTTCAACCCACTTGGAAACATAGTAAACCGCAGGCGAGGATATATTTATTACCGCACGAAGATGGAAAGGGTCCCATAAAATCTATGCCCCAAACGTCAAAAACTTCGCATTCAAGAATAGGTTTAAGTGGCATTTCCATCCGACTACTCTGCCGTCCAGTTCTCTGGCACCTATCACAACCTTTACAAAAGGCTTCTGCATCTTTAAACAGAGTCGGCCAGTAGAATCCAGCTTGAAGAATCTTCGCAACCGTCTTTGGTGTTCCATAATGACCTCCAAAGTGGGACCATTTGTGGCATTGTTCTATAATATCCCCTTTGCTCATGCTCGGGAACACACCGTCGAAGCAACCCGTCTTTACAAACCCTGAACAAATAAGGATCTTCCCATACGAGATATTTAAGATCAGAAAAGAACTTTTTCTTCTCCTGATACGTCATGTCTTCTAAATGACCACTTGCCAAATAATTGACGTAGTCGACATACCACGGCCTAACCGTTTCAAGCTTCATCAATTGCTCGGTTGGAAAATCAATGCCTATATCATTGTGATTTTACGCACCCTCATTTACTAAGCGAGATAAATGATCAGCCACAATATTCTCACTACCTTTCTTATCTTTAATCACAAGGTCAAACTCTTGTAGAATTAAAATCCATCGAAGTAACCTTGGTTTTGCATCCGCTTTATCCATAAGGTAGCGCAAGGTGCATGATCGGTCCAAACAACAACTTGAGACCCCGGAAGATAACTCTAAACTTGTCAATGGCAAAAAACAACGACTAAGAATTCCTTCTCGGTTGTGGTATAATTGCATTGAGCCGGGTTCAAGGTGCGACTCGCATAATAAATGGGCTGAACCTTTATCAACCCCCTTTGACCTAAAGCTGCGCTCTGGCGTAATTAGAGGCATCGCACATTAACTCAAAAGGTTTGTCCGGTCGGGGCTACTAAAATAGGGGCACTGATAAGCTTGTCTTTCAGACAATTGAAAGCTTCTTTGCACTTCGCATCGAACAAGAAATCTACATCTTCTTTCAAGAGATTTGATAAAGGCTTGGCAATAGTAGAAAAATCTCTAATAAAACACCTGTAGAAGCCAACGTGTCCTAGAAAACCTCGCACCTCCTTCTTTGTCTTTGGGCACGTCATCTTTTCAATGGCTTCAACCTTAGCCTTATCAACTTGGATACCTGCACTGGACAGCTTGTGTCCCAAAACAATTCCTTCCTCGACTAGAAAATGGCATTTCTCCCAGTTAAGCACCAGATTTTTCTCAACACAACGTTGGAGTACCATATCTAGATTCTTTAAGATTTCATCAAAGTGTCGCCAGAGTCGAGAAGTCATCCATAAAGACCTCCATGCATTGCTCCACAAGTCCATCAAAATGGCTAACATGCACCGTTGAAAAGTCATTTGGTGCATTGCATAAGCCGAATGGCATTCTGCGAACGCATAAAAGTACCAGATGGACGGGTAAATGTGGTCTTTCCTGGTCATTGGGATCGATGGCTATCCGGAAGTAGCCGAGTATCCATCGAGGAAACTTGATAATACTTGTGACCACTCGGTCTTTCGATAATTTGGTCAATGAAGGGTAGGGAAATGGTCCTTGGCGGTGACTTCATTAAGTCTACGGTAGTAGTCAATACTGCACTCAGAGATCCACGAGTCGTAAGGCAACTTCCTCCCTTTTTCATTTTTTCAACCGTGATACCGCCCTTCTTTGGCACAACTTGAGTAGGGTGACCCACTCGCCATCGGCTATGGCATAAATAATTCCCATATCAAGCCACTTTATAACTTCCTTCTTAACAACCTCCTGATATGCGGATTCGGCCTTCAACGAGGTTGTCTTACCTTTTAGCTCCCTCCTCCGTTCGGATCTTATGCATGCATACATCTGGGCTGATTCCTCGGATATCACCCACTTGCCATCCGAACGCGAGGATATTCTTCTTAAGCACTTCTATCAGCTGTGCTTCTTGCTCAGGGTCGAGTTTCGAAGAAATGATCAAAGGCAATTTATCTCCATCCTTAAGAAAGATATACTTAAGGTGTTTAGGAAGCGGTTTGAGCTCTAAATCAGTAGGTGGTTGCTCAATGCTTGACTTTAATGGGCCACCTTTCTCTTTGTGAGCTTGGAGGGGTTGACTAAAGAACAACTCATCTTCCCGAGGTGTAACCCCTGAAAATCTTGGACCAAATCATCCATAGGAATTCTTACATCAACACTTGCTTCCTTTTTCTTGTGTTCGACCATTTTTCTTAACTCTTCGTCTTTAAGCTCTTCTGCTAACTCCTCCCAATCATCTACTTCCCAATGGGCAGTTTCTTTCCAAAATTCTACCTCGTCCCAACTACCCATTAGAGCTTCTTCTTCACCAGGTATGAAGTCTTCCTGACTCAGTTCTTTAAATTCATCGTTTGTTGCTGGGCATTTCCATGCTTCTAACTCAGGCTCAGTATGAACGAGTGAAGATGACTCGTCAATGACTACGGCTTGCAATGAATTAGAGGGTGGTCCACAGTCAGCTGAATCCTCAATGTCCATGACTTCAAAAACACCTATCTCTGTCAACTCCTCTGCTTCTTCAGAGTGGGCATCTTTTTCATCCTCGTAAATTGCTTCAACAAACGATATTTCATTAATTACGGCTCTTTCAGGGTATGTCCCTTGTGTGAAGGTAACGGATGTGTCATCGACTCTAAGAGTAATTTGTCCTTTGCAGAAGTCGATGAGAGCATTGGAAGTGTCTAAAAAGGTTCGGCCTAGAATCAGAGGCATCTCCTTATCAGGTGGATAGTCTAGAATGACCCAGTCGGTAGGGAAGACTAAATGTTCAACTTGAAGGAGAACATTAGCTACACAACCGGCTGCAGACCGGCTAGATCTATCTACCATCTGAAGAGAAATAGGACGTTCCCGCATCCTTTTATCTAGCCCGAGCTTTTTGCATACATTTAATGGCATCACATTAATGGAGGCCCCTGAGTCACATAAGACATTTTCGAATAGGTGGCCTTCGATCTCACAGGAGATTGAAGGTCTGCCAGGGTCACCTCGCTTAACAGCGACTTTCTGTGAAACCATCGCGCAATCTTCGCGTAGCACTTCTTCAGCCATCCCCTGCAGCTTTCTCTTACTCCCACAGAATTCTTTTAGATACTTAGAGCATTTAGGCATTTCAGTTAATACCTCTGCTAAGGGCATACTAACTTGAGTGTCTCTAAGCATCCTCCTCACTCCATCATACTGCTTGTCTTTAGTGAGGGCTTTCTCTTTCCTTTTAGGTGGATAAGGAAGAGCTTTATCATTCTTTGTGGTTTGATTCTTTATCGCCTCATCCTCCTTATCTTTCCACCTCACGAACTTTTCTTCCTTGTTCTTAGTCAGGGGTACCGCCCCTTGACTTTCCTTTCTTGCCTCATCATCAGAATCATTGTCGCCTCCCGAAGAATTATCACTGAGCTCCTCATCGTTGCTTTCTTCGGCTCTAGAGTTCTGATTTCCCCCTCCTGAACTTTTGGCGTCAGGAGGGGCTACTCGTTTCCCGACACTTTGACGGGCCCAGCCTTCTTACCACTTCTCAAAGTTACTTCATTCAACTCTTCTTCTTGTCCATACTCCCACTGAGGTGTAATGGCAGTGCAAACATTTACATCAGCTTTCGGATTTCTCTCGGTATAACTCGGGAGTTTACCGTGAGGTCTTGCTTGCTTATTTGATGCGCCATCGACCAACTTGTCTCTCAATTGCTTTAACGCTAGTAGACAAGGTCTTCACCATGTCTACCAGCTCATCGAATTTGTGTTGAGGGACACATGAGGTGGTATGATTTTGGTTCCATCCACCTTGAGGCCTTTGGGAGTTAGGAGCTGGCCTTTGATAGTTTGAGTTGAAAGAATTCGAATTCGAAGGGCCAGGTGGTAACTTGGTTTGATTGAAGTTTTGTCGTTGAAATCCTGAGTAGTTCTGGCTTTGATTGAAGTTTCGGAAGGGTTGGTTTTGATTATCCATTAGATTTACTTCTTCCGTCATCTCCGTCCCTGCCTGCATTCCCAGATCAGAAGATTGCGCCTGAAGATTGGCCAGCTGCTTGCTTATCAATTCCATCTGAGCAACCAACAGCTGTGTATCAGGATTGCTTGCAATACCTTCTTTCTTGACAGCATTGGTCTTCTTGGGGGTCGACCATATATTGTTCTTGGCTATCGTCTCAGCCACTCTATAGGCAGTCTCATCACCTCCCCCTAAGAAGGATCCATGAGCTGTGGAGTCAAGATAGTCTCTATTCGGTTGAGAGACGCCTCTATAGAACAGTTCCAGTAACTCATGTCTGTCATATCCGTGATTGGGGCATTTCCTCATTAAAAGATTCAATCTCTCCCAAGCTTTACCAACACTTTCGCCCTCCATCTGTTCAAACGTAGCTATTTCCCGTTTCATCTCCATATTTTTTTGCTGGTGAAACCCACTTGAGAGCGAAGGCTCTTTTGACATCATTCCATGTATGAAGGAATGATGTGCTAATGACTTAAACCATCGACTTGCTTCACCTTTTAAAGCAAACGGAAATAGCTTCAACTTTACGATCTCTCGAATCAACACCAGGATAATGGCACGCTTCCATGATTTGTACGAATGTGGATAGGAAGTCGTGTGGATCTTCCGCAGCAGTACCATGGAAAGAGCTATTCTGAACTAGTGCAACCACTCCGTTCTTTAGATCGAAATTCGCTCCTCCCATGTCGGGAGGACGAATAGGTCTATGCCCCTCGAGAAAATCTTGATTAAGATATGGAGTGTAGGGGTCTGGTTGATTGATTAAATTGGTTTTGGCGAAATTGTTGGAGTTGTTGATTTATGCCGACTTGTCGATTCTTCTATTCCGCTGCAGAGCTTGCATTTGTTGAAGGAGTAAATTTAACTGAGCTTGGGGATCAGGATTTGGAATTGGTGGATCTTGATCCGCCATTTTGTCCAAATCAGGGAGAAGCCTTCTTCTAAGGATAGATCGTTCAGGCTCAGGATCAAAGATCGAAGTCCGCTTCTTACTTTCGCTTGCATAAACCAGAAGAAAGGAAAAGGAAGAAATCAACCCTTTGGGGTTGATTAGAACAGGTTTAGAAAAGATTAGATGGTTTAGAGTGAGAAAAGAGAAGAAAGAAAAGAAGTGATGATTGAAGCAGTGAATCGGCGTCGGTGTTAGTGGACGTTCGTTCGTAATCGAACGCTTCGTTTGATTGAATGAACGTTCGTTCGAAGGGCGAAATTGAGGTGGACGGGCGTTCAAGTTGTTGAACGCTCGTTCAAAAGGTTTTTATTATTATTATTATTATATATATATTTTTTTTTAGTTATTTTTTTATTAATATCTTATTTTCGAATTTAGAAAAGGATCTAGAAACAGAAACAAGAAAAAAAAAACGCACTAGGACGGTAAAAAAAACGTTTTGAAATCTTCTAGGGCCAAAATGGAGAGGAAAACAGTGGATTTTGACCTTGAAAACGCACTGAAGCGGCCTACGGCCGTTCACCACGCCGTCGGCGGCGTCGAACGAGCTTTCAATTGGAGTCCTGCGTTCCAAACGGACACTCGAGCCGAAAGTTATGGTCAAAATACTACCGCGTGCCCTAACGACCCCTTTTTGACACAGAAAATTGTCCTAAATAGAATCCGACAACCGTTACCGACTCCCCGGCAACGGCGCCAAAAACTTGTTCGGTAAAAACTCATTTTAATATTTATAACCGAAACACCCCAAGTATAAGGATCTGTAGTAAAGGATGTTATCGGGTCGTCTAAGGAATGGAATGTTTATCGGATTCTAGCACAAATTCTATATCGATTATGTCACACTTATCTATCTAAATTAAGGTTGAAACTAACTAAAACCAAAACTATCAACTAAAACTAAAACAGAATAAAAACAAGCGAAAAAAAAGTAAAGCAGAAAGCCAGACGGCGTTCACTATTGTGACGAGCGGCGTCAAAACAAAATCTAACGGACGGCGTGCTCGCTATTGCGGACGGCGTCCAACTACGATCGAATGAGAAAATTTGCGTAAAAGTTGCGGAAATCTAAAGGTTTAAAAACTAAAACTCAAACCGAACTTATGCAAACGATTTGATTAAAACAATTAAAGGAAAACACAGCGAGGCAACGAATCCACCCATCAACCAACAACCCCCAACTAGATGGTGATCTAAAGATGTAGTTTTTAGTAGTGATTTTTCACGAATTCAATTAAATTTCTTCAACCAAATTCTAGGGTTTCGTTTATCTTTTCAAATAAACTAAACATGCAATCAAAACGAAATCACGAGATTGTTTCCAAACTCTTACTCAACTAATCATGCATAATCTCTTAAAACACAACTAGATGCATTACTTTGAATAAAAGAGAACTCAAATAAACATATTTTCACAAATTTATTCAAGCATACATTAAACATAGATCGTTTCATCAAATCTTAATTCAATAAAACTTAAACAACATAAAACAGATCCAAAGTAACGAAAAACTACGAAATAAACTCACTAAACTTAAGCATCGAACTCTCTAGTTAGTTGTGTTGTTGATGAGCTTCCTCCGTCGACTCACTTTGCAGTAGTTTCTAGCCAACAATCATGTTGAAGATGATTGTTGGATTGGAAAGTTCATCTCTGCGTAAAGAGGCTTGGGCGCAGCTTTTGGTGTAAAATTGCGATCTCAATTATGTGGTGTCAATTAGGGTTGAGAGAGGTCAGCCGCTATATATAGAGTTTGATGTCGGCTAGGGTTGAGTCGGCAACGGACGCCGCTCGAATATCCGGACGCCCGTCCAGAATGCCTGGACGCTGAATAGACGCTCGTTCATCCTCCGTCCGAACTCTCTGAATGTAAAATACAATTCTGGCCGCTCGTCCACTTTATCAAACGCCCGTCCAGAATGGACGCTGCACGGACGCTCGTTTGAACTGCTTAGGATCGGATTTCTTCATCTTTATCCAATTTCTTCAAGCCAATTCCAACTCTATCTTTTATAATTCGACTTGAGCTTCATTTATCCTCATTATATACACGAAAATTAACTCCTACATGATAAATAAACAATGCAAAAATGTAATAAAATCCAAATAATAATAATTCCATTAAATCAACACTTAAAATCATCAATTTTGCAAATAACTATATTAAAATCATCATTACCAAATAATTACACTTAAACCCTTAATTCTCATGTAAATTACGCAAATGTGGGGAAAATAATAATGAAATAAACCTTTAATAATCATATAAATACGGGCCTTAACAACACCCCACACTTAGCTTTTTGTACGTCCTCGGACAAAACAATCAAAACTATAGCTCAACTTTCATGAAATCCCATAGATCTCTAACTCACGTAACAAAAGATACAACAACTATAGCAAATGATACCAACACAGAGATAGATTCGGTGTAAGTGTGACAAGCCATTCTCAATCTAACAAGCCTTTCAAAGAAATATCCTCTCGAGAGATTCCAATGACTATCCTAAGTATGCAGACGATAATAGCTCCACTCAAAGCCTTCCCACGCACTCGGTAGGATAATCCTACTGACATATCATGCGGTTTCTACTGGGTATAAGATCCATGATAACAAAGACTTCACTTTATTTGTATTCATCATTTTCAAAATTTTCAAATTTGACGATATCGAGAATAAGTTCTTACCCATCATAGTAGAATAGGACATTTCGTGATAATCCCCTACCTACTCAAATCATAAGGTAGCTATAAACTGACTGTCGTGAGCTATTGGTCATCATAGTGGTATAGGACATACGTAGTATACCCTACCTCACTCAAATCATCGACCGCTTCCGACAAACGTATTTATTAATAATTCACTACTTATTTATTTATTCACTTTTTTTTTTTTTTAAAAGACATAAGTTACATCTCACTCATCACATTCAAACTTCATGATATTCACAGCACGCGGTCTAACTAAGGTGTTACTATACTGACCTTCCTGAGATAAATCATCAAAACAATGAAAGGATATACTTCAAAAATCTTGCTTCAATATCAAAGGCTTTCGTGAGTGCAAAATGAATACTATCTCCATAAAAGTAAAGACATGCTATAATTATCTCACTAAGTTACATACTATCATCGTTAGAAAACTACAACTAGCAAGCATTTAGTTCCAATCACATGCTCGAGACTCACAAAAATTTTAAATTTGTGAGAAATTTAACATTCACTCATATTTCAAAGGATATAGCATAAAAACATACCTAAACACCCCCCCACACGTAAATCACATTATGTCCTCAGAATGTGCAGAATAAAAGAAAAAGAAAACTTAGCTGGTTTCAACAGTGGTTGTCGGATGAAAGTTGGCAGAGGTCAGGCCGGAGCATGAATGAACCGCCGCAACTCGAATAGACAACATTGGACATAAAAGCTTGTGAAGACCTGCTCAAAAGTATCTCGCAACACTCGACATACCATATAATCTCGGGGTACACGGGGTATATGAGCAACACATAACACAAAACACAAAACACTCACAATGAATGTAGGAGGAATAACCATCAACACAAAATCAACTAAAGTATTATGTCTAAAACAATAAAACAAAACAACCTAAGAAAAGGAAACGAATAAAGAAAACTAGGTTGCCTCCTAGGAGCGCTCTTTCAATGTCAATAGCTTGACACAAAGTTCAAGAATCAACCCGGATCGGGCCACTTTGGTTTGACTACCGCCACCTCAGTATCAGAATTTGGAGTACTGGGACGGAAATGATTTTCACCACAACAACAAGTCAAGTGTGCAATAAGATCATTAAACTTTTCTCTCCAAACCACATCGACTCTCTTCTTCTTGCATTACGCGGACGATTGGCATAGGTGTGCTAACATTCTCAGGAGTCTTAGGAGAAGGTTCCTCACAGGCAGAGGGGAGGAATGTCATCATCGACTCAAAGAAATAAGATGGAATCTCTTCACAAATCAGGACATCTCACTCTCATCTCTTTTTGGAAATAAAGAGTCTCGAGGCTTTTCCTTGGGTTGCCCAAAATATTTCTTAAGGCGATGACCATTCACTTTAAAAGCTTGATTACCATACCCGTTCAAAGTAATTACTCCACTAGGATTAACCTCGAGAATCTCAAAGGGACCGGACCATCTAGACTTGAGTTTACGGAAACGGTGAAGTCTAGTATTATGAAGTAAAGCCATCTCACCAACTTTGAATTCTCGGTCCTTGATCTTAGCGTCATGGAGTATCTTTGTTCTTTCCTTACTAAGCTTAGCATTCTCGTATGCTCTGAGTCTGAATCGTCGAGCTCGTTCAACTGTAACAACCGTTTCTCCCCACAGAGTTGGCTATCAAAATTTAAGAATTTAATTGCCCAGAAAGCTCTGTGTTCAAGTTCGACAGGTAAATGGCAAGCTTTTCCATAGACCATTTGGAAGGGTGACGTGCCCATCGGGGTTTTAAATGCAGTACGATAAGCCCACAATGCGTCATCCAACTTAAGACTCCAATTAGATCGATTATTGTTCACGGTCTTTTCTAATATTCTTTTCAAACTCTGGTTGCTTACCTCGACTTGGCCACTGGTTTGAGGATGATATGGTGTACCAACTTTGTGTTTGACACCATATCTTTCAAGGATTTTATCAAGTGGCGCATTGCAAAAGTGAGTACCCTCATCACTAATGAGTGCTCTCGGACAGCCGAATCGAGTAAAGATATTCTTTTGCAAGAATTTCTTCACGACTTTATGATCATTAGTTTGGGTAGCTATGGCTTCAACCCACTTGGAAACATAGTCGACACAGACGAGGATATATTTATTACCGCACGAAGATGGAAAGGGTCCCATAAAATCTATGCCCCAAACGTCAAAAACTTCGCATTCAAGAATAGGTTTAAGTGGCATTTCCATCCGACTACTATGCCGTCCAGTTCTCTGGCACCTATCACAACCTTTACAAAAGGCTTCTGCATCTTTAAACAGAGTCGGCCAGTAGAATCCAGCTTGAAGAATCTTCGCAACCGTCTTTGGTGTTCCATAATGACCTCCAGTAGGACCGCTGTGGCATTGTTCTATAATATCCCACTGCTCATGCTCAGGAACACACCGTCGAAGCAACCCGTCTTTACAAACCCTGAACAAATAAGGATCTTCCCATACGAGATATTTAAGATCAGAAAAGAACTTTTTCTTCTCCTGATACGTCATGTCTTCTAAATGACCACTTGCCAAATAATTGACGTAGTCAGCATACCACGGCCTAACCGTTTCAAGCTTCATCAATTGCTCGGTTGGAAAATCAATGCCTATATCATTGTGATTTTCTGCACCCTTATTTACTAAGCGAGATAAATGATCAGCCACAATATTCTCACTACCTTTCTTATCTTTAATCACAAGGTCAAACTCTTGTAGAATTAAAATCCATCGAAGTAACCTTGGTTTTGCATCCGCTTTATCCATAAGGTAGCGCAAGGCTGCATGATCGGTCCAAACAACAACTTGAGACCCCAGAAGATAACTTCTAAACTTGTCAATGGCAAAAACAACAGCTAAGAATTCCTTCTCAGTTGTGGTATAATTGCATTGAGCTGGGTTCAAGGTGCGACTCGCATAATAAATGGGCCTGAACCTTTTATCAACCCTTTGACCTAAAACTGCGCCTACGGCGTAATTAGAGGCATCGCACATTAACTCAAAAGGTTTGGTCCAGTCAGGGGCTACTAAAATAGGGGCACTGATAAGCTTGTCTTTCAGACAATTGAAAGCTTCTTTGCACTTCGCATCGAACAAGAAATCTACATCTTCTTTCAAGAGATTTGATAAAGGCTTGGCAATAGTAGAAAAATCTCTAATAAAACGCCTGTAGAAGCCAACGTGTCCTAGAAAACCTCGTACCTCCTTCACTGTCTTTGGGTACGTCATCTTTTCAATGGCTTCAACCTTAGCCTTATCAACTTGGATACCTGCACTGGACAGCTTGTGTCCCAAAACAATTCCTTCCTCGACTAGAAAATGGCATTTCTCCCAGTTAAGCACCAGATTTTTCTCAACACAACGTTGGAGTACCATATCTAGATTCTTTAAGATTTCATCAAAGCACATCGCCGTGATCGAGAAGTCATCCATAAAGACCTCCATGCATTGCTCCACAAGTCCATCAAAATGGCTAACATGCACCGTTGAAAAAGTCGGTGCATTGCATAAGCCGAATGGCATTCTGCTGAACGCAAAAGTACCGAGATGGACCAGGTAAATGTGGTCTTTTCTCTGGTCATTGGGATCGATGGCTATCCTGGAAGTAGCCGAGTATCCATCGAGGCTTGATAATACTTGTGACCACTCGTCTTTCGATAAGTTTGGTCAATGAAGGGTAGGGAAATGGTCCTTGGCGGTGACTTCATTAAGTCTACGGTAGTCAATCTGAGACTCAGCCGTACCCGATCCACGAGTCGTAAGGCAACTTCCTCCCCTTTTTCATTTTTTTCAACCGTGATACCGCCCTTCTTTGGCACAACTTGAGTAGGGCTGACCCACTCGCTATCAGCTATGGCATAAATAATTCCCATATCAAGCCACTTTATAACTTCCTTCTTAACAACCTCCTGCATATGCGGATTCAGCCTTCGCTGAGGTTGTCTTACCTTTTTAGCTCCCTCCTCCGTTCGGATCTTATGCATGCATACATCTGGGCTGATTCCTCGGATATCACCCACTTGCCATCCGAACGCGAGGATATTCTTCTTAAGCACTTCTATCAGCTGTGCTTCTTGCTCAGGAGTCGAGTTTCGAAGAAATGATCAAAGGCAATTTATCTCCATCCTTAAGAAAGATATACTTAAGGTGTTTAGGAAGCGGTTTGAGCTCTAAATCAGTAGGTGGTTGCTCAATGCTTGACTTTAATGGGCCACCTTTCTCTTTGTGAGCTTGGAGGGGTTGACTAAAGAACAACTCATCTTCCCGAGGTGTAACCCCAGAAAGGTACTGGACCAAATCATCCATAGGAATTCTTCTGTCAACACTTGCTTCCTTTTTCTTGTGTTCGACCATTTTTCTTAACTCTTCGTCTTTAAGCTCTTCTGCTAACTCCTCCCAATCATCTACTTCCCAATGGGCAGTTTCTTTCCAAAATTCTACCTCGTCCCAACTACCCATTAGAGCTTCTTCTTCACCATGTATGAAGTCTTCTTCGACTCGATTCTTTAAATTCATCGTTTGTTCTTTGGGCATTTCCATGCTTCTAACTCAGGCTTAGTATGAGCAGTGAAGATGACTCGTCAATGACTACGGCCTGCAATGAATTAGAGGGTGGTCCACGACAATTTGAATCCTCAATGTCCATGACTTCAAAAACACCTATCTCTGTCAACTCCTCTCGCTTCTTCAGAGTGGGCATCATTTTTCATCCTCGTAGAAATTGCTTCAACAAACGATATTTCATTAATTACGGCTCTTTCGAGGGTATGTCCCTTGTGTGAAGGTAACGGATGTGTCATCGACTCTAAGAGTAATCATGTCCCTGCGAAGTCGATGAGAGCATTGGAAGTGTCTAAAAGGTTCGGCCTAGAATCGAGAGGCATCTCCTTATCAGGTGGATAGTCTAGAATGACCCGGTCGGTAGGGAAGACTAAATGTTCAACTTGAAGGAGAACATTAGCTACACAACCGGCCGCTTGAGACGGCTAGATCTATCTACCATCTCAAGAGAAATAGGACGTTCCGCATCCTTTTATCTAGCCCGAGCTTTTGCATACATTTAATGGCATCACATTAATGGAGGCCCCGAGTCACATAAGACATTTTCGAATAGGTGGCCTTCGATCTCACAGAGATTGAAGGTCTGCGCGAGGTCACCTCGCTTAACAAATGACTTTCGTGAAACCATCGCGCAATCTTGGCGTAGCACTTCTTGACCATCCCCTGCAGACTTTCTCTTACTCCCTGAAATTCTTTTAGATACTTAGAGCATTTAGGCATTTCGGTTAATACCTCGCTAAGGGCATACTAACTTGAGTGTCTCTAAGCATCCTCCTCACTCCATCATACCGCTTGTCTTTAGTGAGGGCTTTCTTTCCTTTTAGGTGGATAAGGAAGAGCTTTATCATTCTTTGTGGTTTGATTCTTTATCGCCTCATCCTCCTTATCTTTCCACCTCACGAACTTTTCTTCCTTGTTCTTAGTCGAGGTACGCGCCTTGACTTTCCTTTCTTGCCTCATCATCGAATCATTGTCGCCTCCCGAAGAATTATCACCGAGCTCCTCATCGTTGCTTTCTTCGGCTCTAGAGTTCGATTTCCCCCCCGAACTTTTGGCGTCGGGAGGGCTACTCGTTTCCGACACTTTGACGGGCCCGACCTTCTTACCACTTCTCAAAGTTACTTCATTCAACTCTTCTTCTTGTCCATACTCCCACCGAGGTGTAATGGCAAAGTGCAAACATTTACATCGACTTTCGATTTCTCTCGGTATAACTCGGGAGTTTACCGTGAGGTCTCGCTTGCTTCTTTGGTCCGCCATCGACCAACTTGTCTCTCAATTGCTTTAACGCTAGTAGACAAGGTCTTCACCATGTCTACCGGACTCATCGAATTTGTGTTGAGGGACACATGAGGTGGTATGATTTTGGTTCCATCCACCTTGAGGCCTTTGGGAGTTAGGAGCTGGCCTTTGATAGTTTGAGTTGAAAGAATTCGAATTTGAAGGGCCAGGTGGTAACTTGGTTTGATTGAAGTTTTGTCGTTGAAATCCTGAGTAGTTCTGGCTTTGATTGAAGTTTCGGAAGGGTTGGTTTTGATTATCCATTAGATTTACTTCTTCCGTCATCTCCGTCCCTGCCTGCATTC
The DNA here is from genome assembly GCA_026214975.1 of Gentiana macrophylla. Lineage (NCBI taxonomy): Eukaryota > Viridiplantae > Streptophyta > Magnoliopsida > Gentianales > Gentianaceae > Gentiana > Gentiana macrophylla. The sequence continues at coordinate 152,840 of JAOBSW010001047.1, forward strand.
CCAGATCAGAAGATTGCGCCTGAAGATTGGCCAGCTGCTTGCTTATCAATTCCATCTGAGCAACCAACAGCTGTGTATCAGGATTGCTTGCAATACCTTCTTTCTTGACAGCATTGGTCTTCTTGGGGGTCGACCATATATTGTTCTTGGCTATCGTCTCAGCCACTCTGTAGGCAGTCTCATCACCTCCCCCTAAGAAGGATCCATGAGCTGTGGAGTCAAGATAGTCTCTATTCGGTTGAGAGACGCCTCATAGAAACGATTCAAGAACTCATGTCCGTCATATCCGTGATTGGGGCATTTCCTCATTAAAAGATTCAATCTCTCCCAAGCTTTACCAACACTTTCGCCCTCCATCTGTTCAAACGTAGCTATTTCCCGTTTCATCTCCATAATTTTGCCTGGTGAAACCCACTTGAGAGCGAAGGCTCTTTTGACATCATTCCATGTATGAAGGGAATGATGTGCTAATGACTTAAACCATCGACTTGCTTCACCTTTTAAAGCAAACGGAAATAGCTTCAACTTTACGATCTCTGAATCAACACCAGGATAATGGCCTGCTTCACAGATTTGTACGAATGTGGATAGGAAGTCGTGTGGATCTTCCGCAGCAGTACCATGGAAAGAGCTGTTCTGAACTAGTGCAACCACTCCGTTCTTTAGATCGAAATTCGCTCCTCCCATGTCGGGAGGACGAATAGGTCTATGCCCCTCGAGAAAATCTTGATTAAGATATGGAGTGTAGGGGTCCTGGTTCAGTTGATTAAGCTGGTTTTGGCGAAATTGTTGGAGTTGTTGATTTATGCCAGCTTGCTGATTCTGCTGTTGCTGCAGAGCTTGCATTTGTTGAAGGAGTAAATTTAACTGAGCTTGGGGATCAGGATTTGGAATTGGTGGATCTTGATCCGCCATTTTGTCCAAATCAGGGAGAAGCCTTCTTCTAAGGATAGATCGTTCAGGCTCAGGATCAAAGATCGAAGTCCTTCTTACTTCTCGTTTGCATAAACCGTAAGAAAGGAAAGGAAGAAATCAACCCTTTGGGGTTGATTAGAAACAGTGTTGTAAAAGATTAGATGGTTTAGAGTGAGAAAAGAGAAGAAAGAAAAGAAGTGATGATTGAGCAGATCGAATCTGGCGCCCGGTGTTAGTGGGCGTTCGTTCGCGAATCAACTTCGTTCGATTGAATGAACGTTCGTTCAGAGGACAGAATTGAGGTGGACGGGCGTTCAAGTTGTTGAACGCTCGTTCAAAAGGTTTTTATTATTATTATTATTATATATATATATTTTTTAGTTATTTTTTTATTAATATCTTATTTTCGAATTTAGAAAAGGATCTAGAAACAGAAACAAGAAAAAAAAAAACGCACTAGGACGGTAAAAAAAACGTTTTGAAATCTTCTAGGGCCAAAATGGAGAGGAAAACAGTGGATTTTGACCTTGAAAACGCACTGAACGGCCTACGGCCGTTCACCACGTCGTCGGCGTCGGAACGAGCTTTCCGAATTGGGGTCCTGCGTTCCAAACGGACACTCGAGCCGAAAGTTATGGTCAAAATACTACCGCGTGCCCTAACGACCCCTTTTTGACACAGAAAATTGTCCTAAATAGAATCCGACAACCGTTACCGACTCCCCGGCAACGGCGCCAAAAACTTGTTCGGTAAAAACTCATTTTAATATTTATAACCGAAACACCCCAAGTATAAGGATCTGTAGTAAAGGATGTTATCGGGTCGTCCTAAGGGAATGGAATGTTTATCGGATTCTAGCACAAATTCTATATCGATTATGTCACACTTATCTATCTAAATTAAGGTTGAAACTAACTAAAACCGAAATCTATCAACTAAAACTAAAACAGGAATAAAAACAAGCAGAAAAAAAAAGTAAACAGAAAGCCAGACGAGCGTTCACTATTGTGGACGAGCGTCTGAAAACGAAATCTAACGGACGGGCGTCTGCTATTGCGGACGAGCGTCCAACTACGATCAGAACAGAAAATTTGCAGAAAAGTTGCAGGAAATCTAAAGGTTTAAAAACTAAAACTCAAACTGAACTTATGCAAACGATTTGATTAAAACAATTAAAGGAAAACACAGCGAGGCAACGAATCCACCCATCAACCAACAACCCCCAACTAGATGGTGATCTAAAGATGTAGTTTTTAGTAGTGATTTTTCACGAATTCAATTAAATTTCTTCAACCAAATTCTAGGGTTTCGTTTATCTTTTCAAATAAACTAAACATGCAATCAAAACGAAATCACGAGATTGTTTCCAAACTCTTACTCAACTAATCATGCATAATCTCTTAAAACACAACTAGATGCATTACTTTGAATAAAAGAGAACTCAAATAAACATATTTTCACAAATTTATTCAAGCATACATTAAACATAGATCGTTTCATCAAATCTTAATTCAATAAAACTTAAACAACATAAAACAGATCCAAAGTAACGAAAAACTACGAAATAAACTCACTAAACTTAAGCATCGAACTCTCTAGTTAGTTGTGTTGTTGATGAGCTTCCTCCGTCGACTCACTGCAAGGTTTCTAGCCAACAATCATGTTGAAGATGATTGTTGGATTGGAGAAGTTCATCTCTCAAAGAAAGAGGCTTGTGGCCGCAGCTTTTGGTGTAAAATTGCGATCTCAATTATGTGGTGTCAATTAGGGTTGAGAGGCTGCTGCTATATATAGAGTTTGATGTCGGCTAGGGTTGAGTCGGCAACGGACGCTCGTCTGAATATCCGGACGCCCGTCCAGAATGCCTGGACGCTGAATAGACGCTCGTTCATCCTCCGTCCGAACTCTCTGAATGTAAAATACAATTCTGGCCGCTCGTCCACTTTATCAAACGCCCGTCCAGAATGGACGCTGCACGGACGCTCGTTTGAACTGCTTAGGATCGGATTTCTTCATCTTTATCCAATTTCTTCAAGCCAATTCCAACTCTATCTTTTATAATTCGACTTGAGCTTCATTTATCCTCATTATATACACGAAAATTAACTCCTACATGATAAATAAACAATGCAAAAATGTAATAAAATCCAAATAATAATAATTCCATTAAATCAACACTTAAAATCATCAATTTTGCAAATAACTATATTAAAATCATCATTACCAAATAATTACACTTAAACCCATAATTCTCATGTAAATTACGCAAATGTGGGGAAAATAATAATGAAATAAACCTTTAATAATCATATAAATACGGCCTTAACATTTAGATCGTAAATTCGATGCACATCCTCCAACTCCCGCTGGTTTCTTCACTAAAAGCTGGATTGGCTAACCGATCCGGATAAACCACTTCTTTGCGATCCCCAACCACCAAACAACTTGTCGACTTCTTTCTTAATCGCTTCCTTTCTTTCGGGTGCGAGATTTCTTTTCTTATGTTTCTTTGGTTTCTTTGTGGGAATTCGACATTGAGCTTATATCTTTGCAATGTCACTCGATAGGCCCGGCATATCGTCGGCTTTCCATGCAAAAACATCTCGAAATTCGACCAGGAGATCAACTAATGTTTGCATATCGGGGTGTGGTATCCACTTCCCGATTTGAACTCCCTGGCTTTCCTCTCCTTTCCAAACTTGAATTTCTTCTGTCGGATCGACTGAAACCCAACTCTTGTCTTCCTCTTCCTCGGGGATTAGCTCTTCAACCAACACTTGGCCTACACCCTTTCCTTTAATCGTCACCAAATTGCAATTTCTTGCTACTGCCACGTCTCCCTTTACCTCGTGGGTGCCGTGCCACGTGGGAAACTTCATGCTGTTGTGGTAGGTGGAAATCACCGCTCTCAGATCATAGAGGGTGGGTTGACCCAATATTACGTTATACCCTGACGGGGCCTTAACCACGACGTACGTCATTTCCATCCACTACAAAAAAACTCGCCTTTTGCGACGGACGTTTACCGTCGCAAACTAGGGTTATTCCGTCGCAAACCCTAGTTTGCGACGGTTTTTTTTGGTCGCATTTTTTTGTCGCGAAGACTCAGTTTTGCGACGGTTTATCCGTCGCAAATTATTTGCGACGAATGTTGCGACGGATAATAACGTATTTTATTTCTTTTTTAAATAGAGATCCCGTCGCAAAAAATGTATAATCCGTCGCATAAAAAATGTATAATCCGTCGCAAATTTTCTTTTATTAAATAATTTATTTGCGTTGAAATCGTTACATATCCGTCGCAACTATACTTTTTCCGTCATAAAAACAACTTTGCGACGGAATATTTCCGTCGCAAAAGAAAAATTAATCGAAAATTATGGTCGTTTGGCAAGCGAATGCCAAACCACCACCGCAAAAGCAAACCTATAATTTTCCCCGATAGCATTACAATTGCTACCGCTATCAACAAAAACAATATAAAGGGGATACGATACCAAAATAAATAAAATGAATAAAACAATATGTCACTCGATCGGACCGGTGTAGTACCTAAACCGGTGTAGTACTAAACCCATGTCACCTCCTCCAGGTCCGTGATCGATCGGTCATCTCTGTCTTTGCCTCAGACCGGGTTGCATCCCTCCGGAGGATCTTTGCTAAACATTGGGTAATCCACTCCTCCATCTGCGCTAGTCTGTCTTCCCGACGCTTTCTGTCTCTCTCTAGCTCCTCCAACCTCGCCAGGGTTTCTCGCATTAACTCATCTGTCTCTCTCGCCATCTCCTGGGTGAGACGGGTGAGTATGCCCGAGAGTATGTCTCGGCGGATGAGTGTCGGCGAGCAAAGAGAGCTGTCGTAGTACATGGAGGCGGTGACCCCATGCCAAAACTCTCCCCTTCTTGTCGTAACCACCAACCCGTAAGCCAGAAAGACGCGAGTCGCCGACAAGGGTGTCAGTTTGTGTCTCCTGGGCTTTCGCCTTCTTCGAGGTGAAGACGTCCTGCAAAGTATGATATAAATTTGTTAGTAACAATAATTACATGATATATATATATATATAATGTATATATAATATTTAGAATACATAACGTACCATGATTTGCTCAAACTTCCTCGAGACGAAGTTGCCCGACTTCTTCGTCTTCGTCCTCTTCACCAGATCACCGATCGATAGGGCACTCCTCTATTGTCCTCCATGGCCCGAAGCGAAATCGATAACGCCGCGTCGCCCATACAAGCATGTGTCCCGGTGATCTTCCCTTCCTCACGGATCCGTAAGCTCGGTTTATCTTCTTTTTCGCAGATGTTTCCTTGAACGCCTATTCCGACATAAGATAAACAAGTTAGTACATACATATATAAAACACAAGTATTATTAATTAAATATTGAATAATTGCTTACGGGACTCCCAATCCACTCCTCGAACTGACGGAGAATATCTGGGGTCATCCAAAGCCGAGCATGGGGGTTTGTTTGAGCCCGATACATATAATCACGGACCCTGTTGATAGCATACCGCTCAAAAGCTTCCCTAACCAGGCGCTCGTGGCGTAACTCGAAGCTGAAATGACCCTGCAACATAGTTATATATATGTTATATGTATAGTTATAATTATAGTTATATTTATATATAGTTATATTTATATGAACGACGTACCTAAATGCGTGCCACCACCTATCCTGCTGCTCCTGGCTGGCATTATGCCACGTGGTGGCAAAAGTGTTGAAGTGGCTGATTATGGCGGTCTTGGCCATTTTCTTGACATAGTTGTCGGTAAACCTATCAAATTGAAAATAATAAGTTGTTAATATATTTGGTTAATCAAAATATAAATAAAAATACAAACAAATTAAAGCAAGATATGTATTAACTTACCATCTCCCCTCGGGATCCAAAACCGGCAATCCAAGGTCACCATTGACAATGACACCCAAATCCTCCTCGGTCATCTGGTGTATCTCATCATCCAAACCGTGAGTGTGTGGTGGAGGAAGGCGCTCCGGGGAAGGGAACTACCCTACGCGTCTACCTCTACTCTACCTCTACGACATCTATTTGACACAGAAAATGACGTTTATACTAATCTAAATGCAATTATAATAAAAGGCGTTTATACTAATTAATAATAAATTACAATGTTGAATACATTATTATTCACTATCATGACAAAATAAAATATTTAATACATTATTATTCACTATCACTACTAGAATAGAAGAGTTCTTCCTCCTCTTCATCATGATTCTAGATCATCAACCGATTCTTCTTCCTCTCCATCTTCATTCTCGGATTCAACATCCACTTCTTGTTGAATGAAATCCGCCATCTCATCATCATCCAAGTCATTATCCCTAACATCGGAGTCAACATCGACATCAAGATCTTGGTGGACAATGTTAAGAGGATCGAGATAATCGGAAACATCATTGATCACTTGTTCTTGGAAAACGGTTTCTCGACGGGAGCATCGATAGTCGATCTTGCCTTTGTTTTGAAAACAACCGACCATTGATCTTTGTCTTTTTTCAAACTTGGATATGGAGCATAGTAGACTTGCTCGACTTGATAAGCCAGAACAAATGGATCATAAGCGCTATATTTCCTACCACGATGAACTTCAACTATCTTATAATCTTTATGCACATTCATGCCCCGTTCAGAATTATCAAATAAATCAGATTTGAACAATACGACTTTTGTAGGCGATCGAATGTCCATAATAAACCAACTCAATGATTTCATTTAAAGTGCCATAATAGTCGGCACCTTCCGTGGAACTGACACAAACTCCGTTGTTGACTGAAGATTTACCAATATCAGTTGCCCGGTTGAATGTCCGAAAGTTGTAGCCGTTAATCGAATAACGTTTCCAAGTTTTGACTTGATGAGAAGGACCACTTGCCAAAGTTTTTAGCAAATCATCATTCAACAATGATGCTTGTTGTGCAAACCATTTGGTAAATTCATTTTCATGTTTATTCCAAATATCTGTCGAGGTCAATTGAGGCTGTTGAACACGAATAAATTGCTCGAACAATCTAAGAATGAATCATTTTGTCAGTTAATGTATATTTGTTCAGAAAAAATTGTTAAGCATTGTATATATGTAGTAATGAGGTACTTACGGCTCATACGGTTTCATGATTTCGTGATTAGACAATACGTACTTGTGCACAAAGTCATATTCTTTATTATCCAAGAACCTCGTCTTGCACTTCCCAATTGTTGTACCATTATGATCACGGAATAACTCGTGTAAATCTGAAGCGATTGCGGATGCGAAGTCTCACCAATGACAAGATTCTTTGCTTTTGTTTCAATATGATCATCGTAATACATAGAACGAAGTTTGAAATCTCTTCCAACCAATACGCATTGCATATTGATCCTCTACTAAAGCTTTGTTACCAATCTTTTGTTTTAAGTGATTCAAAAACCTTCGAATGGATACATCCATCGATATTGCACGGGACCACCAACTCGACCTCACACGGCAAGTGTACGGTAAATGCTCCATCGAGTTAAAAAACGCTGGAGGCAAAATCTTCTCTAACTTGCAAATAATCTCAGCAGTGTTATTCTCTAAACGAATCACGTCTTCTATTTTTAGGGTAGCAGCACACAAGTCTCGAAAGAATTGACTTATCTCAGTCAATGCATTCCACTCATTTTTCGGAATCAATTCTCGAAGGGCAACTGGCAACAAACGTTCCATAAAAACGTGACAATCATGGCTTTTCAAACCACGTATAATGTATTGATCATGATCTACGCACCTACTCAGGTCTGAAGCATAACCGTCAAGGAATTTCAACTTGGTGACCCATTCACACAACACTTTTCTTTTCGGCTTGTCAAGAACAAGTGTCTTGCAATCGGGGCGCTTTCTGCAAAGCTCTTTCAAATCTTTAGCAGATTTTGGACCACAAGCAGTCTTGCCTTTAACGTCCATAACCGTGTCAATCAGTTTTTCAAAGAAGTTTTTCTCAATATGCATCACATCCAGGCAATGTCGAAGCAGCAATGTTTTCCAATACGGAAGATCCCAAAAAATGCTTCTTTTCCACCAACCATTCTTGAAGTTTTTAAGTTGTTTCAAGTCTGAATCTGAGCCATCAATGATGCTTGGTAGGTGTTGTACAAATTCCCATACCTCCTCACCACTCAATCTACGGGGTGGAGTCGCGTGTTCATACTGTTTGGACTTCAAAAAACCTTTATCGGTCACGAAAAATATGGTCTTGAGGAGAAATCGCGATGACAATCAAACCAAGTGCATTTACCACTATGTTTGAGCGAGCGACTTGTTTCCATCACTACAATAGCGACAAGCTTTCACACGGCCGTAGTCCACCCGGATAACATGCCATACGCAGGAAAATCATTGATAGACCACATTAGTGCAAATTTCATATCAAAATTCATTTGTGGATACATCGTAAGTAAACAACCCTGTTTCCCAATTTGCTTCAACTCCTTAATCAATGGTTGCAAATAAACATCGAGGTTTCCGCCGGATTTTTCGGCCCGGTACAAGCAACGATAAGAATATAAAGCTGTCTTTTCATGCACAAACCAGGCGGAAGATTGTATGGTGTAACCATGGCGGCGACAAGAGTAGTTCTTCCCAAAATTACCAAAAGGTGCAAAACCGTCGTGCAAAGTCCTAACCGCACATTTCTAGGATCCTTAGCAAACTCAGGGTGCATTTGGTCAAAATGCTTCCAAGCTTCAGCGTCACTTGGGTGGGCCATTATACCGCTTGTCTGGGGTTTTCCGCGTGCCACCTCATTTCCTTGCCTATATGTTTCGTGGCGTACAACCTTTGGAGTCTAGGTCCAATCGGAAATAAGTCATCACTCTGTTAGGCTGCGTCGTCGGCGTCGGAACGAGCTTTCGAATTGGGGTCTGCGTTCCAAGCGGACACTCGAGCCGAAAGTTATGGTCAAAATACTACGCGTGCCCTAACGACCCCTTTTTGACACGAAAATTGTCCTAAATAGAATCCGACAACCGTTACCGACTCCCGGCAACGGGCGCCAAAAACTTGTTCGGTAAAAACTCGTTTTAATATTTATAAACGAAACACCCCAAGTATAAGGATCGTAGTAAAGGATGTTATCGGGTCGTCGTCTGAGGAATGGAATGTTTATCGGATTCTAGCACAAATTCTATATCGATTATGTCACACTTATCTATCTAAATTAAGGTTGAAACTAACTAAAACCGAAAACTATCAACTAAAACTAAAAGCAGGAATAAAAACAAGCGAAAAAAAAGTAAGCAGAAAAGCCAGACGGCGTTCACTATTGTGGACGGCGTCAAAAAAAAAATCTAACGGACGGGCGTCTGCTATGTGCGGACGGCGTCCAACTACGATCGAGCAGAAAATTTGCGAGAAAAGTTGCGGGAAATCTAAAGGTTTAAAAACTAAAACTCAAATCGAACTTATGCAAGCGATTTGATTAAAACAATTAAAGGAAAACACACAATGAGGCAACGAATCCACCCATCAACCAACAACCCCAACTAGATGGTGATCTAAAGATGTAGTTTTTAGTAGTGATTTTCACGAATTCAATTAAATTTCTTCAACCAAATTCTAGGGTTTCGTTTATCTTTTCAAATAAACTAAACATGCAATCAAAACGAAATCACGAGATTGTTTCCAAACTCTTACTCAACTAATCATGCATAATCTCTTAAAACACAACTAGATGCATTACTTTGAATAAAAGAGAACTCAAATAAACATATTTTCACAAATTTATTCAAGCATACATTAAACATAGATCGTTTCATCAAATCTTAATTCAATAAAACTTAAACAACATAAAAGCAGATCCAAAGTAACGAAAAACTACGAAATAAACTCACTAAACTTAAGCATCGAACTCTACAGTTAGTTGTGTTGTTGATGAGCTTCCTCCGTCGACTCTTTGCAGGTTTCTAGCCAACAATCATGTTGAAGATGATTGTTGGATTGGAAGAAGTTCATCTCTGCGTAAAGAGGCTTGTGGCGCGGCTTTTGGTGTAAAATTGCGATCTCAATTATGTGGTGTCAATTAGGGTTGAGAGGCTGTTGCTATATATAGAGTTTGATGTCGGCTAGGGTTGAGTCGGCAACGGACGCTCGTCTGAATATCCGGACGCCCGTCCAGAATGCCTGGACGCTGAATAGACGCTCGTTCATCCTCCGTCCGAACTCTCTGAATGTAAAATACAATTCTGGCCGCTCGTCCACTTTATCAAACGCCCGTCGAATGGGATGACTGCCGGACGCTTCGTTGAAGCGCTTAGGATCGGATTTCTTCATCTTTATCCAATTTCTTCAAGCCAATTCCAACTCTATCTTTTATAATTCGACTTGAGCTTCATTTATCCTCATTATATACACGAAAATTAACTCTACATGATAAATAAACAATGCAAAAATGTAATAAAATCCAAATAATAATAATTCCATTAAATCAACACTTAAAATCATCAATTTTGCAAATAACTATATTAAAATCATCATTACCAAATAATTACACTTAAAAACCTTAATTCTCATGTAAATTACGCAAATGTGGGGAAAATAATAATGAAATAAACCTTTAATAATCATATAAATACGGCCTTAACATTTAGATCTGTAAATTCGATGCACATCCTCCAACTACCGTCGGGTTTCTTCACTAAAACTGGATTGGCTAACCAGTCCGGATAAACCACTTCTTTGACGATCCCAGCCACCAGCAACTTGTCGACTTCTTTCTTAACTGCTTCCTTTCTTTCGGGTGCGAGATTTCTTTTCTTATGTTTCACTGGTTTCTTTGTGGGGTCGACATTGAGCTTATGTACTGCAATGTCACTCGATAGGCCCGGCATATCGTCGGCTTTCCATGCAAAAACATCTCGAAATTCGACCAGGAGATCAACTAATGTTTGCATATCGGGGTGTGGTATCCACTTCCGATTTGAACTCCCTGGCTTTCTCTCCTTTCCAAACTTGAATTTCTTACGCCGGATCGGCGAAACCCAACTCTTGTCTTCCTCTTCCTCGGGATTAGCTCTTCAACCAACACTTGGCCTACACCCTTTCCTTTAATCGTCACCAAATTGCAATTTCTTGCTACTGCCACGTCTCGGCTTTACCTCGTGGGTGCCGTGCCACGTGGGAAACTTCATGCTGTTGTGGTAGGTGGAAATCACCGCTCTCGAGATCATAGAGGGTGGGTTGACCCAATATTACGTTATATACACGACGGGGCCTTAACCACGACGTACGTCATTTCCATCGACTACAAAAAAACTCGCCTTTTTGCGACGGACGTTTACCGTCGCAAACTAGGGTTATTCCGTCGCAAACCCTAGTTTGCGACGGTTTTTTTTGGTCGCATTTTTTGTCGCGAAGACTCGGTTTTATGACGGTTTATCCGTCGCAAATTATTTGCGACGAATGTTGCGACGGATAATAACGTATTTTATTTTCTTTTTTAAATAGAATTCCCGTCGCAAAAAATGTATAATCCGTCGCAAAAAATGTATAATCCGTCGCAAATTTTCTTTTTATTAAATAATTTATTTGCTTTGAAATCGTTACATATCCGTCGCAACTATACTTTTCCGTCGCAAAAACAACTTTGCGACGGAATATTTCGTCGCAAAAGAAAATTAATCAGAAAATTATGGCTGTTTTGCAGCAGCCGGCCAAACCACCGCTGCAAAACAGCCATAATTTTCCCCGGTAGCATTACAATTGCTACCGGCTATCAACAAAAACAATATAAAAGGGATACGATACCAAAATAAATAAAAATGAATAAAACAATATGTCACTCGGTCGGACCGGTGTAGTACCTAAACCCGGTGTAGTACACAAACCCATGTCACCTCCTCCAGGTCCGTGATCGGATCGGTCATCTCTGTCTTTGCCTCGTACCGGGTTGCATCCTCCGGAGGATCTTGCTAACATTGGGTAATCCACTCCTCCATCTGCGCTTAGTCTGTCTTCCCGACGCTTTCTGTCTCTCTCTAGCTCCTCCAACCTCGCCAGGGGTTTACGCATTAATCATGCATCTCTCGCCATCTCTGGGTGAGGCGGGTGAGTATGCCGGAGAGTATGTCTCGGCGGATGAGTGTCGAGATGAGAGCAGCCTGTCGTAGTACATGGAGGCGGTGACCCCATGCCAAAAACTCTCTCCTTCTTGTCGTAAACCACGGCGTGCCAGTAATAAAGACGCGACTCGTAAACTGAGGGTGTGGTTTGTGTCTCTGGGCTTTCGCCTTCTTGAGGTGAAGGCGTCACGCAAAGTATGATATAAATTTGTTAGTAACAATAATTACATGATATATATATATATATATAATGTATATATAATATTTAGAATACATAACGTACTCATGATTTGCTCAAACTTCCTCGAGGCGAAGTTGCCCGACTTCTTCGTCTTCGTCCTCTTCACCAGATCACCGGCCCGATAGGGGCACTCCTCTATTGTCCTCCATGGCCCGAGCGAAATCGATAACGCCGCGTCTGCGCCCATAGCATGTGTCCCGGTGATCTTCCCTTCCTCACCGGATCGAAGCTCGGTTTATCTTCTTTTATGAGATGTTTCCTTGAACGCCTATTCCGACATAAGATAAACAAGTTAGTACATACATATATAAAACACAAGTATTATTAATTAAATATTGAATAATTGCTTACGGGACTCCCAATCCACTCCTCGAAGCGACGGAGAATATGCAGGGTCATCCAAAGCCGAGCATGGGGTTTGTTTGAGCCCGATACATATAATCACGGACCACGTTGATAGCATACCGCTCAAAAGCTTCCACTAACCGGCGCTCGTGGCGTAACTCGTTTCGAAATGATGACCGCAACATAGTTATATATATGTTATATGTATAGTTATAATTATAGTTATATTTATATATAGTTATATTTATATGAGCGGGCGTACCCTAAATGCGTGCCACCACCTATCCTCTTTGCTCTCTGGTGGCATTATGCCACGTGGTGGCAAAAGTGTTGAAGTGGTGATTATGGCGTCTTGGCCATTTTCTTGACATAGTTGTCGGTAAACCTATCAAATTGAAAATAATAAGTTGTTAATATATTTGGTTAATCAAAATATAAATAAAAATACAAACAAATTAAAGCAAGATATGTATTAACTTACCATCTCCCCTCGGGATCCAAAACCGGCAATCCAAGGTCACCATTGACAATGACACCCAAATCCTCCTCGGTCATCTGGTGTATCTCATCATCCAAACCGTGAGTGTGTGGAGGAAGGCGCTCCGGGGAAAGGAACTACCCTACTACGCGTCTACCTCTACTTCTACCTCTACGACATCTATTTGACACAGAAAATGATGTTTATACTAATCTAAATGCAATTATAATAAAAAAGGCGTTTATACTAATTAATAATAAATTACAATGTTGAATACATTATTATTCACTATCATGACAAAATAAAATATTTAATACATTATTATTCACTATCACTACTAGAATGGAAGAGTTCTTCCTCCTCTTCATCAGTATCTAGATCATCAACCGATTCTTCTTCCTCTCCATCTTCATTCTCGGATTCAACATCCACTTCTTGTTGAATGAAATCCGCCATCTCATCATCATCCAAGTCATTATCCCTAACATCAGAGTCAACATCAACATCAAGATCTTGGTGGACAATGTTAAGAGGATCGAGATAATCGGAAACATCATTGATCACTTGTTCTTGGAAAGCGGTTTCTCGGCGGGAGCATCGATAGTCGATCTTGCCTTTGTTTTGAAAACAACCGACCATTGATCTTTGTCTTTTTCAAACTTGGATATGGAGCATAGTAGACTTGCTCGACTTGATAAGCCGAACAAATGGATCATAAGCGCTATATTTCCTACCACGATGAACTTCAACTATCTTATAATCTTTATGCACATTCATGCCCGTTCGAATTATCAAACCAATCACATTTGAACAATACGACTTTGTAGGCAAATCGAATGTCCATAATAAACCAACTCAATGATTTCATTTAAAGTGCCATAATAGTCGGCACCTTCCGTGGAAGCGACACAAACTCCATTGTTGGTGAAGATTTATCAATATCGGTTGCCGGTTGAATGTCCGAAAGTTGTAGCCGTTAATCGAATAACGTTTCCAAGTTTTGACTTGATGAGAAGGACCACTTGCCAAAGTTTTTAGCAAATCATCATTCAACAATGATGCTTGTTGTGCAAACCATTTGGTAAATTCATTTTCATGTTTATTCCAAAAATATATCATCCGAGGTCAATTGAGGCTGTTGAACACGAATAAATTGCTCGAACAATCTAAGAATGAATCATTTTGTCAGTTAATGTATATTTGTTCAGAAAAAATTGTTAAGCATTGTATATATGTAGTAATGAGGTACTTACAGTTCATACGGTTTCATGATTTATGATTAGACAATACGTACTTGTGCACAAAGTCATATTCTTTATTATCCAAGAACCTCGTCTTGCACTTCCCAATTGTTGTACCATTATGATCACGGAATAACTCGGGTAAATCAAACGCGATTGCGGATGCCGAAGTCTCACCAACAAACAAGATTCTTTGCTTTTGTTTCAATATGATCATCGTAATACATAGAACGAAGTTTGAAATCTCTTCCAACCAATACGCATTGCATATTGATCCTCTCTAAAGCTTTGTTACCAATCTTTTGTTTTAAGTGATTCAAAAACCTTTCGAATGGATACATCCATCGATATTGCAGGACCACCAACTCGACCTCATCACGGCAAGTGTACGGTAAATGCTCCATCGAGTTAAAAAACATTTGGAGGCAAAATCTTCTCTAACTTGCAAATAATCTCGGCAGGTGTTATTCTCTAAGCGAATCACGTCTTCTATTTTTAGGGTAGCGACACACAAGTCTCGAAAGAATTGACTTATCTCGGTCAATGCATTCCACTCATTTTCGGAATCAATTCTCGAAGGGCAGCGGCAACAAGCGTTCCATAAAAGCGTGACAATCATGGATTTTCAAACCACGTATAATGTATTGATCATGATCTACGCACCTACTCAGTCTCAAGCATAACCGTCAAGGAATTTCAACTTGGTGACCCATTCACACAACACTTTTTTTTTCGGCTTGTCAAGAACAAGTGTCTTGCAATCGGGCGCTTTACGCAAAGCTCTTTCAAATCTTTAGCGATTTTGGACCTGGCTTGATCTTGCCTTTAACGTCCATAACCGTGTCAATCAGTTTTTCAAAAAGTTTTCTCAATATGCATCACATCCAGGCAATGTCGAAGCTAAAGCAATGTTTTCCAATACGGAAGATCCCAAAAATGCTTCTTTTCCACCAACCATTCTTGAAGTTTTTAAGTTGTTTCAAGTCCGAATCTGAGCCATCAATGATGCTTGGTAGGTGTTGTACAAATTCCCATACCTCCTCACCACTCAATCTACGGGGTGGAGTCGCGTGTTCATCTTGTTTGGACTTCAAAAACCTTTATTATCATGCGAAAAATATGGTCTTGAGGAGAAAGCGCCGATGACAATCAAACCAAGTGCATTTACCACTATGTTTGAGCGAGCGACTTGTTTCCATCACTACAATAGCGACAAGCTTTCACACCGGCCGTAGTCCACCGGATAACATGCCATACGCAGGAAAATCATTGATAGACCACATTAGTGCAGCCCTCCGTATCAAAATTACGTTTTGTGGATACATCGTAAGTAAACAACCACTGTTTCCCACAATTTGCTTCAACTCCTTAATCAATGGTTGCAAATAAACATCGAGGTTTCCCTTCGGATTTTTCGGCCCCGGTACAAGCAAGCGATAAGAATATAAAGCTGTCTTTTCATGCACAAACGGGCGGAAGATTGTATGGTGTAACCATGGCGCCAGCACAAGTAGTTCTTCCCAAAATTACCAAAAGGTGCAAAACCGTCGTGCAAAGTCCTAACCGCACATTTCTAGGATCCTTAGCAAACTCGAGGTGCATTTGGTCAAAATGCTTCCAAGCTTCAGCGTCACTTGGGTGGGCCATTATACCGCTTGTTGTGGGGGTTTTCGCGTGCCACCTCATTTCCTTGCCTATATGTTTCGTGGCGTACAACCTTTGGAGTCTAGGTCCAATCGGAAATAAGTCATCACTCTGTTAGGCACACGTCGTCGGCGTCGGAACGAGCTTTCGAATTGGGGTCCTGCGTTCCAAAGCGGACACTCGAGCGAAAGTTATGGTCAAAATACTACCGCGTGCCCTAACGACCCTTTTTGACACGAGAAAATTGTCCTAAATAGAATCCGACAACCGTTACCGACTCCCGGCAACGGGCGCCAAAACTTGTTCGGTAAAAACTTCGTTTTAATATTTATAACCGAAACACCCCAAGTATAAGGATACGTAGTAAAGGATGTTATCGGGTCGTCTAAGGGAATGGAATGTTTATCGGATTCTAGCACAAATTCTATATCGATTATGTCACACTTATCTATCTAAATTAAGGTTGAAACTAACTAAAACCGAAAACTATCAACTAAAACTAAAGCAGGAATAAAAACAAGTAAAAAAAAAACAGTAAAGCAGAAAGCCAGACGGCGTTCACTATTGTGGACGGCGTGCAAAGCCAAAATCTAACGGACGGGCGTCGCTATTGCGGACGGCGTCCAACTACGATCGTAAGCGAGAAAATTTGCGAGAAAAGTTGCGGAAATCTAAAGGTTTAAAAACTAAAACTCAAAGCGAACTTATGCAAGCGATTTGATTAAAACAATTAAAGGAAAACACAATGAGGCAACGAATCCACCCATCAACCAACAACCCCCAACTAGATGGTGATCTAAAGATGTAGTTTTTAGTAGTGATTTTCACAAATTCAATTAAATTTCTTCAACCAAATTCTAGGGTTTCGTTTATCTTTTCAAATAAACTAAACATGCAATCAAAACGAAATCACGAGATTGTTTCCAAACTCTTACTCAACTAATCATGCATAATCTCTTAAAACACAACTAGATGCATTACTTTGAATAAAGAGAACTCAAATAAACATATTTTCACAAATTTATTCAAGCATACATTAAACATAGATCGTTTCATCAAATCTTAATTCAATAAAACTTAAACAACATAAAACAGATCCAAAGTAACGAAAAACTACGAAATAAACTCACTAAACTTAAGCATCGAACTCTCTAGTTAGTTGTGTTGTTGATGAGCTTCCTCCGTCGACTCACTGCAAGGTTTCTAGCCAACAATCATGTTGAAGATGATTGTTGGATTGGAGAAGTTCATCTCTGCGTAAAGAGGCTTGTGGCGCGACTTTTGGTGTAAAATTGCGATCTCAATTATGTGGTGTCAATTAGGGTTGAGAGGTTGCTTTGCTATATATAGAGTTTGATGTCGGCTAGGGTTGAGTCGGCAACGGACGCTCGTCTGAATATCCGGACGCCCGTCCAGAATGCCTGGACGCTGAATAGACGCTCGTTCATCCTCCGTCCGAACTCTCTGAATGTAAAATACAATTCTGGCCGCTCGTCCACTTTATCAAACGCCCGTCCAGAATGGACGCTGCACGGACGCTCGTTTGAACTGCTTAGGATCGGATTTCTTCATCTTTATCCAATTTCTTCAAGCCAATTCCAACTCTATCTTTTATAATTCGACTTGAGCTTCATTTATCCTCATTATATACACGAAAATTAACTCCTACATGATAAATAAACAATGCAAAAATGTAATAAAATCCAAATAATAATAATTCCATTAAATCAACACTTAAAATCATCAATTTTGCAAATAACTATATTAAAATCATCATTACCAAATAATTACACTTAAACCCTTAATTCTCATGTAAATTACGCAAATGTGGGGAAAATAATAATGAAATAAACCTTTAATAATCATATAAATACGGCCTTAACATTTAGATCTCAGTAAATTCGATGCACATCCTCCAACTCCCGTCGGGTTTCTTCACTAAAAGCTGGATTGGCTAACCAGATCCGGATAAACCACTTCTTTGCGATCCGACCACCACCAAAGAATTTGTCGACGACTTTTCTTAATCGCTTCCTTTCTTTCGGGTGCGAGATTTCTTTTCTTATGTTTCACTGGTTTCTTTGTGGGGTCGACATTGAGCTTATGTACTGCAATGTCACTCGATAGGCCCGGCATATCGTCGGCTTTCCATGCAAAAACATCTCGAAATTCGACCAGGAGATCAACTAATGTTTGCATATCGGGTGTGGTATCCACTTCCGATTTGAACTCCTGGCTTTCCTCTCCTTTCCAAACTTGAATTTCTTCTGTCGGATCGACAGAAACCCAACTCTTGTCTTCCTCTTCCTCGGGATTAGCTCTTCAACCAACACTTGGCCTACACCCTTTCCTTTAATCGTCACCAAATTGCAATTTCTTGCTCACGCCACGTCTCCCTTTACCTCGTGGGTGCCGTGCCGCGTGGGAAACTTCATGCTGTTGTGGTAGGTGGAAATCACCGCTCTCAGATCATAGAGGGTGGGTTGACCCAATATTACGTTATACCCTGACGGGGCCTTAACCACGACGTGACGTCATTTCCATCCACTACAAAAAAACTTCGCCTTTTGCGACGGACGTTTACCGTCGCAAACTAGAAAGTTATTCCGTCGCAAACCCTAGTTTGCGGCGGTTTTTTTGGTCGCATTTTTTGTCGCGAAGACTCGGTTTTATGACGGTTTATCCGTCGCAAATTATTTGCGACGAATGTTGCGACGGATAATAACGTATTTTATTTTCTTTTTTAAATAGAATTCCGTCGCAAAAAATGTATAATCCGTCGCAAAAAATGTATAATCCGTCGTAAATTTTCTTTTTATTAAATAATTTATTTGCTTTGAAATCGTTACATATCCGTCGCAACATTATACTTTTCCGTCGCAAAAACAACTTTGCGGCGGAATATTTCCGTCGCAAAAGAAAAATTAATCGAAAATTATGGTTGTTTTGCGTGACCCTGCCAAACCACATTTGCAAAAGCGACCATAATTTTCCCCGGTAGCATTACAATTGCTACCGGCTATCAACAAAAACAATATAAAAGGGGATACGATACCAAAATAAATAAAAATGAATAAAACAATATGTCACTCAGTCAGACCCGGTGTAGTACCTAAACCCGGTGTAGTACCTAAACCCATGTCACCTCCTCCAGGTCCGTGATCAGATCGGTCATCTCTGTGCTGCCTCGTACCCGGGTTGCATCCCTCCGGAGGGATGCTGCCTAACCGCTGGGTAATCCACTCCTCCATCTGCGCTAGTCTGTCTTCCTGACGCTTTCTGTCTCTCTCTAGCTCCTCCAACCTCGCCAGGGTTTCTGCATTAATCTGTCTGTCTCTCGCCATCTCCTGGGTGAGACGGGTGAGTATGCCCGGAGAGTATGTCTCAGCGGATGAGTGTCGAGCAGTAGCAGGCCTGTCGTAGTACATGGAGGCAGCTGACCCCATGCCAAAAACTCTCCCCTTCTTGTCGTAACCACCAGCGGCTTCGTAATAAAGACGCGACTCGTCGACAGGGGTGTCAGGCTGTGTCTCCTGGGCTTTCGCCTTCTTCGAGGTGAAGACGTCCTGCAAAGTATGATATAAATTTGTTAGTAACAATAATTACATGATATATATATATATATATAATGTATATATAATATTTAGAATACATAACGTACCATGATTTGCTCAAACTTCCTCGAGACGAAGTTGCCCGACTTCTTCGTCTTCGTCCTCTTCACCAGATCACCGACTGATAGGGGCACTCCTCTATTGTCCTCCATGGCCCGAGCGAAATCGATAACGCGCGCGCCCGCGCCCGTAGCATGTGTCCCGGTGATCTTCCCCTTCCTCACCGGATCGAAGCTCGGTTTATCTTCTTTTTCGCAGATGTTTCCTTGAACGCCTATTCGACATAAGATAAACAAGTTAGTACATACATATATAAAACACAAGTATTATTAATTAAATATTGAATAATTGCTTACGGGACTCCCAATCCACTCCTCGAATCGACGGAGAATATCAGGGTCATCCAAAGCCGAGCATGGGGTTTGTTTGAGCCCGATACATATAATCACGGACCTGTTGATAGCATACCGCTCAAAAGCTTCCTAACCAGCGCCGTGGCGTAACTCAAAATTGAAATGACCACGCAACATAGTTATATATATGTTATATGTATAGTTATAATTATAGTTATATTTATATATAGTTATATTTATATGAACAGCGTACCCTAAATGCGTGCCACCACCTATCCTGCTGCTCCTGGCTGGCATTATGCCACGTGGTGGCAAAAGTGTTGAAGTGGGTGATTATGGCGGTCTTGGCCATTTTCTTGACATAGTTGTCGGTAAACCTATCAAATTGAAAATAATAAGTTGTTAATATATTTGGTTAATCAAAATATAAATAAAAATACAAACAAATTAAAGCAAGATATGTATTAACTTACCATCTCCCTCGGGATCCAAAACCGGCAATCCAAGGTCACCATTGACAATGACACCCAAATCCTCCTCGGTCATCCTGGTGTATCTCATCATCCAAACCGTGAGTTCGTGTGGAGGAAGGCGCCCGGGGAAGGAACTACCCTACCGCGTCTACCTCTACTTCTACCTCTACCCGACATCTATTTGACATGTAAAATGACGTTTATACTAATCTAAATGCAATTATAATAAAAAGGCGTTTATACTAATTAATAATAAATTACAATGTTGAATACATTATTATTCACTATCATGACAAAATAAAATATTTAATACATTATTATTCACTATCACTACTAGAATGGAAGAGTTCTTCCTCCTCTTCATCAAGATTCTAGATCATCAACCGATTCTTCTTCCTCTCCATCTTCATTCTCGGATTCAACATCCACTTCTTGTTGAATGAAATCCGCCATCTCATCATCATCCAAGTCATTATCCCTAACATCGGAGTCAACATCAACATCAAGATCTTGGTGGACAATGTTAAGAGGATCGAGATAATCGGAAACATCATTGATCACTTGTTCTTGGAAAACGGTTTCCTCGGCGGGAGCATCGATAGTCGATCTTGCCTTTGTTTTGAAAACAACCGACCATTGATCTTTGTCTTTTTCAAACTTGGATATGGAGCATAGTAGACTTGCTCGACTTGATAAGCGAACAAATGGATCATAAGCGCTATATTTCCTACCACGATGAACTTCAACTATCTTATAATCTTTTTATGCACATTCATGCCCGTTGAATTATCAAACCAATCACATTTGAACAATACGACTTTGTAGACAAATCGAATGTCCATAATAAACCAACTCAATGATTTCATTTAAAGTGCCATAATAGTCGGCACCTTCCGTGGAGCCGACACAAACTCCGTTGTTGGTGAAGATTTACCAATATCGGTTGCCCGGTTGAATGTCCGAAAGTTGTAGCCGTTAATCGAATAACGTTTCCAAGTTTTGACTTGATGAGAAGGACCACTTGCCAAAGTTTTTAGCAAATCATCATTCAACAATGATGCTTGTTGTGCAAACCATTTGGTAAATTCATTTTCATGTTTATTCCAAATATCTGTCGAGGTCAATTGAGGCTGTTGAACACGAATAAATTGCTCGAACAATCTAAGAATGAATCATTTTGTCAGTTAATGTATATTTGTTCAGAAAAAATTGTTAAGCATTGTATATATGTAGTAATGAGGTACTTACAGTTCATACGGTTTCATGATTTCGCAGTTAGACAATACGTACTTGTGCACAAAGTCATATTCTTTATTATCCAAGAACCTCGTCTTGCACTTCCCAATTGTTGTACCATTATGATCACGGAATAACTCGGTAAATCAAACGATTGCGGATGCCGAAGTCTCACCAACAAAGAAGATTCTTTGCTTTTGTTTCAATATGATCATCGTAATACATAGAACGAAGTTTGAAATCTCTTCCAACCAATACGCATTGCATATTGATCCTCTACTAAAGCTTTGTTACCAATCTTTTGTTTTAAGTGATTCAAAACCTTTCGAATGGATACATCCATCGATATTGCACGGGACCACCAACTCGACCTCATACGGCAAGTGTACGGTAAATGCTCCATCGAGTTAAAAGCTATTTGGAGGCAAAATCTTCTCTAACTTGCAAATAATCTCAGCAGGTGTTATTCTCTAAGCGAATCACGTCTTCTATTTTTAGGGTAGCAAACACACAAGTCTCGAAAGAATTGACTTATCTCGGTCAATGCATTCCACTCATTTTTCGAATCAATTCTCGAAGGGCAAGCGGCAACAAGCGTTCCATAAAAGCGTGACAATCATGGCTTTTCAAACCACGTATAATGTATTGATCATGATCTACGCACCTACTCAGTCCAAGCATAACCGTCAAGGAATTTCAACTTGGTGACCCATTCACACAACACTTTTCTTTTCGGCTTGTCAAGAACAAGTGTCTTGCAATCGGGCGCTTCGCAAAGCTCTTTCAAATCTTTAGTGATTTTGGACCACAAGCAGTCTTGCCTTTAACGTCCATAACCGTGTCAATCAGTTTTTCAAAGAAGTTTTTCTCAATATGCATCACATCCAGGCAATGTCGAAGCAGCAATGTTTTCCAATACGGAAGATCCCAAAAAATGCTTCTTTTCCACCAACCATTCTTGAAGTTTTTAAGTTGTTTCAAGTCTGAATCTGAGCCATCAATGATGCTTGGTAGGTGTTGTACAAATTCCCATACCTCCTCACCACTCAATCTACGGGGTGGAGTCGCGTGTTCATACTGTTTGGACTTCAAAAAACCTTTATCAGTGCGAAAAATATGGTCTTCAGGGAGAAACTGCCGATGACAATCAAACCAAGTGCATTTACCACTATGTTTGAGCCAGAACGACTTGTTTCCATCACTACAATAGCGACAAGCTTTCACACCAGCCGTAGTCCACCCGGATAACATGCCATACGCAGGAAAATCATTGATAGACCACATTAGTGCAGCCCTCATATCAAAATTCTGTTTTGTGGATACATCGTAAGTAAACAACCCTGTTTCCCACAATACCGCTTCAACTCGTTAATCAATGGTTGCAAATAAACATCGAGGTTTCCCTTCGATTTTTCGGCCCGGTACAAGCAATCGATAAGAATATAAAGCTGTCTTTTCATGCACAACCAGTGGCGGAAGATTGTATGGTGTAACCATGATCGCCAAACAAAGTAGTTCTTCCCAAAATTACCAAAAGGTGCAAAACCGTCGTGCAAAGTCCTAACCGCACATTTCTAGGATCCTTAGCAAACTCGGGGTGCATTTGGTCAAAATGCTTCCAAGCTTCAGCGTCACTTGGGTGGGCCATTATACCGCTTGTCCGGGGTTTTCGCGTGCCACCTCATTTCCTTGCCTATATGTTTTAGTGGCGTACAACCTTTGGAGTCTAGGTCCAATCGGAAATAAGTCATCACTCTGTTAGGCACACGTCGTCGGCGTCGAACGAGCTTTCAATTGGGGTCTGCGTTCCAAGCGGACACTCGAGCCGAAAGTTATGGTCAAAATACTACGCGTGCCCTAACGAACCCTTTTGACACAGAAAATTGTCCTAAGTAGAATCCGACAACCGTTACCGACTCCCCGGCAACGGCGCCAAAAACTTGTTCGGTAAAAACTCGTTTTAATATTTATAACCGAAACACCCCAAGTATAAGGATCTGTAGTAAAGGATGTTATCGGGTCGTCCTAAGGGAATGGAATGTTTATCGGATTCTAGCACAAATTCTATATCGATTATGTCACACTTATCTATCTAAATTAAGGTTGAAACTAACTAAAACCGAAAACTATCAACTAAAACTAAAACAGGAATAAAAACAAGCAGAAAAAAAAGTAACAGAAAGCCGACGGCGTTCACTATTGTGGAGCGGCGTAAAAGCAAAATCTAACGGACGGGCGCTGCTTATTGCGGACGAGCGCCCAACTACGATCGTAAGCAGAAAATTTTTGCGAGAAAAGTTGCAGAAATCTAAAGGTTTAAAACTAAAACTCAAACTCGAACTTATGCAAACGATTTGATTAAAACAATTAAAGGAAAACACAATGAGGCAACGAATCCACCCATCAACCAACAACCCCAACTAGATGGTGATCTAAAGATGTAGTTTTTAGTAGTGATTTTTCACGAATTCAATTAAATTTCTTCAACCAAATTCTAGGGTTTCGTTTATCTTTTCAAATAAACTAAACATGCAATCAAAACGAAATCACGAGATTGTTTCCAAACTCTTACTCAACTAATCATGCATAATCTCTTAAAACACAACTAGATGCATTACTTTGAATAAAAGAGAACTCAAATAAACATATTTTCACAAATTTATTCAAGCATACATTAAACATAGATCGTTTCATCAAATCTTAATTCAATAAAACTTAAACAACATAAAAGCAGATCCAAAGTAACGAAAAACTACGTAAATAAACTCACTAAACTTAAGCATCGAACTCTAGTTAGTTGTGTTGTTGATGAGCTTCCTCCGTCGACATCGCGCAGGTTTCAGCCAACAATCATGTTGAAGATGATTGTTGGATTGGAGAAGTTCATCTCTGCGTAAAGAGGCTTGTGGCGCAGCTTTTGGTGTAAAATTGCGATCTCAATTATGTGGTGTCAATTAGGGTTGAGAGGTCTGCTTGCTATATATAGAGTTTGATGTCGGCTAGGGTTGAGTCGGCAACGGACGCTAAATCGAATATCGGACGCCCGCCCGAGAATGCTCGACGCCGAATAGACGCTCGTTCATCCTCCGTCCGAACTCTCGAATGTAAAATACAATTACGGCGCTCGTCCACTTTATCAAACGCCCGCCCGAAATGGACGCTGCACGGACGCTCGTTTGAACTGCTTAGGATCGGATTTCTTCATCTTTATCCAATTTCTTCAAGCCAATTCCAACTCTATCTTTTATAATTCGACTTGAGCTTCATTTATCCTCATTATATACACGAAAATTAACTCCTACATGATAAATAAACAATGCAAAAATGTAATAAAATCCAAATAATAATAATTCCATTAAATCAACACTTAAAATCATCAATTTTGCAAATAACTATATTAAAATCATCATTACCAAATAATTACACTTAAACCCCTTAATTCTCATGTAAATTACGCAAATGTGGGAAAATAATAATGAAATAAACCTTTAATAATCATATAAATACGGCCTTAACATTTAGATCGTAAATTCGATGCACATCCTCCAACTCCCGTCGGGTTTCTTCACTAAAAGCTGGATTGGCTAACTAATCCGGATAAACCACTTCTTTGTGATCCCAACCACCAAAGAACTTGTCGACTTCTTTCTTAATCGCTTCTTTCTTTCTTTGGTGCGAGATTTCTTTTCTTATGTTTCACTGGTTTCTTTGTGGGGTCGACATTGAGCTTATGTACTGCAATGTCACTCGATAGGCCCGGCATATCGTCGGCTTTCCATGCAAAAACATCTCGAAATTCGACCAGGAGATCAACTAATGTTTGCATATCGGGGTGTGGTATCCACTTCCCGATTTGAACTCCCTGGCTTTCCTCTCCTTTCCAAACTTGAATTTCTTCTGTCGGATCGACTGAAACCCAACTCTTGTCTTCCTCTTCCTCGGGGATTAGCTCTTCAACCAACACTTGGCCTACACCCTTTCCTTTAATCGTCACCAAATTGCAATTTCTTGCTACCGCCACGTCTCCCTTTACCTCGTGGGTGCCGTGCCACGTGGGAAACTTCATCTTTGTTGTGGTGGTAGGTGGAAATCACCGCTCTCAGATCATAGAGGGTGGGTTGACCCAATATTACGTTATACCCTGACGGGGCCTTAACCACGACGTACGTCATTTCCATCGACTACAAAAAACTCGCCTTTTTGCGACGGACGTTTACCGTCGCAAACTAGGGTTATTCCGTCGCAAACCCTAGTTTGCGACGGTTTTTTTGGTCGCATTTTTTTGTCGCGAAGACTTCGCTTTTATGACGGTTTATCCGTCGCAAATTATTTTGCGACGAATGTTGCGACGGATAATAACGTATTTTATTTTCTTTTTTAAATAGAATTCCCGTCGCAAAAAATGTATAATCCGTCGCAAAAAATGTATAATCCGTCGCAAATTTTCTTTTTATTAAATAATTTATTTGCTTTGAAATCGTTACATATCCGTCGCAACTATACTTTTTCCGTCGCAAAAACAACTTTGCGACGGAATATTTCCGTCGCAAAAAGAAAAATTAATCAGAAAATTATGGCTGTTTTGCAGCAGCCGGCCAAACCACCGCTGCAAAACAGCCATAATTTTCCCCGGTAGCATTACAATTGCTACCGGCTATCAACAAAAACAATATAAAAGGGGATACGATACCAAAATAAATAAAAATGAATAAAACAATATGTCACTCAGTCAGACCCGGTGTAGTACCTAAACCCGGTGTAGTACCTAAACCCATGTCACCTCCTCCAGGTCCGTGATCAGATCGGTCATCTCTGTGCTGCCTCGTACCCGGGTTGCATCCCTCCGGAGGGATGCTGCCTAACCGCTGGGTAATCCACTCCTCCATCTGCGCTAGTCTGTCTTCCTGACGCTTTCTGTCTCTCTCTAGCTCCTCCAACCTCGCCAGGGTTTCTGCATTAATCTGTCTGTCTCTCGCCATCTCCTGGGTGAGACGGGTGAGTATGCCCGGAGAGTATGTCTCAGCGGATGAGTGTCGAGCGATGTGAGCCTGTCGTAGTACATGGAAGGCGGTGACACCCCATGCCAAAAACTCTCCTTCTTGTCGTAACCACCGGCGCGCAAGTAATAAAGACGCGCGACTCGTCGGCTGAGGGTGTCAGTTGTGTCTCTCGGCTTTCGCCTTCGAGGTGAAGACGTCCCGCAAAGTATGATATAAATTTGTTAGTAACAATAATTACATGATATATATATATATATATAATGTATATATAATATTTAGAATACATAACGTACCATGATTTGCTCAAACTTCCTCGAGACGAAGTTGCCCGACTTCTTCGTCTTCGTCCTCTTCACGAGATCACCCGATCGATAGGGCACTCCTCTATTGTCCTCCATGGCCCGAGCGAAATCGATAACGCTGGCGTCGCCCACAGCATGTGTCCCAGTGATCTTCCCTTCCTCACCGGATCCAGAAGCTCGGTTTATCTTCTTTTTCGCAGATGTTTCCTTGAACGCCTATTCCGACATAAGATAAACAAGTTAGTACATACATATATAAAACACAAGTATTATTAATTAAATATTGAATAATTGCTTACGGGACTCCCAATCCACTCGAATCGACGGAGAATATCAGGGTCATCCAAAGCCGAGCATGGGGGTTTGTTTGAGCCCGATACATATAATCACGGACCCTGTTGATAGCATACCGCTCAAAAGCTTCCCTAACCAGGCGCTCGTGGCGTAACTCGAAGCTGAAATGACCCTGCAACATAGTTATATATATGTTATATGTATAGTTATAATTATAGTTATATTTATATATAGTTATATTTATATGAACGACGTATTCTAAATGCGTGCCACCACCTATCCTCGCTGCTCTGGTGGCATTATGCCACGTGGTGGCAAAAGTGTTGAAGTGGGTGATTATGGCGGTCTTGGCCATTTTCTTGACATAGTTGTCGGTAAACCTATCAAATTGAAAATAATAAGTTGTTAATATATTTGGTTAATCAAAATATAAATAAAAATACAAACAAATTAAAGCAAGATATGTATTAACTTACCATCTCCTCGGGATCCAAAACCGCAATCCAAGGTCACCATTGACAATGACACCCAAATCCTCCTCGGTCATCTGGTGTATCTCATCATCCAAACCGTGAGTTCATGTGGAGGAAGGCGCTCCGGGAAGAAGGAACTACCCCTACCGCGTCTACCTCTACTTCTACCTCTACCGACATCTATTTGACACGAGAAAATGAGCGTTTATACTAATCTAAATGCAATTATAATAAAAGGCGTTTATACTAATTAATAATAAATTACAATGTTGAATACATTATTATTCACTATCATGACAAAATAAAATATTTAATACATTATTATTCACTATCACTACTAGAATGGAAGAGTTCTTCCTCCTCTTCATCAGTATCTAGATCATCAACCGATTCTTCTTCCTCTCCATCTTCATTCTCGGATTCAACATCCACTTCTTGTTGAATGAAATCCGCCATCTCATCATCATCCAAGTCATTATCCCTAACATCGGAGTCAACATCGACATCAAGATCTTGGTGGACAATGTTAAGAGGATCAGATAATCGGGAAACATCATTGATCACTTGTTCTTGGAAAACGGTTTCCTCGACGGGAGCATCGATAGTCGATCTTGCCTTTGTTTTGAAAACAACCGACCATTGATCTTTGTCTTTTTTCAAACTTGGATATGGAGCATAGTAGACTTGCTCGACTTGATAAGCCAGAACAAATGGATCATAAGCGCTATATTTCCTACCACGATGAACTTCAACTATCTTATAATCTTTATGCACATTCATGCCCCGTTCAGAATTATCAAACCAATCACATTTGAACAATACAGCTTTGTAGACAGTCGAATGTCCATAATAAACCAACTCAATGATTTCATTTAAAGTGCCATAATAGTCGGCACCTTCCGTGGAACTGACACAAACTCCATTGTTGACTGAAGATTTACCAATATCAGTTGCCCGGTTGAATGTCCGAAAGTTGTAGCCGTTAATCGAATAACGTTTCCAAGTTTTGACTTGATGAGAAGGACCACTTGCCAAAGTTTTTAGCAAATCATCATTCAACAATGATGCTTGTTGTGCAAACCATTTGGTAAATTCATTTTCATGTTTATTCCAAAAATATCTGTCGAGGTCAATTGAGGCTGTTGAACACGAATAAATTGCTCGAACAATCTAAGAATGAATCATTTTGTCAGTTAATGTATATTTGTTCAGAAAAAATTGTTAAGCATTGTATATATGTAGTAATGAGGGACTTACAGTTCATACGGTTTCATGATTTCGCAATTAGACAATACGTACTTGTGCACAAAGTCATATTCTTTATTATCCAAGAACCTCGTCTTGCACTTCCCAATTGTTGTACCATTATGATCACGGAATAACTCAGGTAAATCTGAAACGATTGCGGATGCCGAAGTCTCACCAACAGCAAGATTCTTTGCTTTTGTTTCAATATGATCATCGTAATACATAGAACAGAAGTTTGAAATCTCTTCCAACCAATACGCATTGCATATTGATCCCTCTACGAAAGCTTTGTTACCAATCTTTTGTTTTAAGTGATTCAAAAACCTTTCGAATGGATACATCCATCGATATTGCACGGACCACCAACTCGACCTCATACGGCAAGTGTACGGTAAATGCTCCATCGAGTTAAAAACATTTGAGGCAAAATCTTCTCTAACTTGCAAATAATCTCAGCAGTGTTATTCTCTAAACGAATCACGTCTTCTATTTTTAGGGTAGCAGCACACAAGTCTCGAAAGAATTGACTTATCTCAGTCAATGCATTCCACTCATTTTTCGGAATCAATTCTCGAAGGGCAACTGGCAACAAACGTTCCATAAAAACGTGACAATCATGGATTTTCAAACCACGTATAATGTATTGATCATGATCTACGCACCTACTCAGGTCTGAAGCATAACCGTCAAGGAATTTCAACTTGGTGACCCATTCACACAACACTTTTCTTTTCGCTTGTCAAGAACAAGTGTCTTGCAATCAGGCGCTTACGCAAAGCTCTTTCAAATCTTTAGCGATTTTGGACCACAAGCGATCTTGCCTTTAACGTCCATAACCGTGTCAATCAGTTTTTCAAAGAAGTTTTCTCAATATGCATCACATCCAGGCAATGTCGAAGCAAACAATGTTTTCCAATACGGAAGATCCCAAAAAATGCTTCTTTCCACCAACCATTCTTGAAGTTTTTAAGTTGTTTCAAGTCCGAATCGAGCCATCAATGATGCTTGGTAGGTGTTGTACAAATTCCCATACCTCCTCACCACTCAATCTACGGGGTGGAGTCGCGTGTTCATCTTGTTTGGACTTCAAAAAACCTTTATCGGTCACGAAAAATATGGTCTTGAGGAGAAATCGCGCGATGACAATCAAACCAAGTGCATTTACCACTATGTTTGAGCGAGCGACTTGTTTCCATCACTACAATAGCGACAAGCTTTCACACCCGCCGTAGTCCACCCGGATAACATGCCATACGCAGGAAAATCATTGATAGACCACATTAGTGCAAAGCCTCATATCAAAATTTGTTTTGTGGATACATCGTAAGTAAACAACCACTGTTTCCCACAATTTGCTTCAACTCCTTAATCAATGGTTGCAAATAAACATCGAGGTTTCCCTTCGATTTTTCGCCCCGGTACAAGCAACGATAAGAATATAAAGCTGTCTTTTCATGCACAACCAGGCGGAAGATTGTATGGTGTAACCATGATCGCCGCCAGCAAAGTAGTTCTTCCCAAAATTACCAAAAGGTGCAAAACCGTCTGTGCAAAGTCCTAACCGCACATTTCTAGGATCCTTAGCAAACTCAGGGTGCATTTGGTCAAAATGCTTCCAAGCTTCAGCGTCACTTGGGTGGGCCATTATACCGCTTGTCCTGGGGTTTTCCGCGTGCCACCTCATTTCCTTGCCTATATGTTTCGTGGCGTACAACCTTTGGAGTCTAGGTCCAATCGGGAAATAAGTCATCACTCTGTTAGGCACACGTCGTCGGCGTCGGAACGAGCTTTCCGAATTGGGGTCCTGCGTTCCAAACGGACACTCGAGCCGAAAGTTATGGTCAAAATACTACCGCGTGCCCTAACGACCCCTTTTTGACACAGAAAATTGTCCTAAATAGAATCCGACAACCGTTACCGACTCCCCGGCAACGGCGCCAAAAACTTGTTCGGTAAAAACTCGTTTTAATATTTATAACCGAAACACCCCAAGTATAAGGATCGTAGTAAAGGATGTTATCGGGTCGTCCTAAGGGAATGGAATGTTTATCGGATTCTAGCACAAATTCTATATCGATTATGTCACACTTATCTATCTAAATTAAGGTTGAAACTAACTAAAACCGAAAACTATCAACTAAAACTAAAACAGGAATAAAAACAAGCAGAAAAAAAAAGTAAACAGAAAGCCAGACGAGCGTTCACTATTGTGGACGAGCGTGCAGCAAAATCTAACGGACGGGCGTATGCTGCGCTATTGCGAGACGGCGTCCTTCTACGATCGAGCAGAAAATTTGCGAAAAGTTGCAGGAAATCTAAAGGTTTAAAAACTAAAACTCAAATCGAACTTATGCAAGCGATTTGATTAAAACAATTAAAGGAAAAACACAATGAGGCAACGAATCCACCCATCAACCAACAACCCCAACTAGATGGTGATCTAAAGATGTAGTTTTTAGTAGTGATTTTCACGAATTCAATTAAATTTCTTCAACCAAATTCTAGGGTTTCGTTTATCTTTTCAAATAAACTAAACATGCAATCAAAAACGAAATCACGAGATTGTTTCCAAACTCTTACTCAACTAATCATGCATAATCTCTTAAAACACAACTAGATGCATTACTTTGAATAAAAGAGAACTCAAATAAACATATTTTCACAAATTTATTCAAGCATACATTAAACATAGATCGTTTCATCAAATCTTAATTCAATAAAACTTAAACAACATAAAAGCAGATCCAAAGTAACGAAAAACTACTGAAATAAACTCACTAAACTTAAGCATCGAACTCTCAGTTAGTTGTGTTGTTGATGAGCTTCCTCCGTCGACTCACTTTGCAGGTTTCTAGCCAACAATCATGTTGAAGATGATTGTTGGATTGGAGAAGTTCATCTCTGCGTAAAGAGGCTTGTGGCCGCAGACTTTTGGTGTAAAATTGCGATCTCAATTATGTGGTGTCAATTAGGGTTGAGAGGTCGCTTTGCTATATATAGAGTTTGATGTCGGCTAGGGTTGAGTCGGCAACGGACGCTCGTGCGAATATCCGACGCCCGCCCGTCGAGAATGCTCGACGCCGAATAGACGCTCGTTCATCCTCCGTCCGAACTCTCACGAATGTAAAATACAATTTCGGCGCTCGTCCACTTTATCAAACGCCGTCGAATGAATGGGACTGCCGCACGGACGCTCGTTTGAACTGCTTAGGATCGGATTTCTTCATCTTTATCCAATTTCTTCAAGCCAATTCCAACTCTATCTTTTATAATTCGACTTGAGCTTCATTTATCCTCATTATATACACGAAAATTAACTCCTACATGATAAATAAACAATGCAAAAATGTAATAAAATCCAAATAATAATAATTCCATTAAATCAACACTTAAAATCATCAATTTTGCAAATAACTATATTAAAATCATCATTACCAAATAATTACACTTAAACCCATAATTCTCATGTAAATTACGCAAATGTGGGGAAAATAATAATGAAATAAACCTTTAATAATCATATAAATACGGCCTTAACATTTAGATCTGTAAATTCGATGCACATCCTCCAACTCCCGTCGGGTTTCTTCACTAAAACTGGATTGGCTAACCAGTCCGGATAAACCACTTCTTTGACGATCCCAGCCACCAGCAACTTGTCGACTTCTTTCTTAACTGCTTCCTTTCTTTCGGGTGCGAGATTTCTTTTCTTATGTTTCACTGGTTTCTTTGTGGGGTCGACATTGAGCTTATGTACTGCAATGTCACTCGATAGGCCCGGCATATCGTCGGCTTTCCATGCAAAAACATCTCGAAATTCGACCAGGAGATCAACTAATGTTTGCATATCGGGGTGTGGTATCCACTTCCCGATTTGAACTCCCTGGCTTTCCTCTCCTTTCCAAACTTGAATTTCTTCTGTCGGATCGACAGAAACCCAACTCTTGTCTTCCTCTTCCTCGGGGATTAGCTCTTCAACCAACACTTGGCCTACACCCTTTCCTTTAATCGTCACCAAATTGCAATTTCTTGCTACTGCCACGTCTCCCTTTACCTCGTGGGTGCCGTGCCACGTGGGAAACTTCATGCTGTTGTGGTAGGTGGAAATCACCGCTCTCAGATCATAGAGGGTGGGTTGACCCAATATTACGTTATACCCTGACGGGGCCTTAACCACGACGTACGTCATTTCCATCGACTACAAAAAAACTCGCCTTTTTGCGACGGACGTTTACCGTCGCAAACTAGGGTTATTCCGTCGCAAACCCTAGTTTGCGACGGTTTTTTTGGTCGCATTTTTTGTCGCGAAGACTTCGGTTTTATGACGGTTTATCCGTCGCAAATTATTTGCGACGAATGTTGCGACGGATAATAACGTATTTTATTTTCTTTTTTAAATAGAATTCCCGTCGCAAAAAATGTATAATCCGTCGCAAAAAATGTATAATCCGTCGCAAATTTTCTTTTTATTAAATAATTTATTTGCTTTGAAATCGTTACATATCCGTCGCAACTATACTTTTTCCGTCGCAAAAACAACTTTGCGACGGAATATTTCCGTCGCAAAAGAAAATTAATCAGAAAATTATGGTTTGTTTTGCGTGAAATTGCCAAACCACCGGCGCAAAGCGACCATAATATTTTCCCCGGTAGCATTACAATTGCTACCGGCTATCAACAAAAACAATATAAAAGGGGATACGATACCAAAATAAATAAAAATGAATAAAACAATATGTCACTCAGTCAGACCCGGTGTAGTACCTAAACCCGGTGTAGTACCTAAACCCATGTCACCTCCTCCAGGTCCGTGATCAGATCGGTCATCTCTGTCTTTGCCTCAGACCGGGTTGCATCCCTCGGAGGGATCTTTGCCTAACCATTTGGGTAATCCACTCCTCCATCTGCTTAGTCTGCCTTCCCGACGCTTTCTGTCTCTCTCTAGCTCCTCCAACCTCGCTTGGGTTTTGCATTAATCTGTCTGTCTCTCGCCATCTCCTGGGTGAGACGTGTTAAGGCCATATTTATGTGATTACTAAGGGTATATTTCATTATTATTTTCCCCACATTTGCATAATTTACATGAGAATTAAGGGTTTAAGTGTAATTATTTAATAAAGATGATTTTAAGGGGGTTGTATGCAAAATTGATGATTTTTAAGTGTTGATTTAATAGAATTATTATTATTTGGATTTTATTACATTTTGGCATTGTTTATTTATCATGTAGGAGTTAATCTTGAAAGTGCTATAAGTGGATAAATGAAGCTCAAGTCGAATCATAAGAGATAGAGTTGGAATTGGCTTGAAGAAATTGGATAAAGATGATGAAATCCGACCTCGGCATCTTGGACGAAGCGTTAAATGCGGCGTCCATTCCAGACAGGCGTTTGATGAAGTGGACGGGCGTCGGAATTGTGTTTTACATTCGAGAGAGTTGAGACGGAGGATGAACGAAAGCGTTTACTCGGCGTCCAGGCATTACGGGCGGGCGTCCGCAAGACCGGACGAGCGTCCGTTGCCGACTTAACCCTAACCGACTCAAATTCCTATAAATAAAGCGGCAGCCCCAACCCTAATTCGGATACCACATAATTGAGATCGCAAATTCACCAAAAAGCTGCGGCCAGAGAACCCTAATTTCACAGAGATGCAAATCTCCCAACCAACAATCATATTCAACATGATTGTTGGCTAGAAACCTTGCAGTGAGTCGACGGAGGAAGCCCATCATCAACACAACCAACTAGAGAGTTCGATGCTTTATGTTAGTGAGTTTAATTTATAGTTTTTCATTACTTTGGATGCTGTTTTGTATTGATCACGTTTTGTTGGAATTAACGCTTTGATGAAACAATTTATCTATATCTATATGCTTGGATCTATGTATGAAAATATATTGGTTTAAG
The DNA here is from genome assembly GCA_026214975.1 of Gentiana macrophylla. Taxonomy (NCBI): domain Eukaryota; kingdom Viridiplantae; phylum Streptophyta; class Magnoliopsida; order Gentianales; family Gentianaceae; genus Gentiana; species Gentiana macrophylla. The sequence goes on from JAOBSW010001047.1 coordinate 187,714, forward strand.
TTTTATTTCGTTCAAGTGATGCAATTATTCGTGTTTTAAGAGATTATGCATGATTAGTTGAGTAAGAGTTTGGAAACAACCTCGTGATTTCGTGTTGATTGTATGTTTAGTTTATTTGAAAAGATAAGCGAAACCCTAGAATTTGATTGAAGATATTTAATTGGATTCGTGAATAAATCACCACTAAAAACTACATCTTAGATCACCATCTAGTTGGGGGTTGTTGGTTGATGGGTGGATTCGTTGCCTCGCTGTGTTTTCCTTTATTGTTTATTAATCGAATCATTAGTTTAATCTTTAGATTAAGTTTAGTTAAGTCCTAGTTTGATAAACCTAGTTTCTGCTTTGTTTTTACGCAATTTTTCATTTCGATTTAGTAGTTGGACGCTCGTCCGCAAATAGCGACGCCCGTCCGGTAGATTCCGTTTTCAGACGCTCGTTCATATAAGTGAACGCTCGTCTGGCTTTCTGTTTTATTATTTTCCGCTTGTTCTTATTCCTGTTTTAGTTTTAGTTGGTAATTTTTAGGTTTTAGTTAGTTTTGGTATTAGTTCAGTTTATAAGTGTGACATAATCGATATAGGTTTATACTTGAATCTGATAAACATTCCATTCCCTTAGGACGACCCGATAACATCCTTTACTACAGAACCTTATACTTGGGGTGTTTCGGTTTATAAATTTAAAACTAGTTTTTACCGAACAAGTTTTTGGCGCCGTTGCCGGGGAAATCGGTAACGGTTGTCGGATTCTTTTAGGTATAAATTATTATATCGATTTTAATTTTTATTTTAACTTGTAGGTCTAAATTCTAGAATTACTCTTATTTTTGTTTTCGTTTTACCTTATTTTATTTGATTTTATTTTTCCTTCATTAATTTTCTTAGCTTTTGATAATTTAGATTTGTTCCTATAAGTTGGAGATTTATTTTCATAGGTTTCCTTTTAGTTTCCATAATTGTTTTTATCTCGCTTTTAAGTTTGTGATAACCTTAGTTTTTAGGTTTCCAGGGTGAGCAGCGTTCACAACTTGAACGCCCGTCCACCTCAATTCTGTCCTCTCGAGCGAGCGTTCATTCAATTGAAGCAGCGTTCGATTCGAACTAACGTCCACTAACTGCTGGGCGCTTGATTCGGTCTGTTCAATCATCACTTCTTTTCTTTCTTCTCTTTTCCTCTCTTTCCCTTTTCTCACTCTAAACCATCTAATCTTTTCTAAACCTATTCTAATCAACCCCAAAGGGTTGATTTCTTCCTTTTCCTTTCTTCCGGTTTATGCAAGCGAAGTAAGAAGGACCTCTCATCTTTGATCCTGAGCCCGAACGATCTATCCTTAGAAGAAGGCTTCTCCCTGATTTGGATAAAATGGCGGATCAAGATCCACCAATTCCAAATCCTGATCCCCAAGCTCAGTTAAATTTACTCCTTCAACAAATGCAAGCTCTGCAGCAACAACAGAATCAGCAAGCTGGCATAAATCAACAACTTCAACAATTCCGCCAAAACCAGCTTAATCAATTGAACCAGGACCCCTACACTCCATATCTAAACCAAGATTTTCTCGAGGGGCATAGACCTATTCGTCCTCCCGACATGGGAGGAGCGAACTTTGATCTAAAGAACGGAGTTGTTGCACTGGTTCAGAATAGCTCTTTCCATGGTACTGCTCAGGAAGATCCACACGACTTCTTGTCCACATTCGTACAAATCGTGAAGCCAGGCCATTATCCTGGTGTTGATTCTGAGATCGTAAAGTTGAAGCTATTTCCTTTTGCTTTGAAAGGTGAAGCAAGCAGATGGTTTAAATCGTTAGCACATCATTCCCTCCATACATGGAATGATGTCAAAAGAGCCTTCGCTCTTAAGTGGGTTTCACCAGGCAAGATTATGGAAATGAAACGGGAAATAGCTACGTTTGAGCAGTTGGAGGATGAGACTGTTGGCAAGGCTTGGGAGAGATTAAATCTGTTGATGAGGAAGTGCCCCAATCACGGATATGATAGACATGAGTTGTTGGAACTATTTTACAGAGGAGTCTCTCAACCTAATAGAGACTATCTTGACTCCACAGCTCATGGATCCTTCTTAGGGGGAGGTGATGAGGCTCGCACTGAGTGGTGAGACCATAGCCAAAAACAATATGTGGTCGACTCTAAGAAGACCAATATTGTTAAGAAAGAAAATCACGCAAGCAATCACGATACACAAGCTGTTGGTTGCTCGAGATGGAATTGATAAGCAAGCGGTTGGCCAATCTTGAGATCGATGACCTTACGATTCAAATTATCTTGAAACTCGAGAGGACCGAGATGACGGAGGAGGTAAACCTAATGGATAATCAAAACCAACCCTTCCGAAACTTCAACCAGAACCAGAACTACTCAGGGTTTCAAAGACAAAACTTCAATCAAGCCAAGCTACCACCTGGCCCTTCAAATTCAACTTCTTTCAACTCGAACTATCAAAGGCCAGTTCAAAACTCCCAAAGGCCTCAAGGTGGCTGGAATCAAACTCAGAACAACAATCATACCACCTCATGTGTCCCTCAACACAAATTCGATGAGCTGGTAGACATGGTGAAGACTTTGTCTACTAGTGTTAAAGAAATTGAGAGACAAGTTGGTCAGATGGCAGACCAGCAAGCAAGCAAGACCTCACGTAAACTTCCGAGTTATACCGGGAGAAATCCAAAAGCTGATGTGAATGTTTGCACTGCCATTACACCACAATGGGAGTATGGGCAAGAAGAGGAGTTGAGCGAGGTAACTTTGAGAAGTGGTAAGAAGAATTTGGACCCGGCAAGATGTCGGGAGCGAGTAGCCCCTCCCGACGCCATGAGTTCGGGAGGGGGAAATCGAAAACCACATGCCGAAGAAAGCAACGATGATGAGCTTAGTGACAATTCTTCGGAGGGCGAAAATAATTTCGATGATGAGGAGAGGAAGGAAAGTCGAGGAGGTTGTACCACGACTAAGAAAAAGGAAGAAAAGTTTGTAAGATGGAAGGATAAGGAGGATGAGGCGATAAAGAATCAAGCTACGATGAATGATAAAGCCCTTCCTTATCCACCAAAAAAAGAGAAAGCCCTCACTAATGACAAGCGTTAAGATCTTGGAGTGAGGAGGATACTTAGGGACACTAAAGTGAGTATGCCCTTAGCCGAGGTATTGTCCGAAATGCCTAAATGTACTAAGTATCTTAAAGAATTCTGTAGAGCAAGAGAAAGCTTCAGGGGATGGTGAAGAAGTATTTGAGAAGGCGTGCAATGGTTTCACAAAAGTCATTTGATTAAGCGAGGTGACCACTAGCGGACCTTCAATATCTTGCGAGATTGAAGGCCATTTGTTCGAAAATGTATTATGCGACTCGGGGCCTCTATTAATGTGATGCCATTAAATGTTTGCAAAAGCTCGGGCTAGACAAAAGAATGCGAGAGCGCCCCATTTCTCTTGGATGGTAGACAAATCTAGTAAATCTGCGGCCGGTGTGTAGCTAATGTTCTCCTTCAAATTGAACATTTGGTCTTCCCTACCGATGGGTTATTCTAGACTATCCACGATAAGGAGATGCCTCTAATTCTAGGCCGAACCTTTTAGACACTTCTAACGCTCTCATCGACTCACGCAAAGGATGACATTACTCTTGAGTCGGTGACACATCTGTCACCTTCACACGAGGACACATCCACGAAAGAGCCGTAATTGATGAAATATCGTTTGTCGAAGCCATATATGAGGACGGAGGAGATGCCTATTATGAAGATGCAATGGAGCTTACAGAGATAGGTGTTTTTGAAGTCATGGACATTGAGGATCCGGTGATTGCGGACCATCTTCTAATTCATTTCCAGCCTTAGGCATTGACGAGTCATCTTCACTCGCTCATCTTGAGCACTGTTATTGAGTTAGAAGCATGGAGATGCCCAAAGCAACAAACGATAATCTCAAAGAAGCTGAGTCGGGAAGACTTCATCCCTGGTGAAGAAGAAGCTCGATGGGTAGTTGGGACGAGGTAGAATTTTGGAGAGAAGCTACTCATTGGGAAGTAGATGATTGGGAGGAGTCGCGAAGAAGAATTTGAAAGGCGAAGAGTTAAGAAAAATGATCGATCACAAGAAAAAGGAAGCAAGTGTTGACCGGAGGATTCCGATGGATGATTTGATCCAGTACCTTCCTCGGGGTTGAGCCTCGGGAAGATGAGGTGTTCTCTTGTCAACCACTCCAAGCTCATAAAGAGAAAGGTGGCCCGTTAAAGTCTAGTATTGAGCAACCACTCACCGATTTAGAGCTTAAACCGCTTCCAAAACACCTTAAGTATATCTTTCTTAAGGATGGAGATAAATTGCCTTTGATCATTTCTTGAAACTCGACCACGAGCAAGAAGCACGGTGATAGAAGTGCTTAAGAAAAATATCCTCGCGTTCGGTTGGCAAGTGGGTGATATCCGAGGATCGGCCCGGACATATGCATGCATAAAATCCGAGCGGAGGAGGGAGCTAAAAAGGTTAGACAACCTCGAGAGAAGACTGAATCCGCATATGCGAGGAGGTTGTCAAGAAGGAGGTTATAAAGTGGCTTGACATGGGAATCATCTACGCAATCGCCGATAGCGAGTGGGTCGACCACTACTCAAGTTGTGCCAAAGAAGGGTGGAATCACTTTGTGAAAAGAATGAAAAAGGGGAGGAAGTTGCCTACGTCTCGTGGATAGCTCTGAGAGTCTGCATCGACTATCGTAGACTGAATGAGGTAACTGCCAAGGACCACTTTCCCTACCCTTCATTGACCGACTTATTGAAAGGACCGAGTGGTCACAAGTATTATTGTTTTCGATGGATATTCAGTTACTTCGGATAGCCATCGACCCCAATGACCAAGAAAAGACCACGTTTACGTGTCCATCTGGTACTTTTGCCTTTCGTAGAATGCCATTCGGTCTGTGCAATGCACCCGCGACTTTTCAACGGTGCATGTTGGCCATTTTTGATGGACTTGTTGCGAAATGCATGGAGGTCTTCATGGATGACTTCTCGTCCACGGTGATAGCTTTGATGAAATTTTAAAGAACCTAGATATGGTACTCCGGCGTTGTGTTGAGAAGAATCGGTGCTCAAGCGGGAAAAATGCCATTTTCTAGTTGATGAAGGAATAGTTTTGGGACATAAGGTGTCCAATGTTGGTATTCAAGTTGATAAAAGGCTAAGGTTGAAGCCATTGAAAAGATGGCGTACCCTAAGGCAGTGAAAGAGGTACGAGGTTTTCTAGGACATGTTGGCTTCTACCGGCGTTTCATTAGAGACTTTTCTACGATTGCCAAGCCTTTATCAAATCTCTTGAAAGAAGATGTAGATTTCTTGTTCGATGCGAAGTGCAAAGAAGCTTTCAATTGTTTGAAAGATAAGCTTATCAGTGCCCCTATTTTAGTAGCTTTTGTTGGACCAAGCCTTTCGAGTTGATGTGCGATGCCTCTAATTACGCCGTAAGGCGCATTTTAGGTCAAAGAGTTGATAAAAGGTTCAGGCCCATCTATTATGCGAGTCGTACCTTGAACCCGGCTCAATGCAATTATACTACGACTGAGAAGGAATTCTTAGCCGTCGTCTTTGCCATTGACAAGTTTAGAAGCTATCTTTAGGGTCTCAAGTGGTTGTATGGATGGATCATGCGACTTTACGCTATCTTATGGATAAAGCGGATGCCAAACCAAGGTTACTTAGATGGATTTTAATTCTACAAGAGTTTGACCTTGTGATTAAAGATAAGAAAGGTAGTGAGAATATTGTGGCTGATCATTTATCTCGCTTAGTAAATGAGGGTGCAGAAAATCACAATGATATAGGCATTGATTTTCCGGTGAGCAATTGATGAAGCTTGAAGCGGTTAGGCCGTGGTATGTCGACTACGTCAACTATTTAGCGAGCGGTCATTTAGAAGACATGACGTATCGGGAGAAGAAAAGTTCTTTTCGATCTCAAATATCTCGTATGGGAAGATCCTTATTTGTTTGAGTCCAGTAAAGGCGGGTTGCTTCGACGGTGTGTTCTCGAGCATGATCAATGGGATATCTTAGAGCAATGCCATAGTGGTCCTACCGGAGGTCACTATGGAACACCGAAGACGGTTGCAAAGATTCTTCGCCGGATTGGATTCTCTTGGCCGACTCTGTTTAAAGATCATGAAGCCTTTTGTAAAGGTTGTGATAGGTGCCGAGAAGCAGGAAAGCGAGTAGTCGGATGGAAATGCCACTTAAGCCCATTCTTGAATGCGAAGTTTTCGATGTATGGGGCATAGATTTTATGGGACCCTTTCCATCCTCTTGTGGTAATAAGTATATCCTCGTCTGTGTGGACTATGTTTCCAAGTGGGTCGAGGCCATAGCTACTCAAACTAATGATCATAAAGTCGTGAAAAATTCTTGCAAAAGAATATCTTTACTAGATTCAGTTGTCCGAGAGCACTCATTAGTGATGAAGGCACTCACTTTTGCAATGCGCCGCTTGACAAAATCCTTGAAAAGTATGGTGTCAAACATAAGATTGGTACACCATATCATCCCCAGACCAGTGGCCAAGTCGAGGTAAGCAACCAGAGCTTGAAAAGAATTTTGGAGAAGACCGTGAACAATAACCGATCTAATTGGAGTGCGAAGTTGGATGACGCGTTGTGGGCTTATCGCGATTGCATTTAAAACCCGATGGGCACGCTACCCTTCCAAATGGTCTATGGCAAAGCTTGTCATTTACTGTCGAACTTGAACACAGAGCTTTACGGGCAATTAAATTCTTAAATTTTGATAGCCAACTCGTGGGGAGAAAAGGTTGTTACAATTGAAGCGAGCTCGATTTAATTCGGACTCGTGCATACGAGAATGCTAAGCTCAGCAAGGAGAGAACTAAGATGCTCCATGACGCTAAGATTAAGGACCGAGAATTCAAAGTTGGTGACATGGCTTTACTCTATAATACTAGACTTCACCTGTTTCCGGGTAAACTCAAGTCTAGATGGTCTGGTCCCTTTGAGATTCTCGAGGTTAATCCTAGTGGAGTAATTACTTTGAACGGGTATGGTAATCAAGCTTTTAAGGTGAATGGTCATCGACTTAAGAAATATTTTGGGCAACCAAAGGAAAAGCCTGAGATTCTTTATTTCCAAAGCAGAGATGAAGTCTGAGATGTCCCGATTTGTGAGGAGATTCCATCTTATTTCTTTGAGTCGATGAGCGATGGCGTTCCTATCTCCACCCGTGAGGTACCTTCTGCTGAAACTTCCGATCATACCACTTTGTGTCTATGCCTATCGTCCGCAAGAACAAGAAGAAGAAGAGTCGGTGTAGTTTGGAGAGAAAAGTTTAATGATCTTATTGCGCACTTGACTTGTTGTTGTGGTGAAAATCATTTCCGCCTACTAGTAATTACGATTCGATCTTTGAGGTGGCGGCCGTTAAAACGAAGTGGCCCGATCCGGGTTGATCTTTTGAACTATGTGTCAAGCTATTGACATTAAAAGAGCGCCTGGGAGGCAGCCTAGTTTTCTTTGTTTGTTTCTTTTCTTAGGTTGTTCTGTTTTATTGTTTTAGAAATAATACTTTAGTTGATGTTGTGTTGTGGTTATTCCTCATACGTTCATTGTGAGTGTTGTGTGTTTTGTGTTGCTCATATACCCCGTGTACCCGAGATTATATGGTATGTCGAGTGTGTTGCAGATACTTTTGAGCAGAGTTTTGAGTTACTCTCGTCAAAGTGTTGTCTATTCGAGTTGTGGCGGTATATTCATGCTCCGCCTGACCTCCGCCAACTTTCATCCGACAACCACTGTTGAAACCAGCTAAGTTTTCTTGTCTTTTATATTTGCACATTCTGCGGACATAATGTGATTTAAGTGTGGGGGGGGTGTTTGGGTATGTTTTTATGCTATATCCTTTGAAATATGAGTGAATGTTTGAATGTTAAATTTCTGCGAAATTTTAAAATTTTTTGTGAGTCTCGAGCATATAATTGGAACGAGATGCTTGCTAGTTGTAGTTTTCTAACGATGATAGTATGTGACTTAGTGAGATAATTATAGCATGTTTTACTTTTATGGAGATAGTCTCGTTTTTTTTTCACTCACGAAAGCCTTTGATTTTGAAGCATGACTTTTGAATTATATCATTTCATTATTTTTAATGATTCATCTTAGGAAGGTCGGTATAGTTACACCTAAGTTAGACCGTGTGCTGTGAATATCATAAAGTTTGAATGTGATGAGTGAGATGTAACTTATGACTTTGAAAGTGAATGAATAAAGTGAGTGAGCAATTATTAATAAATACGTTTGTCGAAAGCTGGTTAATGATTTGAGTGCGGTAGGGTATACCTCGTATGTCCTATACCACTATGATGACCAATGGCTCACGACAGTCAGTTTATAGCTACCTTATGATTTGAGTAAGGTAGGGTGTTATCGAAACATCCTATTCGCTATGATGGGTAAGAGCTTATTCTCGATATCGTCAAATTTGAAAATTTTGAAAAATGATGAGTAAAAATAAAGTAAAGTCTTTGTTATCATGGATCTTATACCAGTAGAACCGCATGATATCTTGTAGGGTTATCCTCTTGAGTGCGTGGGAAGGCTTTGAGTGGAGCTATCACTATCTCTGTATTTCTAGGATAGTCATTGGAATTTCGAGAGGATATTTCTTTGAAAGGCTTGCTAGATTGAGAATGGCTTGTCACACTTACACGAATCTATCTCTGTGTTGGTATTATTTGCTATAGTTGTTGTATCTTTTGTTACGTGAGTTAGAGATCTATGTGGATTGCATGAAAGTTGAGCTCTGATTTTGATTGTTTTGTCCGAGGGCGTACAAAAAGCTAAGTGTGGGGGTGTTGTTAAGGCCATATTTATGTGATTACTAAGGGTATATTTCATTATTATTTTCCCCACATTTGCATAATTTACATGAGAATTAAGGGTTTAAGTGTAATTATTTAATAAAGATGATTTTAAGGGGGTTGTATGCAAAATTGATGATTTTTAAGTGTTGATTTAATAGAATTATTATTATTTGGATTTTATTACATTTTTGGCATTGTTTATTTATCATGTAGGAGTTAATCTTCGAGTGCTATAAGTGGATAAATGAAGCTCAAGTCGAATCATAAGAGATAGAGTTGGAATTGGCTTGAAGAAATTGGATAAAGATGATGAAATCCGACCTCAAGCATCTTGGACGGCGTTCATGCGGCGTCCATTCCAGACAGGCGTTTGATGAAGTGGGCGGGCGTCCGAATTGTGTTTTACATTCGAGAGTTCAGACGGAGGATGAACAGCGTTTACTCGGCGTCCAGCATTACGGGCGGGCGTCCGCAAGACCAGGCAGCGTCCGTTGCCGACTTAACCCTAACCGACTCAAATTCCTATAAATAAAGCGGCAGCCCCAACCCTAATTCGGATACCACATGGTGAGATCGCAAATTCACCAAAAAGCTGCGGCGAGAGAACCCTAATTTCACAGAGATGCAAATCTCCCAACCAACAATCATATTCAACATGATTGTTGGCTAGAAAGCTGCTGCAGTGAGTCGACGGAGGAAGCCCATCATCAACACAACCAACTAGAGAGTTCGATGCTTTATGTTAGTGAGTTTAATTTATAGTTTTCATTACTTTGGATCTTTGTTTTGTATTGATCACGTTTTGTTGGAATTAACGCTTTGATGAAACAATTTATCTATATCTATATGCTTGGATCTATGTATGAAAATATATTGGTTTAAGTTTTATTTCGTTCAAGTGATGCAATTATTCGTGTTTTAAGAGATTATGCATGATTAGTTGAGTAAGAGTTTGGAAACAACCTCGTGATTTCGTGTTGATTGTATGTTTAGTTTATTTGAAAAGATAAGCGAAACCCTAGAATTTGATTGAAGATATTTAATTGGATTCGTGAATAAATCACCACTAAAAACTACATCTTAGATCACCATCTAGTTGGGGGTTGTTGGTTGATGGGTGGATTCGTTGCCTCGCTGTGTTTTCCTTTATTGTTTATTAATCGAATCATTAGTTTAATCTTTAGATTAAGTTTAGTTAAGTCCTAGTTTGATAAACCCTAGTTTCCTGCTTTTTTTCTGCAATTTTCTGTTCCAGTTCGTAGTTGGACGCTCGTCCGCAATAGCAGACGCCCGTCCGGTAGATTCCGTTTTCAGACGCTCGTTCATATAAGTGAACGCTCGTCTGGCTTTCTGTTTTATTATTTTCCGCTTGTTCTTATTCCTGTTTTAGTTTTAGTTGGTAATTTTTAGGTTTTAGTTAGTTTTGGTATTAGTTCGGTTTATAAGTGTGACATAATCGATATAGGTTTATACTTGAATCGATAAACATTCCATTCCCTTTAGACGACCCGATAACATCCTTTACTGAGAACCTTATACTTGGGGTGTTTCGGTTTATAAATTTAAAACTAGTTTTTACCGAACAAGACGGGTGAGTATGCCCGGAGAGTATGTCTCGGCGGATGAGTGTCGAGCGATGTGAGCTCTGTCGTAGTACATGGAGGCGGTGACCCCATGCCAAAAACTCTCCCTTCTTGTCGTAACCACCAAGCCAGTAATAAAGACGCGACTCGTCGGATGAGGGTGTCAGTTGTGTCTCCTGGGCTTTCGCCTTCTTCGAGGTGAAGACGTCCTGCAAAGTATGATATAAATTTGTTAGTAACAATAATTACATGATATATATATATATATATATAATGTATATATAATATTTAGAATACATAACGTACCATGATTTGCTCAAACTTCCTCGAGACGAAGTTGCCCGACTTCTTCGTCTTCGTCCTCTTCACCAGATCACCGACTGATAGGGGCACTCCTCTATTGTCCTCCATGGCCCGAGCGAAATCGATAACGCCGCGTCTGCCCATAGCATGTGTCCCAGTGATCTTCCCTTCCTCACCGGATCCAGAAGCTCGGTTTATCTTCTTTTTCGCAGATGTTTCCTTGAACGCCTATTCCGACATAAGATAAACAAGTTAGTACATACATATATAAAACACAAGTATTATTAATTAAATATTGAATAATTGCTTACGGGACTCCCAATCCACTCCTCGAACTGACGGAGAATATCTGGGGTCATCCAAAGCCGAGCATGGGGGTTTGTTTGAGCCCGATACATATAATCACGGACCCTGTTGATAGCATACCGCTCAAAAGCTTCCCTAACCAGGCGCTCGTGGCGTAACTCGAAGCTGAAATGACTCTGCAACATAGTTATATATATGTTATATGTATAGTTATAATTATAGTTATATTTATATATAGTTATATTTATATGAACGACGTACCCTAAATGCGTGCCACCACCTATCCTGCTGCTCCTGGCTGGCATTATGCCACGTGGTGGCAAAAGTGTTGAAGTGGCTGATTATGGCGGTCTTGGCCATTTTCTTGACATAGTTGTCGGTAAACCTATCAAATTGAAAATAATAAGTTGTTAATATATTTGGTTAATCAAAATATAAATAAAAATACAAACAAATTAAAGCAAGATATGTATTAACTTACCATCTCCCCTCGGGATCCAAAACCGGCAATCCAAGGTCACCATTGACAATGACACCCAAATCCTCCTCGGTCATCTGGTGTATCTCATCATCCAAACCGTGAGTCTGTGTGGAGGAAGACGCTCCGGGGGAAGGGGAACTACCCCTACCGCGTCTACCTCTACTTCTACCTCTACCTGACATCTATTTGACACAGAAAATGACGTTTATACTAATCTAAATGCAATTATAATAAAAAGGCGTTTATACTAATTAATAATAAATTACAATGTTGAATACATTATTATTCACTATCATGACAAAATAAAATATTTAATACATTATTATTCACTATCACTACTAGAATGGAAGAGTTCTTCCTCCTCTTCATCAGTATCTAGATCATCAACCGATTCTTCTTCCTCTCCATCTTCATTCTCGGATTCAACATCCACTTCTTGTTGAATGAAATCCGCCATCTCATCATCATCCAAGTCATTATCCCAAACATCGGAGTCAACATCGACATCAAGATCTTGGTGGACAATGTTAAGAGGATCGAGATAATCGGAAACATCATTGATCACTTGTTCTTGGAAAACGGTTTCTCGACGGGAGCATCGATAGTCGATCTTGCCTTTGTTTTGAAAACAACCGACCATTGATCTTTGTCTTTTTCAAACTTGGATATGGAGCATAGTAGACTTGCTCGACTTGATAAGCCGTAACAAATGGATCATAAGCGCTATATTTCCTACCACGATGAACTTCAACTATCTTATAATCTTTATGCACATTCATGCCCGCTCGTAATTATCAAACCAATCACATTTGAACAATACAGCTTTGTAGACAGTCGAATGTCCATAATAAACCAACTCAATGATTTCATTTAAAGTGCCATAATAGTCGGCACCTTCCGTGGAACTGACACAAACTCCGTTGTTGATCAAGATTTACCAATATCGCTTGCCCGGTTGAATGTCCGAAAGTTGTAGCCGTTAATCGAATAACGTTTCCAAGTTTTGACTTGATGAGAAGGACCACTTGCCAAAGTTTTTAGCAAATCATCATTCAACAATGATGCTTGTTGTGCAAACCATTTGGTAAATTCATTTTCATGTTTATTCCAAATATCCATCGAGGTCAATTGAGGTCATTGAACACGAATAAATTGCTCGAACAATCTAAGAATGAATCATTTTGTCGGATTAATGTATATTTGTTCGAAAAAATTGTTAAGCATTGTATATATGTAGTAATGAGGTACTTACAGTTCATACGGTTTCATGATTTCGCAGCTTATTAACAATGCGTACTTGTGCACAAAGTCATATTCTTTATTATCCAAGAACCTCGTCTTGCACTTCCCAATTGTTGTACCATTATGATCACGGAATAACTCAGGTAAATCTGAAACGATTGCGGATGCCGAAGTCTCACCAACAGCAAGATTCTTTGCTTTTGTTTCAATATGATCATCGTAATACATAGAACGAAGTTTGAAATCTCTTCCAACCAATACGCATTGCATATTGATCCTCTACTAAAGCTTTGTTACCAATCTTTTGTTTTAAGTGATTCAAAACCTTTCGAATGGATACATCCATCGATATTGCACGGACCACCAACTCGACCTCATACGGCAAGTGTACGGTAAATGCTCCATCGAGTTAAAAACGCTGAGGCAAAATCTTCTCTAACTTGCAAATAATCTCAGCAGTGTTATTCTCTAAACGAATCACGTCTTCTATTTTTAGGGTAGCAAAGACACAAGTCTCAAAGAATTGACTTATCTCACCAATGCATTCCACTCATTTTTCGAATCAATTCTCGGCGGCAAGCGGCAACAAACGTTCCATAAAAGCGTGACAATCATGGCTTTTCAAACCACGTATAATGTATTGATCATGATCTACGCACCTACTCAGGTCCAAGCATAACCGTCAAGGAATTTCAACTTGGTGACCCATTCACACAACACTTTTCTTTTCGGCTTGTCAAGAACAAGTGTCTTGCAATCGGGCGCCGCAAAGCTCTTTCAAATCTTTAGTGATTTTGGACCACAAGCGATCTTGCCTTTAACGTCCATAACCGTGTCAATCAGTTTTTCAAAGAAGTTTTCTCAATATGCATCACATCCAGGCAATGTCGAAGCAAAGAATGTTTTCCAATACGGAAGATCCCAAAAATGCTTCTTTTCCACCAACCATTCTTGAAGTTTTTAAGTTGTTTCAAGTCCGAATCTGAGCCATCAATGATGCTTGGTAGGTGTTGTACAAATTCCCATACCTCCTCACCACTCAATCCACGGGTGGAGTCGCGTGTTCATCTTGTTTGGACTTCAAAAACCTTTATCGGTCACGAAAAATATGGTCTTGAGGAGAAAGCGCGATGACAATCAAACCAAGTGCATTTACCACTATGTTTGAGCCAGAACGACTTGTTTCCATCACTACAATAGCGACAAGCTTTCACACCAGCCGTAGTCCACCCGGATAACATGCCATACGCAGGAAAATCATTGATAGACCACATTAGTGCAGCCCTCATATCAAAATTCTGTTTTGTGGATACATCGTAAGTAAACAACCCTGTTTCCCACAGCTGCTTCAACTCCTTAATCAATGGTTGCAAATAAACATCGAGGTTTCCCTTTGGATTTTTCGGCCCCGGTACAAGCACTGATAAGAATATAAACTGTCTTTTCATGCACAACCAGGGCGGAAGATTGTATGGTGTAACCATGACTGGCCAGCAAGAGTAGTTCTTCCCAAAATTACCAAAAGGTGCAAAACCGTCTGTGCAAAGTCCTAACCGCACATTTCTAGGATCCTTAGCAAACTCAGGGTGCATTTGGTCAAAATGCTTCCAAGCTTCAGCGTCACTTGGGTGGGCCATTATACCGCTTGTCCTGGGGTTTTCCGCGTGCCACCTCATTTCCTTGCCTATATGTTTCGTGGCGTACAACCTTTGGAGTCTAAGTCCAATCGGGAAATAAGTCATCACTCTGTTAGGCACACGTCGTCGGCGTCGGAACGAGCTTTCCGAATTGGGGTCCTGCGTTCCAAACGGACACTCGAGCCGAAAGTTATGGTCAAAATACTACCGCGTGCCCTAACGACCCCTTTTTGACACAGAAAATTGTCCTAAATAGAATCCGACAACCGTTACCGACTCCCCGGCAACGGCGCCAAAAACTTGTTCGGTAAAAACTCGTTTTAATATTTATAACCGAAACACCCCAAGTATAAGGATCTGTAGTAAAGGATGTTATCGGGTCGTCCTAAGGGAATGGAATGTTTATCGGATTCTAGCACAAATTCTATATCGATTATGTCACACTTATCTATCTAAATTAAGGTTGAAACTAACTAAAACCGAAAACTATCAACTAAAACTAAAACAGGAATAAAAACAAGCAGAAAAAAAAAGTAAACAGAAAGCCAGACGAGCGTTCACTATTGTGGACGAGCGTCTGAAAACGAAATCTAACGGACGGGCGTCTGCTATTGCGGACGAGCGCCCAACTACGACAAACAGAAAATTTGCGTAAAAGTTGGAAATCTAAAGGTTTAAAAACTAAAACTCAAACCGAACTTATGCAAACGATTTGATTAAAACAATTAAAAGAAAACACAATGAGGCAACGAATCCACCCATCAACCAACAACCCCCAACTAGATGGTGATCTAAAGATGTAGTTTTTAGTAGTGATTTTTCACGAATTCAATTAAATTTCTTCAACCAAATTCTAGGGTTTCGTTTATCTTTTCAAATAAACTAAACATGCAATCAAAACGAAATCACGAGATTGTTTCCAAACTCTTACTCAACTAATCATGCATAATCTCTTAAAACACAACTAGATGCATTACTTTGAATAAAAGAGAACTCAAATAAACATATTTTCACAAATTTATTCAAGCATACATTAAACATAGATCGTTTCATCAAATCTTAATTCAATAAAACTTAAACAACATAAAACAGATGCAAAGTAACGAAAAACTACGAAATAAACTCACTAAACTTAAGCATCGAACTCTCTAGTTAGTTGTGTTGTTGATGAGCTTCCTCCGTCGACTCACTGCAAGGTTTCTAGCCAACAATCATGTTGAAGATGATTGTTGGATTGGAGAAGTTCATCTCTGCGTAAAGAGGCTTGTGGCCGCAGCTTTTGGTGTAAAATTGCGATCTCAATTATGTGGTGTCAATTAGGGTTGAGAGGCTGCTGCTATATATAGAGTTTGATGTCGGCTAGGGTTGAGTCGGCAACGGACGCTCGTCTGAATATCCGGACGCCCGTCCAGAATGCCTGGACGCTGAATAGACGCTCGTTCATCCTCCGTCCGAACTCTCTGAATGTAAAATACAATTCTGGCCGCTCGTCCACTTTATCAAACGCCCGTCTGAATGGGACGACGCACGGACTTCGTTTGAAGCGCTTAGGATCGGATTTCTTCATCTTTATCCAATTTCTTCAAGCCAATTCCAACTCTATCTTTTATAATTCGACTTGAGCTTCATTTATCCTCATTATATACACGAAAATTAACTCCTACATGATAAATAAACAATGCAAAAATGTAATAAAATCCAAATAATAATAATTCCATTAAATCAACACTTAAAATCATCAATTTTGCAAATAACTATATTAAAATCATCATTACCAAATAATTACACTTAAACCCTTAATTCTCATGTAAATTACGCAAGTGTGGGGAAAATAATAATGAAATAAACCTTTAATAATCATATAAATACGGCCTTAACATTTAGATCTGTAAATTCGATGCACATCCTCCAACTCCCGTCTGGTTTCTTCACTAAAAGCTGGATTGGCTAACCATCCGGATAAACCACTTCTTTGACGATCCCAGCCACCAGCAACTTGTCGACTTCTTTCTTAACTGCTTCCTTTCTTTCGGGTGTGAGATTTCTTTTCTTATGTTTCACTGGTTTCTTTGTGGGGTCGACATTGAGCTTATGTACTGCAATGTCACTCGATAGGCCCGGCATATCGTCGGCTTTCCATGCAAAAACATCTCAAATTCGACCAGAGATCAACTAATGTTTGCATATCGGGGTGTGGTATCCACTTCCCGATTTGAACTCCCTGGCTTTCCTCTCCTTTCCAAACTTGAATTTCTTCTGTCGGATCGACAGAAACCCAACTCTTGTCTTCCTCTTCCTCGGGGATTAGCTCTTCAACCAACACTTGGCCTACACCCTTTCCTTTAATCGTCACCAAATTGCAATTTCTTGCTACTGCCACGTCTCCCTTTACCTCGTGGGTGCCGTGCCACGTGGGAAACTTCATGCTGTTGTGGTAGGTGGAAATCACCGCTCTCAGATCATAGAGGGTGGGTTGACCCAATATTACGTTATACCCTGACGGGGCCTTAACCACGACGTACGTCATTTCCATCGACTACAAAAAAACTCGCCTTTTTGCGACGGACGTTTACCGTCGCAAACTTGGGTTATTCCGTCGCAAACCCTAGTTTGCGACGGTTTTTTTTGGTCGCATTTTTTTGTCGCGAAGACTCAGTTTTGCGACGGTTTATCCGTCGCAAATTATTTGCGACGAATGTTGCGACGGATAATAACGTATTTTATTTTCTTTTTTAAATAGAATTCCCGTCGCAAAAAATGTATAATCCGTCGCAAAAAATGTATAATCCGTCGCAAATTTTCTTTTTATTAAATAATTTATTTGCTTTGAAATCGTTACATATCCGTCGCAACTATACTTTTTCCGTCGCAAAAACAACTTTGCGACGGAATATTTCCGTCGCAAAAAGAAAAATTAATCAGAAAATTATGGCTGTTTTGCAGCAGCCGGCCAAACCACCGCTGCAAAACAGCCATAATTTTCTCCGGTAGCATTACAATTGCTACCGGCTATCAACAAAAACAATATAAAAGGGGATACGATACCAAAATAAATAAAAATGAATAAAACAATATGTCACTCGATCGGACCGGTGTAGTACCTAAACCCGGTGTGTAGTACTAAACCCATGTCACCTCCTCCAGGTCCGTGATCGGATCGGTCATCTCTGTCTTTGCCTCGTACCGGGTTGCATCCCTCCGGAGGGATCTTTCGCTTAACTGGCCGGGTAATCCACTCCTCCATCTGCGCTTAGTCTGTCTTCCAGGACGCTACGTCTCTCTCTAGCTCCTCCAACCTCGCTGGGGTTTCGTGATTAATCTGCGTCTCTCGCCATCTCCTGGGTGAGGCGGGTGAGTATGCCCGAGAGTATGTCTCGGCGGATGAGTGTCGAGCGAAAGAGTGAGCTGTCGTAGTACATGGAGGCGGTGACCCCATGCCAAAAACTCTCCTTCTTGTCGTATCGTAACCACCGGCCGCTTCAGTAATAAAGACGCGACTCGCCGGATGAGGGTGTCAGTTTGTGTCTCTGGGCTTTCGCCTTCTTCGAGGTGAAGACGTCCTGCAAAGTATGATATAAATTTGTTAGTAACAATAATTACATGATATATATATATATATAATGTATATATAATATTTAGAATACATAACGTACCATGATTTGCTCAAACTTCCTCGAGACGAAGTTGCCCGACTTCTTCGTCTTCGTCCTCTTCACCAGATCACCGACTGATAGGGGCACTCCTCTATTGTCCTCCATGGCCCGAGCGAAATCGATAACGCCGCGTCTGCCCATAGCATGTGTCCCAGTGATCTTCCCTTCCTCACCGGATCCAGAAGCTCGGTTTATCTTCTTTTTCGCAGATGTTTCCTTGAACGCCTATTCCGACATAAGATAAACAAGTTAGTACATACATATATAAAACACAAGTATTATTAATTAAATATTGAATAATTGCTTACGGGACTCCCAATCCACTCCTCGAACTGACGGAGAATATCTGGGGTCATCCAAAGCCGAGCATGGGGGTTTGTTTGAGCCCGATACA
This sequence comes from Gentiana macrophylla, assembly GCA_026214975.1. Classification (NCBI taxonomy): domain Eukaryota; kingdom Viridiplantae; phylum Streptophyta; class Magnoliopsida; order Gentianales; family Gentianaceae; genus Gentiana; species Gentiana macrophylla. Next base: position 206,190 of record JAOBSW010001047.1, read on the forward strand.
TATAATCACGGACCCCTGTTGATAGCATACCGCTCAAAAGCTTCCCTAACCAGCGCCGTGGCGTAACTCGGAAGCTGAAATGACCCTGCAACATAGTTATATATATGTTATATGTATAGTTATAATTATAGTTATATTTATATATAGTTATATTTATATGAACAGCGTACCTAAATGCGTGCCACCACCTATCCTGCTTTGCTCTGGTCGGGCATTATGCCACGTGGTGGCAAAAGTGTTGAAGTGGTGATTATGGCGGTCTTGGCCATTTTCTTGACATAGTTGTCGGTAAACCTATCAAATTGAAAATAATAAGTTGTTAATATATTTGGTTAATCAAAATATAAATAAAAATACAAACAAATTAAAGCAAGATATGTATTAACTTACCATCTCCCTCGGGATCCAAAACCGGCAATCCAAGGTCACCATTGACAATGACACCCAAATCCTCCTCGGTCATCCGGTGTATCTCATCATCCAAACCGTGAGTTCATGTGTGGAGGAAGACGCTCCGGGAAGGGAACTACCCCTACGCGTCTACCTCTACTTCTACCTCTACCTGACATCTATTTGACACAGAAAATGACGTTTATACTAATCTAAATGCAATTATAATAAAAAGGCGTTTATACTAATTAATAATAAATTACAATGTTGAATACATTATTATTCACTATCATGACAAAATAAAATATTTAATACATTATTATTCACTATCACTACTAGAATGGAAGAGTTCTTCCTCCTCTTCATCAGTATCTAGATCATCAACCGATTCTTCTTCCTCTCCATCTTCATTCTCGGATTCAACATCCACTTCTTGTTGAATGAAATCCGCCATCTCATCATCATCCAAGTCATTATCCCTAACATCGGAGTCAACATCGACATCAAGATCTTGGTGGACAATGTTAAGAGGATCAGATAATCGGGAAACATCATTGATCACTTGTTCTTGGAAAACGGTTTCCTCGGACGGGAGCATCGATAGTCGATCTTGCCTTTGTTTTGAAAACAACCGACCATTGATCTTTGTCTTTTTTCAAACTTGGATATGGAGCATAGTAGACTTGCTCGACTTGATAAGCCAGAACAAATGGATCATAAGCGCTATATTTCCTACCACGATGAACTTCAACTATCTTATAATCTTTATGCACATTCATGCCCGTTCGAATTATCAAACCAATCACATTTGAACAATACGACTTTGTAGATAAATCGAATGTCCATAATAAACCAACTCAATGATTTCATTTAAAGTGCCATAATAGTCGGCACCTTCCGTGGAACCGACACAAACTCCGTTGTTGATGAAGATTTACCAATATCGATTTGCCGGTTGAATGTCCGAAAGTTGTAGCCGTTAATCGAATAACGTTTCCAAGTTTTGACTTGATGAGAAGGACCACTTGCCAAAGTTTTTAGCAAATCATCATTCAACAATGATGCTTGTTGTGCAAACCATTTGGTAAATTCATTTTCATGTTTATTCCAAATATACATCGAGGTCAATTGATTTTGTTGAACACGAATAAATTGCTCGAACAATCTAAGAATGAATCATTTTGTCAGTTAATGTATATTTGTTCAGAAAAAATTGTTAAGCATTGTATATATGTAGTAATGAGGTACTTACAGTTCATACGGTTTCATGATTTCGCAGTTAGACAATACGTACTTGTGCACAAAGTCATATTCTTTATTATCCAAGAACCTCGTCTTGCACTTCCCAATTGTTGTACCATTATGATCACGGAATAACTCAGGTAAATCTGAAACGATTGCGGATGCCGAAGTCTCACCAACAGCAAGATTCTTTGCTTTTGTTTCAATATGATCATCGTAATACATAGAACAGAAGTTTGAAATCTCTTCCAACCAATACGCATTGCATATTGATCCCTCTACGAAAGCTTTGTTACCAATCTTTTGTTTTAAGTGATTCAAAAACCTTTCGAATGGATACATCCATCGATATTGCAGGACCACCAACTCGACCTCATACGGCAAGTGTACGGTAAATGCTCCATCGAGTTAAAAAAGCAGCTGGAGGCAAAATCTTCTCTAACTTGCAAATAATCTCAGCAGTGTTATTCTCTAAACGAATCACGTCTTCTATTTTTAGGGTAGCAAAGACACACAAGTCTCGAAAGAATTGACTTATCTCGGTCAATGCATTCCACTCATTTTTCGGAATCAATTCTCGAAGGGCAAGCGGCAACAAGCGTTCCATAAAAGCGTGACAATCATGGCTTTTCAAACCACGTATAATGTATTGATGATCATGATCTACGCACCTACTCAGGTCTCAAGCATAACCGTCAAGGAATTTCAACTTGGTGACCCATTCACACAACACTTTTCTTTTTCGGCTTGTCAAGAACAAGTGTCTTGCAATCGGCGCTTTACGCAAAGCTCTTTCAAATCTTTAGCGTGATTTTGGACCACAAGCGATCTTGCCTTTAACGTCCATAACCGTGTCAATCAGTTTTTCAAAGAAGTTTTCTCAATATGCATCACATCCAGGCAATGTCGAAGCGACAATGTTTTCCAATACGGAAGATCCCAAAAATGCTTCTTTTCCACCAACCATTCTTGAAGTTTTTAAGTTGTTTCAAGTCTGAACTGAGCCATCAATGATGCTTGGTAGGTGTTGTACAAATTCCCATACCTCCTCACCACTCAATCTACGGGTGGAGTCGCGTGTTCATCTTGTTTGGACTTCAAAAACCTTTATCGGTCACGAAAAATATGGTCTTGAGAGAAAGCGCCGATGACAATCAAACCAAGTGCATTTACCACTATGTTTGAGCGAGCGACTTGTTTCCATCACTACAATAGCGACAAGCTTTCACCGGCCGTAGTCCACCCGGATAACATGCCATACGCAGGAAAATCATTGATAGACCACATTAGTGCGACCCTCATATCAAAATTCTGTTTTGTGGATACATCGTAAGTAAACAACCACTGTTTCCCCAATTTGCTTCAACTCCTTAATCAATGGTTGCAAATAAACATCGAGGTTTCCCTTGGATTTTTCGCCCGGTACAAGCAACGATAAGAATATAAAGCTGTCTTTTCATGCACAACCAGGCGGAAGATTGTATGGTGTAACCATGGTCGCCGACAAGAGTAGTTCTTCCCAAAATTACCAAAAGGTGCAAAACCGTCAGTGCAAAGTCCTAACCGCAAATTTTAGGATCCTTAGCAAACTCGGGGTGCATTTGGTCAAAATGCTTCCAAGCTTCAGCGTCACTTGGGTGGGCCATTATACCGCTTGTCTGGGGTTTTCGCGTGCCACCTCATTTCCTTGCCTATATGTTTCGTGGCGTACAACCTTTGGAGTCTAGGTCCAATCGGGAAATAAGTCATCACTCTGTTAGGCACACGTTGACCTCTTGCGTTCGTTTTCGGTTTATATCGATCAAGGTCACACTTCCGACACTTGTCCAGATTCGCGTCCTCCTCCCAAAATAACATACACCCCGTGGGACACACGTGTATTTTCTCATGGGGTAGCTCTAATGACTTTAACAACTTTTTAGTTTGATAGAAGTTCGAGGTCATTAAGTTATTCTTCGGAAGAATATCTCCTATCAAACCGGTAACCCCGTCAACGCATTTGTGAGAGAGGTTGTGATCACATTTCAAAGTGAGCAACCTGGAAGCCGCTTGCAGTACGGAGACACTACTTCTATCACATACAGGTTCCTTTGCGTTTTTCAGCATTTTAAAAAATGATGCAACTTCAGGGTTTGGTGTCTCATTGTTCTTCTCTTGGTTAAGCAATTCTTCTCTTACGTGATCAATCATATCACGTAATGCGTCATTAACCATGTCCTGATAAGGGTTCACATTCCGTCCTTCTTTGAACGTTGATCGAATGGGAAACTCTTCACCATGACACACCCAATCATAGTAGTTTGCGCAAAACCCATATTTAGTTAAATGTAATCTAACGTCATGTTCGATCGAAAATTTAGTGTTCTTACACTTACTACATGGACACTTCATCATTCCATTATTTGCCCGAAACGAATCTAACTGCTTTGCATGTTTTGTGAATTCCTTCACACCATTCACAAATACCGGGTTAAATTTCTTGTTAGCATCCAACCTCTCATACATCCAACTACGTTCTATTCTCTTCATTTTCAATCCTACACATCATATCATACAAAATATGAGACTAACAATACTCTTTGAAGGTTGTCTCAACACTTTTGCAAACTCAGGTTTTACTCAACTTACTATGAAACTAACAACACTTTAACCTAAATTTTCAATTCATGGTCAAAGGTTCGACGTCAAAATAATTCGAAGGCTTTGCCGGATAACAAAGTACCCCCCAGTACCATTTTCCAAACGGGTAGGAACAGCACCCTTTGAGGACCTTATGTATATTATGCTTATCATGTAAGCACATACTTATCATCATTTCAATCCAAATTCAACAAACCAATTCAACCCACATCCGGTTTCTAAACTAATATACATATCTATCCCAATTTCAATATCAGGCAATATCAAGAATATCTCAACAAACCATATCAACCATTTCAATACAATATAAGCATTTTCCTAACTTATCTAACTAATACACATAAGTAAGCATTTTCCTAACTTATAATTACTAGACATATATATCTATAAATATATACTACATATGATACACTATATATATATATATATATATATATATATATATATATATATATATATATATAATAAAAAAGAAAAATAAATTGAAAAAAAAAATATAAAATTACACATAATATATATATATATATATATATATATATATATATATATATATATATATATATATATATATATATATATATATATATATATAGTATATGTATATATGTATAATAATATATACATATATATGTATATGTATTTTTAGTTATTTTTATATATATATATATATATATATATATATATATATATATATATATATATATATATATCAAAACAAAAAAAAAAAAAATTGGATATACGCCGGTGGGGAGGGAGGGGGAATCGGGTGCTGGGGAGAGGGGTGGGAGGGGAGGGAAGAGGTTACTGTGGGTGGGCTGCGGCAGTGGTGGAAGGAGGTGGCCGGAAGAAGCAGCGTCAAGGGAGGGCGGGCGGCGGGAGAAGAAGAGGGGAGAAGAAGAGAAATGAGGAAGAAAAGGGGATTAGGTCTCAGATATACGCCGTTTTGCGACGGAATTTAATTTCCGTCGCAAATTATTTAATAATCCCGTCGCAAACATCTAAATTCAGAATAATAAAATAATTAATAAAATTTTATAAAATTTTATTAAATATTCCGTCGCAAAATAGTAACAAATCCGTCGCAAAATGCCCCGCCAAGTGGAAAAATTGGTACCAAACTGTCCCGCCAAATGTTCCGTCGCAAATAATAAAACATCCGTCGCAAAGGGTAATTTGCGACGGAAATAAATTCCGTCGCGAAAATTCTGTCGCAAAACTGCTGTTTTTTTGTAGTGATCGTTCGCCCCTTCTCACCATCTCCCACTGTGGTTAACAAGTTGATAGATCCGACAGGATGGATGGCCTGCCCTGTAAAACCGATTAATGGAGTGGATAATGGCGTTATATCTTCATCTCTTAACTTTATTGCCTTGAATCTTTGAATAGTTTATGTTGGTCCTTGAAAAGGCTTTGGTTAAGTTTAGAGGGGGGTGAATAAACTTAACACTTAAAACTTTGGAGTTAACAAATTCGCAACTTCAAGTGATCTGGCGATACTTCGAGTCCTTGAGACTTGATAGTCTGGCGATAGTTCGATTTTTTGAATTTGTGCAAATGAATTATGTCAAAATTTAGCCTTAAAAGTTGTTGTTAAATATGATACTGAATATTGGATACTCAGTAGTGACTGTGTGTGTATGTATCAGTATGCTTGTTCAGTATGTTGATGTTATGTAAGCTAAATACAGAAAGTAAATGCAGAAAGTAAGTAGGCAAGATTTATAGTGGTTCCAGGTGGTGTAATCCTGTCAGTCCACTCTTCTTCTGTGATGTTGGAGGAAATCCACTAGAGATCTTTGATACAGCTGTTACAAAGATTCCTAAGGTTGCTTGTTCTTCACCAATCACTATGGCTTCACAAACTGAAAACTGGGAACAGGTAGGATTGTTGCTCCTAAGTCTTCCACTGGTCCTTGAAGGGTAGGATTACCTCTTCACCAGCTCCACCACAAACAACAGTCCTTCACACAGCTATGCTTCACGGTCTTCAGCAGGTTCTTTATAAAATAAAGAATGAATCAAATAAATGATTCAGTTGCAACAGCTTGATTAGGATGAAGTAATCAGCAGCTTGCAGTCTTCAAGTGTGTATACTTGATGTAGCTTGAATGTAGAAAACACTTGAAGAATTTCTGGATCAGTAACTTTTAAGCTCAGTAAGTTCAGTAGGGTGTTTTTCAGCTCAGTAATGTATCTCTTAGATTTTTCTCTTAAAAATGCTCATCAATTATCATCACTTGTCTCTGAGTTGAAAGTCTTCTATTTATAGGTAGAGTGCATGTGACTTACATTTGAATTTCAAATGTAACCGTTCCTTGATTTTGTCCCATCTGATTTGCCTTCTATCACTATTCATAGGGTGACACCTTTGTCGAGAATCCCTTTTTGTGATGCGATCATGTCCACCCTTTGACTTACAACCATTGGATAAAGATCTGGATCATCCCAACGTTCTTTTAATCTCAGCCTTTGATTTGTTTGATAAGTCAGAGGTAGTTGGCTGTCCTTATCCATGTAATCTTCAAAATAATCTTGATTTAACCGAGGTATATCATCATTGAGTTGTCGGTTCTTTGAAATATTTATCGATCTTTGAAATGCACTTTGTTGTATACCAAGTGCAATATAGCTGACTTCTTTTATCCAACTTTTTATGTGAAGTTAGATTACACCTTTTTAAGATATAACCAAGTTCCAACTATCATCCAACTTGTGGAACTTAGACCTTCTACACAAGATATATGAGATCAGTTTAGGTCATCACAGACTTGCCTAAATTCTGATTCCATATTCTTGACTTTAAATACCAAGTTTGATCCCTTAGCCTTCATTAACTGAGTTTGACCCCTCAGCCTTGGTCTTGAGGTTTCGGAAAAGTCTCTTGACCTATCTACCCTATCGACCTAGACTAGTCTCTTTGAACCAAGTCGGTGACCTTTACTGAGGCTTGTTTGATCAAACCTATACAAGGATCAAACTCTAGTAAATCCTATACATCATATCTAGACATCTTTTTGCCTTTGCAAACTATAACAGCTAGTAAGACACTCATCACCAAAACCTGAGGATTGTTAAAGTGTGTACAACAATTCTCAATAAGGTTCTTTTTAATAAAATCTGTCCAACAGTATAGGATATTCACAGCACTTCCACTATCGACACAGACTCTCCTTATCAGCCCTCGACTTATAACCGCCTCTATGACCAAACCTTCACTGTGGCCATGAGGACTTGGGACATCGTCTCTGGGTCCATACCCTACCTCTGTTGTGAACTTCAACTTCTTGGCTTCTCTCGACCTGTCTGTAACCTGTTGACTTGTTCGAGGCCGATCTAAATCATGTTCCGCCACAATTGTATTCACACCGTATCCGATACGGTTGTCCCCGTAGGGATCTCGATTCTGGTCTTCCCTTCTATCGTCTCGACGATCATTCTTCCGATTATCCCTTCTCACGGGCTCAGATGACCTCTCTCTACGCCTTTGATTATCTCAATTCGGAGATCGATCTCTTCTTCCGTTGTAATTCTTCCTCTTGTATTCTCGACGCCCTTTGGGCTCATCTTTCTCCGACCTGTCTACCACCTCGTCCATTCGACCTTCCTGAATGCAAGCGTCGATATCTCTCTTTAAATCAAAACATTCTTCCTTATCATGACCCATGTCTTTATGGTATTGGCAATATTTGTGAGTGTTTTTCCTTTTCTCCAGGTCTTTTGACATCGGCTTGGGGGTTCGAGCAATGTTCTTTTTTACCATTATAGCCAGCACCTCCCCTGAGATCGATTAAGGGGAATGAAATCTCGATCTTTCAGATTACCTTTCTTCCCGAGTCAGTCTGCTATAGGCGCTGTCATCCGATCAAAAACACTGGTTTTCCTTTCATCATCATGACCTCTAGGCTGACCCTTGGTCTGGCCTCGAGTATCGTTTCTGAAGTTGAGACCAAGTGAGATGGTGTGCAAACGCACTGCCTCCTCCCCTTGGCAGAATTTGTGGACTATGTTTACACATTCGTCCATACTTTCCGGCATCTTTCTAGACAACTTGTTATACAATTTCATGTCTCTTATCCCCGCAACAAAGAAATTCACTTGAAGCGTTTCATTAAGGTTGTGGACTTTCATGGATTCGAGGTTGAAACGCTTCATGTAATCGATGGTCGACTCGTTTCTTTCCTGCTTGATATTGGTCAAGTGTGTAGAACTCAAATGGAACTTCTTGTTCCCAATGAACGCATCTCTAAACTTTTGACCCAACTGCACAAAGCTGGAGATGGACCCGGGTCGGAGTTTATGGAACCACTCTCGAGCTCGACCCGTTAGCAAAGTATCAAAGGCTCGACACTTCATGGCATCGCTTGCGTTTCATAACCTCATCAAAGATATGTATCGATATAGGTGATCCTCATGATCCGTTGTGCCATCATATGGATCAATTTTTGAGGGTTTGAAAGACTCTGGCATCGGATAATCTTCGATCTCAGGTATAAAAGGCGACTCGAGCCAATTAATGTCCTGATCCTTACCTATGATTCGATTGAACTCGTCTCGAACACAACTATCCTCGATTCTCCTTAGAGGCTTCTCCTGCAACACCCGCCTCTTATGGTTAGTCGCGCTGACTTCCACCTCGTCTTCACTCTCATCCCGTATATCAACTGGCCTCTTACCTTTTGCAATTTCCTTTTCCTTCTGGCCTGGCTGATCTAGCGGGTGTTCATTTGGGACAGTATAGAGTCCCTTGTCAACAAATACGGATGCTACGACACGCTTGATCGCTTCTTCGTCCAACAACGCCAAGTGCTCTGCGACTTCCTGCAACTGAGGGGGAAGTTGAGATTTTTGCGTTTCTGCAATTGCAGCCTTAGAACCAGTGGGTTTTTCGGGTATAATCTGGTTCTGTTCCCCTGCTGGATCTAAGTCCGCGGGTTCTTCATTCTGTACGTTCTTGCTCCCAGCTTTCTTTCTTCCCGGCGGCGCCATGATACTATCCTTTCTAAATCACTGATAGAAAAGGGCCCTCCTTCTAGCGCCAATGATGATGCTAAATAAATCACCAGTGAGGTGTCAAGGTTACGTGAGATCTAGGAGTGATATAGAAAGAACATGCAAAGTGATAAAGGTTGACTCTTCAACGGAAAAGGTGGTGATTTTTGGGGTGTACGGCTGGGTTCAAGAATGTATCTTGAATTGCCTACGTATCCTGTTTGTTGTCCAGGAATCAAGCTAAAACGTAGTTTCTGGAGGTGTATTTATAGGCACATGTCCTTCTTCTGCCCTAAACTAAGGGCGGTTTAGTTTATTGACAAATATGACCTTTGCTTCCTGTCCAAGTCACTCTTCGATCTCGACTCGATGGTCATCGACATGTTCATGCCGATGTGGAAACCTTTGATATGGTTAGTTCATCATATAAGTTATCAGGGCGTGTCGAGGTGGTCTCCCGACTCGACATCCTTGTCACATCTGGACTCTTTCCACATTCCAGCTGGGCCACTCAAATAATTCCACGTGGAGAGACCGCATATCGTATCGTCAGTCCCCGACGTGGCTTCGAACATAGCATATGTTTTCTCGTCGTTTCACCCCAATTATAATTAAATAGTTGGATTGGACTATTTAATTGATATGTGGATTAATTGTTTAGTTGGACTAGATAATTATATACATGAAAAGAAATTTTTCGTGGACTTGGCCCAAAATAATGAAAAATGCGTGTGACCTAATTATTAATTAGGGTGGCCGCATTTTTGGTTTAATTATTTGTTGAGAAATTAGTTTTCTTGATAAATAATAAGACATGTGATTAAATTATTTGTTAAATAATTTAAGGAAAAGAAAATCTTTTATATATCCTTATTAATTTAGAAATATTCTGGATTTATCCTTTTAGGAAAAGGATTATTTTAATTGATTTTGTATTAATTAAATAATGCATTGGAGACTAGGATTTCTCTCATATATAAAGAGAGTTCTCCCAAGCCTTTGATCACATAACATCACACGCAGTGTCGGGAGTATTGTAGCCTAGAATTTTCGGCTATAATACTAGGGTTTCCAGTTTTAGAAAACTTCGGGTTTTCTAAGATAGCATATCGAAGAGGTCCGGCGGCTTGAAACACCATCCACCTGGTGGTGCTTGGAGACACACGTTGGAAGACTTTGCCTTCTCAACTAGGCTCTCATCTAGCTCGGATTGGATTCACCTTGTTTTTAGCGTTTTGCACCATAAAAAGGTTGGTATCTAAACCCCCTCGTAGTTTAGATTTATTGTTTATATACTTTGCATTGTTTAGATCTTGATTTGATATATCTTCTGCTGCGTAATCGGGTGGATCTTGATCCATCCGGTGATATTACATCCTACAAGCGTTATCGAAGCCTTTGATCTAACGATCAAAGTATGTGAATTTTAGATCTAGGAGTGGAAAAACATTTTTTTAAAGATGTTTTTATTTCGAAATATATCAAGTTGTATGCTTGTGAATGTTGTGGTTGAAAAGATGGATTGGGATTGGTATTGTTTACCCGTAGATCTATTTTGTAGCTCTCTTGTTTAGTAACAATTGAGCATAGGATTTGTATTTAATTTATATGTCAATCGGATTTATATGAAAAAATAGCATCTTTGTTGTATTTTTATTTTTTCCGGGCTCGAAATATGAAGATCTTGGTGAAAAGATGAAGATCAAGGCGAAACCCAAGGTATGAACGAGGAGAAACGGTTAAAAACCTGTTTTTTAATTAACATCTGCGCTACAGGACTTTCTGCGACGCTGAAAAGCGTCTCTATAAGTCTGTTTTTTTTAATAACCCTCGCCTAGGGTTCATTTTTTCGGCGGCTATATATACATTTTTTTAAGGGGTAAACACCTTTTACCCCCTGTGGTTTAACAATTAGACCCTCTACCCCCCCGTGGTTTTAAAATATATACTTTACCCCCCCCCCTGTGGTTTTCATTAAAGGGTCAAACTTAAAATCCGATCAAACTGAAGGAATATTCCGTCGGAATATTCTTTTTTTAAAGGAAATGCCCGTTTTACCCTTGTTTTATTTATTATTTCTTTTTGACTTTTTTTTCCTCCTTTTTAATAACATTATTTTGTTTTTTAAATGGCTTTTTAATATCAATGATGATATTACATTACATTCGATTCCAATTCCAAAATGAGGAGCCCGACTTCTTCTCTTCTCTGTTGAATTTTTTTGAGTCCGTTGAATTAGAGCAGCCAAACATCACAATGATTCGCACTCCTCTCTCTAAAAATGCTGAATCATTTCATTGAAGTGGGTTTATCTCTACTAATTGTTTGTTAGTTGCTAAATTTGTGGGTTTCGTGGCTGGAATTCGTGGGTTTTGCGGATTTCATGGTATTCAACGGAAAAGCCATCGATTTTTCTTGTTGAAAGGTATTTACTTTTTATGATGCAATGCCCATCGATTTCTCCTATTAACTTCCGGTGCATGTGAGCTTTTAGGTTGAGGTTAAATTTGTGGCAAATAGTTAAAATTTTACGATCAAGCCTATCTTTAAAGGGTTTAAAAGCTGTATTGATACACTGCTGCTTGATGTATAAACTGCACCGTGTTTACCCCAAATGAAGGAGTTCTCTCTCTCTTTCTTTCTTTTTTTTTTTTTTTTTTTTTGAGTATAAATGAAGGAGTTCTCAACAACACCAACAAGAAAAAGAAAAAAGAAAAAAAATGAATTAAGTTCAAACATCACAATCCCATTTGCTGGGTTTAATATTTGTTCTTGTTGATTCATCCTCTTCTCTTGCTATCTTAATTGGGTAGTGGAAGCTTAATATACTAATTAAATAAGCTACGTTAGCAGCTCTTTGCATTAATAAGTATATATAGGGTTATTGCATATTAAGCTTGTTTCCACTTTATTCCAATTTTCATTATTTGATTTCGTTTGTTTAATGTTTTAATTGTGGATGTCCGAGCGAATAGAATTGAGGATGCATTTTGGAGGATATTTTGTTGAGGATCCAAAAATCAAATATGTGAATGGTGGGTGTTCCATAATGAAAGACATGTCAATTGAAGAAGTGTTAAAGATAAGCACTATTCATAGGATCCATAAACAGCTGGATGCAAAGAATAATGCTAGATTGTACTACCATTCACAATAGGCATACACACACAGCCATAGGGAAAATGTCATAACATAACATCAGAACAACATAATTTAACAAAATTTAAGACACGATTACCAAATAACATAAATCTGCATTAACTACGAACAAGCACAAAACACATAAGCATCATAAGAACATGTCATACCTGCACGATTACTATCGTTTTGTGAAGCGCGATATGCTTTAACAAACAAATTACTAAGACCCATATCTATTAGTGGAACACATAGTTTGGAAAAGTAGAATGATAAATTATGCACTTTGAACTTCCAAAAAAGGAATCCATTATTCGAATAATTCAATGCAATACATTAAAATCACATTCCTCAATCATAAACTCATAAACACCAGGAAAAATGCGGCATTAAGTTTTCTCTGATTCCGTTTGTTTCCACCGGAAAATAAATGCGACATTATATCACTATACTAAATCGAACAGTGGAATGGATGAATTATGCAGCAAAATCTGTACTAAATAAACAAAATTGATTGGAGAAACCCACTATGAAGCGATTGCTTACATACCTTTCAAATTGGAAAATCAATGGCCTCGCCACCCACGAAATCGGCCCCCCCACCACGAAATCCGGGAAGAAGACCGTCGAACTCCAGCGATCGGCCTTCCAATTTCGTGACTTCCACCTTAATCGTTGGATTAAGTAATTTTGAAGAAAAGGAGTGAAGAAATCGATGCTCGTTTACAACCACAGAGAAATTTCGATGAAGAGGAGAATGCCGACAGCCTCGTCAACAAGAAAAATCAGATGGCTTTTCCGTTGAATACCATGAAATCCGGCAAAAACCCACGAAATCCGGCCACGAAACCCACAAATTTAGCAACTAACAAACAATTAGTAGAGATAAACCCACTTCAATGAAATGATTCAGCATTTTTAGAGAAAGGGGAGTGAGAATCGCTGTGATGTTTGCTGTTCTAATTCAACGGACTCAAAAAAAAAAAAAAATTCAACGGAGAAGAGAAGAAGTCGGGCTCCTCATTTTGGAATTGGAAACTGAATGTAATGTAATATCAGTCATTGGGATATTAAAAAGCCATTTAAAAAACAAAATAATGTTATTAAAAAGGAGGAAAAAAAAGTCAAAAAGAAATAATAAATAAAACAGGGGTAAAACGGGCATTTCCTTTAAAAAAGGAATATTCCGACGGAATATTCCTTCAGTTTGACCGGATTTTAATTTTGACCCTTTAATGAAAACCACAGGGGGTAAAGTATATATTTTAAAACCACGGGGGGTAGAGCGTCTAATTGTTAAACCACAGGGGGGTAAAAGATGTTTACCCCTTTTTTTTAATCTGTTTTTTTTTAAAAATCTGCCGTTTTGGCAGAAAATAAAAATAAAAAATAAAAAATTCTGGAATATTTTTTTAATACAGCTGCATATCAAAAAAAAAATTTAATTAAAAAGGTTTTAATTATAATAAATTGGATATATTTTAGTTAAAACCCTTTCTCCTCTCGGGTGTTCGTGGTTCGTGATCCGGCGGTTCGAGTTCAAGATTCGAAGTTCAAGACTCGAAGATTAATTTAAGTTTTTACTTTACCTTTTAAAGTCGGGGGTACCAACGGTACATCTCGGTGTTTATTTTTCCGTTATTTTTCGTGTATGATCGAAAATTGTGTGATATAACCGGAAATTGCCATGACATGCATCTTCATGATTCCACTCCAATGCATACACGTAGCTCCTTAATTTCGAATTAATTAGGCGTGTAAAGCTCGTATAATTAGTTTAAAGGATTATTTAATTAATATGTGGTAGTTAATAAATAAGTAACTAATTATAAAAACCGAGGAGCCGGGTTTTGTCAATCGTTATGATTTTAGTGATGGATTCTCGGTGAATCCCACTTAGTTAAATCGTTGAGTTTTCGGTGTTGGCTTCTCGGTGAACCCACCTTAAACAGAAACGAGATTACGCTGTGGTTGACAATTTAAAAATCGGAAAATCTTAGTACATGGGTTCGGAATAGTCTAACCATGGTTGGGCGAGTTCAACCGAGCTTCGGCTCAATCGACTCCCATCCACGTGTGATGTATGTTACAGTAGTTCGACAAGACTTAGCATAGCCGATAAACTTTCGGGCTAAACGGAGCTTCTTTTGCTTGATTTGCCTGGACTGTCGTATATGTTCCAACGAATAAGACGGCGTAGGCTTGCCTACTTAACCGACCCTGTTCGGAGCACTTTGATTTATTATTTCTTATTTTCAAGACTGAAACCGTAATTAGTAAACCCACCACTTTTTCAAATTATTGAGTGGGAGCAGGAAAGGCAACAACCAACCCCACGGCCTCTACTATAGATGCAAGCACGTGAGAGAATGGTGACACCTCGTGCCGCTTTGATTTCGGCCCCCTTCGGATGGTGTTCACCGCTATCAAAATTCAAGGCTTGGTCTCCGAAAGGATAGGATATCGGGTACTCGCCGGGTCACTGACCTGCCCCTCGTAGGCATACTCGGGGCGTACTCTGAGATCTGATATACTTGGTCACACTCTTTATGGATATTTTTGAAATACCTAGGCTAGAAAAAGGAAGGTAATAAATGATTAAGGTCCGGGATGTCTGATTCCCGTGAGATGTTCTATTCTCGAAGCTTAATCATTGAGAGAGATTGTCTCAGTTTAACCGTCATAGTGCTGATATCGACCCTCTCGGACAGTACCATGTGAGGTTAAATCCTTGGAATGGTAGGATAAACTTTATATAAGTTTATTATTCTGAAAATACAAATTATAGTAGTGTATATTTGATTAAATTTATGTCATTTTATTTACAGCAACATGACTTCGCAAATTCAAAATTTACTGAACGATAAGATAAATGGCGACAATTTTACTAAGTGGAAAAGTAACATAAACGTGGTGCTCATATTTGAGAATGCGCAATTTGTTTTGACTGAGGAGTACCCTGTTATTCCCCCTCATAATCCGCCTAAACGCATTTGCGATGAACATAAAAAATGGACAGAGGTGAATAATAAGGCAAGAGGCATCTTCTTAGCCTCAGTGTCGAAGGTCATTCAGACCAAAATTGAGGGTTTTAATACTACACGAGCAATCATGCAGCATTTGACCACCATGTTTGGCAAACCATCTGATCAAGCAAGACACAAGGCCGTGAGGAAGGCTGTCAATGCGAAGATGAGGCGAGGTCAGTCGGTTACTGGTCATGTGATGAACATGATTAGTTACTTTACTGAAGCAGAAACTCATGGTGCAACTATAGACGATGCTACCCAAGTGTCCGTGATTCTCGAATCTTTGACACATGATTTCCTAACGTTCAAGACTAACTACGTCATGACCTTTCCATGATGGAGTTGATCAATGAACTTCAAGTCTTCGAGGTTCTTTCTACGAAAGATAAAACCCAAGAGCAGGAAAAGAAGGCAGAGGCCAATATGGTCGTAGCCAAGGCGTCTAAGTCTAACCAGCAGGGTAAGCCAAAGAATAAGAAACAAATTGCGCCTGCGCCTAAACCTATGAAGAAGAAGGATAAGCCGAACGCACCATCCAAGCCCAAGGGCAAGTGTTTTTACTGCAATGAGGTAGGGTATTGGTGTCGTCACTGCCCAGTATATCTCAAAGACGTAAAGGATGGGAAGGCTAAGGCTAGCAATGGAAAAGATAAGAAAGGTAATCCTGAATTACATGTCTTGGAATCTTTCAATATAGCTAAAGCTGTATCAATCTGGATATTGGATACTGGAGCTACTAACCATGTACATTCTTCTTTGCAGATCCTTAGTTCGTTTCAAGAGCTAGAGGATGGAACTCAAGTTATGAGAGTTGTCACCGGGGCATTAGTTTCAGTAAAAGCAGTGGGAGCTGCGGTTTTACATTTTGGAAATAAAGTTTTACATTTAGACAATGTTTATTTCATTCCGAATTTTCAGAGAAATTTAATTTCGTATTCTGCTTTTAAAGACCAGTTGTACTCTGTTTCTTTTATGAATGATGAGTTTACTATTTCAAAGAATGGTTTTACTTTGTGTACTACTGTATTAGAAAACGGATTATATTTCATTAAACCTATGCAAGCTCCCCTGTTAAATACTGAAATGTTTAAAGTAGCACATAAAAAATCTGCTAAAAGGTAGAAAATTTCTCATAAAGAAGATAGTACATATCTCTGGCACCTTAGGCTAGGTCACATTTCCTTGGACAGAACAAAACGACTGGCTAAGGGTGATCGATGCCTTAAAAGAGTTATCTGTTGACTCGTTGCCGGTCTGCGAATCTTGCCTGGAGGGAAAAATGACTAAGCGTCCCTTCTCGTCAAATAGGAATAGGGCCAAAGAACCTCTAGAGTTATTACATTCAGACCTTTGTGGTCCGATGAATGTGCAAGCTAGAGGAGGATTCGAGTATTTTGTTACTTTCATCGACGACTACTTGAGGTTCGGATATGTTTATCTGCTGCATCGAAAATCCGAGACTTTTGGCAAGTTTTAAGGAATTTCAAGCAGAAGCCGAAAGGTAGTTAGGCAAGTATTTGAAATGCCTTTGCTCTAATCACGGAGGAGAGTACTTAGATACTGAGTTCACTGACTACCTACTTGAACATGGGATCTGTTCCCAACGTTCTACGCCTAGGACACCTCAGCAAAATGGAGTTGCTGAAAGGAGAAATAGAACATTGATTGACATGGTCAGATCAATGATGAGCTACGCCTCGCTACCGATATCCTTTTGGGGGTATACTCTTGAAGCAGCGGTATACATACTGAATGTAGTACCGTCAAAGTCTGTCACAAAGACACCTTATGAAATATGGAGGGGACGGCCGGAAGGCCTAAATCACTTCCGCATTTGGAGATGTCCTGCACATGTGCTAGTAGGCAAGACTAGTAAACTACAAAAGCGTACAAAAGTATGTCTGTTTGTAGGTTACCCCAAGGGAACATGTGGAGGTATGTTTTACGATCTGGAAGATAACAAGGTGATAGTTTCGACTAATGCCATATTTTTGGAGGATCAGTATATGACAGATTTCAAGCCTTGAAGTAAAGTCGTACTTGAGGAGTTACTTTCTGACGAGGTCAGACCACAAGTGCCACCTAGTGTCACAGTAGACAACACTACGAATGCAACAGTCACCCCTAATCCTAATCCACTTAGACGTACTGAGAGAGTGGTTCGGCCACCAAGTCGGTATGGACAATCGGAGGCGAACGTAGCCGTCTCTGATGGTGTGGAAGATGATCTTGCGTCTTTTCACAAGGCCATGGATGATCATGACAAAGATCAATGGGTTGACGTGATGAATCAAGAGATGGAGTCTATGTACTCTACCTCTGTCTGGAAACTTGTACATTGCCCCGAAGGTGTAAAACCCATAGGGAGCAAGTGGCTCTACAAGAGGAAGCGAGGAGTAAATGGTAAGGTGCAAACCTTTAAAGCACGGCTTGTAGCTAAGGGCTACACACAGCGAGAGGGTATAGACTACGAAGAGACCTTATCACCTGTGGCCATGCTTAAATCCATCCGGATCCTCCTTTCTATTGCTGCATGCCTAGATTTTGAAATCTTGCAAATGGGTGTCAAGACAACATTTCTTAATGGATTTCTCGACGAAGAAATCTATATACAACAACCAGAAGGATACATCAAGAAAGGCCAAGAGCACAAAGTGTGCAAGTTGCTGAGATCCATCTATGGGTTGAAGCAAGCATCTCGGTCTTGGAATCATAGATTTTATGATACATTAAGTCATATGATTTTGAACAAAATCCTGATGAACCTTGTGTATACAAGAAAGTCATAAAGGATAAGGTTGCGTTTCTAGTGTTGTACGTAGATGACATTCTCCTATCGGAAACGATAAAGGGATGCAATCAGACGTTGAAATTTGGTTGGCCAGCCAATTCCAAATGAAAGATTTAGGAGAGGCGAATTATGTTCTCGGGATCCAATTAATACGGGATCATAAGAACAAGATGTTAGCTCTTTCACAAGCCACTTACATTGATAAGGTGATGGCTAGATATAGCATGACGGATGCAAAGAGGGGTTACCTACCAACTCGTCACGGCGTCCATCTCTCTAAGACTCAGAGTACTCAGACTCCTGAAGAAATATAGGCTATGGAAAGAGTGCCTTATGCTTCGGCTGTAGGTAGTCTAATGTATGCTATGCTGTGCACTAGACCTGACATCTGTTATGGTGTTGGACTCGTCAGTCGTTATCAGTCGAATCCAGGAAATGAGCATTGGATTGAAGTAAAGAACCTCTTAAAGTACTTGAAGAGGACTAGGAATTATGTGCTGGTATATTCGGGTGCAAACTTGGATGTACAGGGGTACACTGACTCTGACTTCTAGTCAGATCGAGATGATTTCAAATCTACCTCAGGCTCAGGGTTTACCATTGGTGGCGGTGCAGTCATTTGGAGAAGCGTCAAGCAATTTAGCACGGCTGATTCTACTATGGAAGCTGAATACATAGCGTCCTCTGAGGTATCTAAGGAAGTAGTTTGGCTAAAGAAGTTCCTGAGTTTAAGGGTCTCTCCAAATCACAACGATCCGATTACTCTCTATTGTGACAACAATGGGGCTGTATCAAATTCGAAGGAACCCCGTAGTCACCGTAAGTCAAAGCATATTGAGCGAAAAAACCATTTGATCAGAGACATAGTCCAAAGAGGAGACATTTCCATCAAGAAAATCACCTCTGCAGACAACCCTGCTGATCCATTCACCAAGACATTGCCGTTAGAAGTCTTCAACCGGCACTTGGTGTCTATTGGTATTAGGGACATGACTAATTTGCTTTAGAGCAAGTGGGAGTTGTATTGCTGTAATATAGATATAGGGTGTGCTCTAAAATAATTAATCCACTTGCCTTTCGTGCAAGTGGGAGATTGTTAGGTTTTATGCCCGAAAGACAATTTGTAATTGTTTTATTTAAATAAATGATAGAATTTATAGCATTTTATTCACTTGCATTTATTGCCAATATTAATACACTACAGAAAACACTAAGTATATTGATTATGTAATCATATAACTCAGTGTATGGCTATACACACGAGGATCGAGTTTGTGAAATATACTTAAAATTAACTTAGTCCGTAACATTTATTAATCTGAGTACGGGTCTCTAGATTAATTTGCTAATAATGCGCTTGAGAACACTTTAGGTGTGTGACGAGTCTTATCCGATTTGTCGGTAATAGAAAGTACTAATGGGGCATTTATATATGATGATAATCATATAGAAATTTGGGGTGATTTGATTTGAGTTCTCGATATAATTCCGTAATCGAGAAGTCTTATCGAATCACAAGATGATCATTTATGGATTAATCTCAATACTGAGTTGATCATAGACAACTGCTTAGACTAGGGTAGGGTTTGATGTGTGGGTAAGGATCACTTCGTAGTATGTGGTCCAACACTTCTCGTTGGCTCTATTCTAGGATGAGTGAGTAGTCTGTGCTATCACAGATATGGAATCCATTCCTTTCCACGGGAATTAGACAGACAATTCCCTTATTTGTTAATCCTAGAAACTGATCGAGGGGCACAGTTCATATTATATTAGTTATGAACTAATTGATCACTAGGGGGTTAATGGTAAATAAGGACGAGATGTTTCGAGAAGGGTTTATGGAGATATCCCGAATCGTAACGAACAGTCTATGGAGGATTTATCCGTATGTAATGATTATATTTGTGGACACCTTATAACTCATAGTTGAGTGTAAGTTTATATATATATTCGGCAGATTTCAGTTTCGGGTTTATGGTGGTGTAATCCTGGAATTAATAGATTGAATATTATTGTTCAGTCAGACGAATAATTTATTCAATTTATTATAGCGACTGAATATGGGTTCATGGTCCCCGACGTGGCTCCGAACATAGAATATGTTTTCTCGTCGTTTCACCTCAATTATAATTAAATAGTTAGATTGGACTATTTAATTGATATGTGGATTAATTGTTTAGTTGGACTAGATAATTAAATACATGAAAAGAAATTTTTCGTGGACTTGGCCCAAAATAATGCAAAATACGTGTGACCTAATTATTAATTAGGGTGGCCGCATTTTTGGTTTAATTATTTGTTGAGAAATTAGTTTTCTTGACAAATAATAAAACATGTGATTAAATTATTTATTTGTTAAATAATTTAAGGAAAAGAAAATCTTTTATATATCCTTATTAATTTAGGAATATTCTGGATTTATCCTTTTAGGAAAATGTGATTTGTATTAATTAAATAATGCCTTGGAGACTAGGATTTCTCTCATATATAAAGAGAGTTCTCCCAAGCCTTTGATCACATAACATCACACGCATTGTTAGGAGTATTGTAGCCTAGAATTTTCAACTATAATACTAGAGTTTCGAGTTTTAGAAAACTTCGGGTTTTCTAAGGTAGCATATCGAGGAGGTCCGGCGGCTTGAAACACCATCCACCTGGTGGTGCTTGGAGACACACGTTGGAAGACTTTGGCTTCTCAACTAGGCTCTCATCTAGCTCGGATTGGATTCACCTTGTTCTTGGCGTTTTGCACCATAAAAAGGTTTATATCTAAACCCCCTCGTAGTTTAGATTTATTATTTATATACTTTGCATTGTTTAGATCTAGATCTGATATATCTTCCACTGTGTAATTGGGTGGATCTTGATCCATCCGGTGATATTACATCCTACATCCTCTTCGTATCAGGTGTTTGTAGTGCGTATATGACGGACGTTTTCTAAGCTATTACAATCCTTACCGGCAGTGTACCGGGTCAAATCATAGTGCTAGTACGGTGAGTCAGGTGTCGAATCCTCAGGGAACGTGGTAATTCTTTTAAGTGTGGTTAAACACCAAACAACTATTATTATCTCGATCTAAATCACAGGTTTCTTATACGATTAACAGAAGAAAAAAAACAGAAAATAAATGCATAAATTCTAATCTAATACAGCTTATACATATAACATATAGATAGATATATAGATACCAATATATTTATAGAACTAGCCAAGATATATGTAATTGAATTATACAATCTTTTTAATCCAATGGATGTGATCGATCTTCCTTTTATAAAAGGTCTAATTGAATACGTGAAACGGTGCACTCCTCAGCTCAACAGTTTCCTCTCACACGAGCGTACGAAACTGTCATATGTCTCATCAACTGTCCAATACCATCCAAAGCATAGGTCACTCTCGTTTTGTCATACGAGCAATGTTTCGAATATTTGATTAAACAGATAAATTAACGTAATACGATATTGAGCACAATTTTAATAAGATTTGTTTTTCTAGGACAAATCTGCCCCCGGGTAGGAAATAGGATTCCGTTGTCACGTTTTCACTCGGCCATTTTTACCCTCCGGTTTTTCTACCTTTTTTCACGTAACCTAACTTCACCGTTTAGTACGTCATTAAATTACGAAGCGATTCATATTGATTAGTTATATCAATACGAATATTTTCAAAACGTTCAAGTAGAAAAAGATTCAACGGATTCAAATTTTGTCAATTTTAGTTATAGTCATCATCCATTTTCCTAAAAAGATCGAAATATTTCAATTACATATCTTGGCTAGTTATTAGATTTAGCCTACTAACATTATGAAGAAAAATATAAAAACAACAAACATAAATACATTAAAAAGTTGCAGATTACAATCAGTGGCGTGAGCCGTATTCTCCGGAAATATCAACTCCTTTAACAACAACGTGCCTTGATAACCCTCTAAGTATTACAACGATACTTATACTACATTATTATTTCGGCAGAGTGCCTTTTACGGTATTTACGTGAACTATATACTAACTAAAGATAAGATATATATATATATATATATATATATATATATATATATATATATATATATATATATATATATATATATATATTGGTACACTCCCAAATGCTTGCAATTGAGCTCTATTTATAGGCCAGGGCAGTAGGCCGGCGCGTGCCGGGTCAGTACCGGCGCGTGCCGGTGCTACAGTGCATATTCTCTCCTGTGAGCCCATGTCTTTGGTGGCGAGAGAGATTCGGCGTGTGCCGGTCTCCTCCGGTGCGTGTTGAACTTTGGACAATATCTGGCTTCGGTTTTCCATTGTTTCGAGTTTACTTCTTCAGTTTTCCATTACACGTACCCTGAAACAGTCAAAAAACACGAACCACAGTAATTCTGACCACAAAATCATAAGTTTTATTAAATTTATAACGATAATATCTATTTATAACGATTTAGATTTTTATGAGTTTTTAGATAGATTTTTATAGAATTTATACGATATTATCGTAAATACGATATAAAAAGTCATATAATATAGTTATATTTTTATCATACATCAACTACTCCCCATTTAGCTTTTGATCGTCCTCGAGCACAATAAGCGATAATATATAAACTGTTATAATGCAAATAATATAGTTCTTCTAGACTAAATTTCTAATTAAATAACGTATGCTGTCAACATTATAATTATATTAATTTTATCTGTCTAAGATTATTAAGAAAATAAAAAGTGTGTATAACTTAATAAATTAGTTATAAAATATTATCTAAATGAAATTCCACACGAATTACTTAATAAATATAAATAAAATATTTAGAATAATTCTATAATCGCCACTGTATGATTTATCAGAATCGAGGACTAAGTCAAGTAGTTGGCAAAATGGCTTATAACGTTCAGGCTCAGGGTGTTTGGCTAATCGAAAGGATAGCAAAGGAAAATCAAAAAGAGATAGAAGCAAGTCGTACGTACTTACACCTTCAACTTTCGATCAAAAATACCTCGATCAGTAACATCCTGACATTTTTTCTAACAAAAATGGTTCTAAAACCATGATGATTTTTTTTTTTTCAGAATACTAACATATCCGAACTCATTACCAAAATCGACTATCTTTCAAGCGTCATGAGGTGAGAACAAATACATCAGTACCTAACTATTCCAACCTTTTTTTCTTTTCTTTTTCTTAGAGAATAACAGTTTTTTGATAAAAGATTGCCTTCCGAATAATATTTATTCCAATCTCAGCATATACCATTACTGAATTTCGATGTCGTCACACTATCCATAAGCACATACTAAACTTGCGGGATTTCAAGGAAATGTAGACCATTTTAAGTTAAGGGTCGGTTATATCTAGTTAATCATAATGGCTAATTTCGAGTGAGGTCTTGATCACTCTACAAAGTGAGAGTGGGGACAAAATTGGAAATTATGTTGGGTAGGCTTATTTGGCTATAGTTAGTCAAAGTAATGCCAAAAATCTCATCATTCCTAATCCGATTCCAATTTCATACTTGTCTTGAAAAGAAAATCATTCTAAAATTTCATCATAATTATAAGTAACTTTTGTCTAATTTCATAAAAAAATATTTCATACTTATTTATCTAGGTATACATACTTAAAATCTTGATAAAAATCTAAAATAGACATAAATAATATAGAAATAATATATCGAGATTACTTTACTTAATTAAAAATTTATTCTATCCAAATATACTATCCATATTATAATAATTATATATTATTTCATTTATTTCCTTGAGAATAATTAAACTAAGTGCATCAGTAATTGATATATTAAATTCATTTTATTTACTAACCAATCTCTACTCCCCACTTACGAATTGGCATCGTCTCGATGTGTAATGAGTAGTAAAAAGTTGGTTTAGGAAATAAAATAAATTTTTATAACGGTTGAATATTTTATGTGTCATACAGACGAGCGTTTATATATAATATAGCATAAAAGAAAAAAAAAACATAAATTCAAAATATATAATTATATCATAAGATTAAAACTAGTAGAAAAATACAAATTACTAAAACTATTACAAACTTAAACTAGAAAAACTTAAACTAGGTTACACTAAGTTATTCTAAACTATTGTAGTCTAAACTTATAGTCTTTCTGATACTAAGTTATTTTTATTACTGTCATTATTATTTCTTCCTTTCTCACTATCTCATCTAATTTTCTCCACTTGACGATCCTCCCGGAATATCAACTGGTAAAAGCCCAACCTGAGGAAGGCGAGCTGGAAAGTATTCATCTGTTGCTCTTTCCGGTACTCTAGCCAAACGAACACAAATTCTGGAAATCAGCCATGCAAACGGCATAGGCTGTCGGATCGGTCTTCTTCCAAATGCAAAAATAACAGCTGCTTTCTGAATCAATACTCCCCAATCTATAACAGCTCCAATCGTGATAGCATATAATAGTAACATTTCATCATCACTGATTTCCGAGAAATCATCAGTTGGATAAACTCGTGAATTGATGAAACGTTTCCATGTTCTTAAATGGGGAAGTAAAGCGGCTGTGGAGACATTTCTATCCCTATTAGAATGTTGGAATAAAACTTGATAAGATTCTGAACATTTGGTAATAACTCCGTCAGCAGTATCAAGTCTCCATTGAAACTCAAAATGACTGGATGGTGATGTTTGAATTTAGTGGTATAAAGAAAATTTGATTTATGATAGTGGAAGTAAAAGGAACAACAACTCCTCTAACTGTAACAGACTGTGTTAATTCCACAGTACTAGCTTCCGAAAGTACAGAGTAAAACTCTCTTACCAACGTAACATTAATTCTACCTCTGGGCATACTCCCACCCATCCTTAACTGACGAATGATCAGACATTTTATACGTTCTTTATAAGAAAACGAGAAGCTTTATGCACTGAATTAGCAATTTGAAGATTGAGGCATCTGTTTCCTTATATAGAAATGACAGAAACAGATAGGAAACAACCTGAGGAAGGTCGGTAGTACACCAGACCGGCGCGTGCCGGGTTAGTACCGGCGCGTGCCGGTGCTACAGTGCCCGTTCACAGAATATTGCATTTAAGGATGTTCTATCAGGTTCCATCAGTTTGTATGCATGCATTTTTATCTAAAACATGGGGAAAAAACTTTAATAAAATAGAAACAACGGAAAAAAACATAAAACAACGAAGTGCACTAACCACAGAGTGCATCAAACAGTCTAAAACAACAAAAAGAAAAGAAATCCAACCATAGTATATCGTAACATGTCATAACATACGAAAAGTTAACTTAAACTACTCATCTTCATAGTAATCCTCATTTACGTCAAAAGAAGAGTCGAAATGAGCTGAAAATGATCCAAACATACTAGAAGTGAAGTTAGCCCCTAGAGACTGAGTCGTACTGACATCATAGTTGAACTGTTGTGGATCTGTTGACGTAGGTGCTTGAAATGCAGCTTGAGTTTGCCTTGTTGTCATCGTCACCGAACTTTCCAATCCAAACGAGCCAAGACCTGCTGTCACATCTGCCACTGAAGTTACTCCTCCCATGCCCATGGATGTATCAAATGAACCTGTAAACATACCACCCTGTCCTACAGATGACGGCATAAAATCCTGGAATATAACATGTGGTGGAATAGGGGGAATCCAATCAGGTAGAGTATAGGGATCAGGATGACTCTGAGGATATGTATCAGAAATCTCTGCAAACCTGGGATCTATATGATTTATGAAGGCCCTGTGACCTCTCTGGCCAATCCTTAAGTCCTCAGCCCACTGCCGATTTCTCTCGAATCCTAAAGCTATGTTGGCATCAGTCCTAGCCTGAGACTGAACAATATGCTGAAACATAGCCTCAATCTGGCTATTATGGCCCTGAATCGGCTGAGGCTGTCGTGGAGCTCAAGGTGCAGGAGTACGAACAGGAGGTGGAGATGGTGATGGCTGCTGCTGGCGATTGGGGTTGTTATAATCTATTCTACCAGCAGGCAAGGCAGTTAATTTCAGACCAATGGATGGAATATAAGGAGACATGATCCTATCTGAGGGTAAAACTGGAACTTCAAGGGTAGTACACAAGGCAGAGATAAGATTAGGGAACGGAATACGTCCCGATCGAAATCGACTTTTAGCAAAATCACATGCCTTGGAAAAGATAAGTTTCCCCAGATTTATTGGAACATCTTTAACCATAGCCCAAGCTATGACAACATCATCACGACCATAAGCACAAACATGAGTGGAAGGGGTTACATTATGTCCTAAGAACTGCTTGATTGCCCTTATATCCCTTATACAATGCGCCCATAAGCAAACCTATTATCTATCCAAGTGGTCGAGGGATCAAAGGCTTTTGAGCCTCATATGCTTTGGCCTGGAGAGCAACTGCTTGGCCTAAATTCCAAACAGCATGGTAATCCTCTTCATCGTATTCGGGTATACCATAGAAAGCATTTATCATTACGGGATGAAAAGTAACATTAATCGCCCTAAGTGGAACATAAGTCAATTCTCCAATGGTAATTTGGATCATAAGTAGATAAAACAGAATAAAACTCAGCTACCATGGTCACATTGATATTGTCAGTACGCTCCATGGCAATCTCCATCCATTCTCTGTCAGCAAAAATTTCCTTCACCTCCTTTCCTAATGAGTCAAAGTCTATACCACGTTCCAACCAAATCCTACATTTACTGAAATATTCATTATACGCTTGCTTAGCCTCAGGACTAGCAGTGTTCTCAAAAGAAACGGTTTTTTCTAAATCAGTCAACGGTCTTGGTTCTATAACTGGTACTACATTAGGTATATCTTGTTTCCGTTTTTTCGGGTTTCTCCTAGATGATGAGGCCATCTACGATAGTGGTATGACAAAATAACAACAAAAACAACAACAAGCAAAAAACACAAATAAGTACTTAGACCAAAATTCTAAAATAAAATAAAGAAAACTAAAAGCTTGATAAAAATTGAAATGATTGATAAAATATATATATATATATATATATATATATATATATATATATATATATATATATATATATATATATATATATATATATTGTTACCGTATAGAGCTAGAAAGCGTAGATAGTTGCGGAATATGTGGTGGCACTGAAATGTGTTGAAAAAGAGAGGGCTTTGCTTGCAAAATCTATCCTTTTAAGCAATGGTGATGAATTTATGTAATGGAATGGAAGAGAAGATGATTAATTAAGTAGTTTGAGATAGAAAAATTGGTAAAAAGTGATGATATTTTTGAAGAGGGGAAAAGGGGTGGGGCGGCTTTTTGGGTTGAAGAAATGAAGAAGATGAAGATGATGGAATTGGGATGTTCATTTAGGTTATAAAGCTAATGAATCGAACCGAACTATTATCGGCTCGAATCGTTAGTAATTACTCGATTCTCTTTTTTTTTTGTGTAATAATTTAAATTATATCATAGAAATATTTTTATAAAAGTCATAAAATTGTTTCATGATAAAATAAATTATTACAATTTTTTTATAAAAGCTTAAAAAATATTTTTTGGTATGATAATCCTCAATTATATCATATAAATAATATATATGATAAAAATAAGTTTTATCTTAAAATTTTTATGAAGTCTTAAAATTAAAAAAAACATAAATTTAATCTAATTCTACTCCCATCATTCTTAAATCTTCAAGATTTCTATAATAACGGTCCATTAACCTTTCTCCTAGGAATGATGCGTTTGAATTCTCTCTTTGTTGTCCATCGGGATTTTCGGATAACCACCTAGTCGTTCCCATCTTAATTACATTCAAACATTCATCCTGGGATTTGGTTGTGCTGTCTCCACATTTTCCATTATGTTCACTTTTTCCACAGATTCTACATCTCTTTAGAAATCTTGCCCTTCTCTTTATAGCACTTCTCGATTTTCCATTACAAAGATCTCTTTCTCTGATTTCGCGTATTAGCTCCTTGTTCGAGTTAAAAACTAAGGCTTCTATTCTAAAGGCAACATCTTTATCTAAACCAAGTTTTAAAAGTAAAATAAAAACTCCTATTCTATCTAAGAAAGGCATCCAGTTCTTTTACGTCTATCCGGTAAAAGACGAAACAACCTTAAAATACATAATAAAAAGTAATTAGAAAGATAGTACCTGTAATCGGCTGAACTCAGTTTTCCTGCTTTTTAGTTTTGCGGCGGATCAATTAGCAACATTACTTCCTTTTTCAATGAGATCCCTTCTCCTTCCACAAATAATTTTACCCTGTGGCCATTGGCTATAAAAGTTGTACTTCCATCAGTTAGTTCTACAGCTCCAGATTTGTAAACCCGTGTTACTCTAAATGGACCCGTCCATCTTGATTTAAGCTTACCTGGAAACAACTTTAAACGTGAATTGTACAAGAGCACTCGATCACCTACATGGAACTCACGATTATATATTCTCTTATCATGAAAAGATTTCGTGGGTTCCTTGTAGATTCGAGCATTTTCATAAGCATCGAGGTGAAACTCTTCTAGTTCTGTTAACTGAAGTAATCTATGATCACCGACAGCCTTAGGATCGAAATTCAGAAATCTAATAGCCCAAAAGGCTCGGTGTTCTAATTCAACTGGGAGATGACAAGATTTACCAAAAACTAATTTATAGGGAGAACAACCTATTGGTGTTTTAAAGGCTGTTCTGTATGCCCATAACGCATCATCTAGTTTAGCTGCCCAGTTTTTACGATTTGAGTCTACTATTTTTTCCACGATTCTTTTGATTTCTCTATTCGACACCTCTACCTGCCCACTACTCTGCGGATGATAGGGTGTTCCTAACTTATGCGTTACACCATATTTTTCCATTATCTTAGTGAATGGTCGATTGCAAAAGTGTGACCCTCTATCACTAATGATAGCCCTCGGAATGCCATATCTAGTAAATATATTCTTTTTAAGAAACCTTAGCACTACCTTGGTATCATTAGTGAGAAGAGCTTCAGCTTCTACCCATTTTGAAACATAATCTACCATTACAAGAATAAATCTTTTTCCAAAAGAAATAGGGAAGGGTCCCATGAAATCTATACCCCAAACATCGAATAATTCACATTCTAAAATCGGTTGAAGAGGCATTTCATGTTTTTTAGATATGTTTCCCCATTTTTGACAAGATACACAAGATTTTGCATATTTATAAGCATCTCTATATAGTGTAGGCCAATAAAAACCACATTGTAAAATTTTAAAAGCAGTTTTCCAACCTCCATGATGACCTCCTGCCTCACGATCATGACAAAAAGATAAAACACTTAAAATTTCATTATCAGGCACACATTTTCTGATTATCCCATCCGAACATTTACGGAAAAGGTCTTGTTCCTCCCAGTAATAAAATTTTAAGTCTTAAAAGAATTTCTTTTTCTGTTGCCAAGTCCAATGTGACGGAATGTAATCACAGGTAAAGTAATTAACGATATCTCCAAACCAAGGTGACATTTCCTTAGAAGGAATTCTATTTTTTAACAATTGCATGGCTGAAGGAGTATCGATTCTAAACAGTTGTTCATCAGGAAATGAATCTTGTATTTCATTTCCCAGTCCTTCGTCATTTTCCATTCTACTTAGATGATCTGCCATTACATTTTCACTTCCTTTTTTATCCTTAATTTCAACATCAAATTCTTGAAGTAACAAAATCCATCTAAGAAGACGTGGCTTAGCATCCTTCTTACTCAGTAAGTACTTTAACGATGAATGGTCTGTATAAATAATGACCTTAGAACCAATAATGTAAGATCGAAATTTATCTAAGGCAAAAATTACAGCCAACAGTTCTTTCTCTGTAGTTGCGTAATTCAGTTGAGCTGCATTTAATGTGTGAGATGCATAGTAAATTGCCTTGAGTACTTTGTTATATCGTTGACCTAAGACAGCTCCTACAGCTAAATCACTTGCATCACACATTATTTCAAACGGTAAATCCCAGTTTGGTGCTACCAGCACTGGTGCAGTAGTCAACCTCGCTTTTAGGGTCTTAAATGCGTCCATACATTTATTATCAAAGTTAAAAGGTACTTCCTTTTCAAGAAAATGACTTAGAGGTTTTGCTATTTTTGAGAAATCTGCAATGAATCTCCTATAAAATCCTGCATGTCCAAGAAATCCTCTTAGAGTCCTTAGATTAACTGGTGGAGGTAATTTTTCGATTACCTCGACTTTAGCTTTATCAACTTCGATACCTACTTCAGAGATTCTATGACCTAAAACGATTCCTTCTGATACCATTAGATGACAAAACTAAATTGGTATCTTCACAGCGTTTTAACACTTGTTCTAAGTGCGACAAAAATTTATCGAAAGAATCTCCATAAACACTAAAGTCGTCCATAAAGATTTCTAAGAATTTCTCGACCATATCAGAAAATATTGACATCATACATCTTTGAAACGTTGCAGGAGCATTACATAAACCAAAAGGCATTCTTTTATATGCAAAAGTTCCATAAGGACAAGTGAAAGTAGTCTTTTCTCTATCTCCTGCTGCAATGAATATTTGTAAATATCCTGAATAACCATCTAAGAAACAGTAATACTTATGTCCACTTAAACGTTCCAGCATATGTACGATGAATGGAAGTGGATGATGATCTTTCTTAGTATGATCATTAAGTTTTCTAAAATCAATGCACATTCGATATCCGGTAATTTCTCTTGTCGGAATCCATTCATTTTTATCATTTTCTTTTACTGTGAACCCTCCTTTCTTTGGTACAACTTGAGTTGGACTCACCCATTCACTATCTGATATAGGAAAGATTATTCCCATTTCTAATAGTTTAATGACCTCCTTCTTAACGATTAACTGTAAATTCGGGTTGAGGCGGCGTTGTGGTTGAATACAAGGTTTAGCATCTTCTTTTAGAATTATCTTATGAACACAAATCTCAGGGCTAATTCCTTGAATATCAGCTACTGTCCAACCAAAAGCTTTCTTATGCTTTTTCAACATTCCAAGTAATTGATCTTCTTGTAGCTTAGTTAGGGTTGATGAAATAATAACTGGTAATAGATTATTAGTTTCAAGAAAAGCATATTTCAGATTTAAGGAAGTGGTTTCAACTCCAGATTCCTTGGTGGATTTTCTACTGAAGGTTTTAAAACTGGCCCTTCCAGTTCTAATTCCAGATACTGATGCCATGGTGGTTTATAAGCAAAACTTCCTTTATTCAGATAAAGGATTATCTCTTTCATCTCAGGGTCCTTCTTATTTTCTTCATAGATAGACAATGCTAGGCATTCTTCTAATATGTCTTCATAATCTGGCAATTGAATATTATAGACAGTGTGAATATCTTCTATAAAAGAACAAGATTCTGGTGATTTGTACGGATGGTTCATGGCTTTGAATACATTGAAAGCAACTTCATCTTCATTGACTCTTAGTATTAATTCTCCTTTTTGAACATCGATTAACGTTCTTCCTGTAGCCAGAAATGGACGACCTAGAATAAGTGGCGCTGAATATCCTTCTTCCATTTCCAAAACCACAAAATCTACTGGAAAGTAGAATTTGTCAATCTTAACTAAAACGTCCTCGATGACTCCTTTAGGATGTTTAATCGATCTATCTGCCATGTGAAGGGTCATTTTAGTATTTGCAAGTTTTCCTATGCCTAGTTTTCTATAATCCTCATAAGACATGAGATTTATACTTGCTCCAAGGTCACATAAGACCTTCTTAAACAGAAATCCTCCAATTTCACACGGAATGGTAAAACTACCAGGATCTTTCAGTTTAGGTGGCAACTTATGCTGCAGAATTGCAGAACATTCTTCATTTAGGTATATATTCTCATATTCTTCTAATTTTTTCTTGTTTGACAGAATATCTTTCAGAAATTTTCCATAGGCAGGCATATTGATTAGAGCTTCGATAACAGGGATATTAACATGAAGATGACGAAAAGTATCAAGAAAACGAGCATACTTCTTATCAGTTTTTATCTTTTTAATTTGATCTTTCGGTGGATAAGGTAAAGATTCTAAATCTATAACCTTTGGTTCCGAAGTCATTTTCTCTTTTCCTTTCTCCTTAAATCTTTGAGTATTACTTAATCGCCATGTTTCAGGTTCTTGAGCTTTTTCCTTTAAAATATTCCCTGGAACAATCTCTTTTCCAGATTTGTTCAAATCTTCCTGTTTCTCATCCTTGTTTTCAGTATTATTTCCTCTAACATGTTCCTTAAATAAGGTTCTCAGGTCACTATCCATAGGATCTTTTAGAATTCTAGGAACTTTGACCCAGTCATCCTTACTTTCAGGTTCAACATATCTATTTTGTTCTAGGAAATCTTCAATAATTTGTTCTTCCTCATCAGTGAATTCAAGTTCATTTTTTCTCTCATCATTCTTACCATCTAAATCATCTTCTACTTCATTATTTCCAAAGTTTTCTACTCCATTACTACCACAAAGTTTCCTACTTCTGGTAACTACAGCATTTACCTCTCTCGGGTTCCTTTCAGTGTTACATGGTAATCCTCCTGGGGTCTACTGTTTTTACGTTCACCTTCCCTACTCAAATGATCTTCCATATTTCTTAATGAGGCTTCTATTGTTCTCATTCTGGTATCATGTCCACTCATAGATGTTTTTATTGTACTCATGTCCTTAGTGACTGTACCAATAGAAGTTATCATTGTTTCCATATTTTTAGCTTGAGTAGACACTACACCCATCATATTCTCCATTATTTTCTCCCATTTTTCAACTCCTTCTGCAGGTTGAGTTGAACTTTGAGTTACTGGTATACTCTGAGTGGTGTGCTGAGGATAGGATCTAGGTAATGATTGTAAATTCTGATTAGAGGTATCTCCCTGATAAACTTGATTGTTGGATGAATTTTTATATGGAACTGGATACGGCGGTTGTCCTTGCTTACTAGGGTTTTCAGACCAACGAAAAGTTGGGTGATCTCTTCTAATAGCATTAAACGAGTTTGAATATGCATTGTTCAAATTCCTATGCTGTTGAAGAAAACTTACCTCCTCTCTTGAATATCCTGTTGGTTCTTCAATCCCTACTGACATATTATCATGATTTGAGTATTCAGTTGGTGTACTATTTTCTGAGCTTAGGTTTTTGTTAGATTGTAGGCCATCAAATTTCCTACTCAAATTCTCCAAGTGTGCTAGAACTTCCGTATTGGATGTATATTCTCCTGCAAAAGCTACTTTTCTGGTGCTAGAACCGGTTTCCCACATTCTGTTATTTTTGGAAATCTTTTCTATAGCATCGTAAACTACTTGGGCTTCACTCATCATTAAAGAACCACCACATGCATGATCTACATCTGCACGTGAGTCTTTCCGTAATTTACGACAGAAAAGTTGTATTTGCATATCTAAGGAATAACCATGGTCGGGACAAGCTCTTAACAGTTTCTTAAATCTTTCCCAGGCATTCCCAAGAGTTTCTTCAGATCCTTGTCTAAAGTTAGCAACCTCGACTTTTAATTCCAAATTTCTACCAGGAGTGAAATATTGTTTCAGAAATTCAGTTTGAATATCCTCCCAACTAGTAAGTGAATGATGTGGAAGTGATATAAACCAATCTCGTGCTCGTCCTTTCAAAGAAAAAGGAAACATAGACATCCTCGTTAACTCACGATGAGCACCTTGACTTTTGGCTGTGTTGCACAGTTCCTCGAAAAGATAGAGATGATGATGAGGATCTTCATCATCCTCTCCTAGAAATTGGGCTCTTGTGTCAATTAAACCAAAAAGATGAGATTTAATTTCGAAATTGTTCGCTCCTTCATTGGGTAAGAGAATGGGATTATTAGTCTGGTTCCTTCTTACGATTTGATCACAGATAGGTCTCGGGTTTGGTGGGTTAGGATTATTATGATGATTATTCAGTTACGATTCGATTATTTCTATTAGGGTTTTGATTATTATTAAGGTTAATAGGGTTTTGTCCATGTCCTATAGCATGATCTAGTCACAGTCGGGTGTTTCATCACTAGTTTCGCCATTTTCGTATTTCGATTTGAAGATGATTCGTCAGGATTTCACGACTAGTATGACCTCGTTTACTCTCTACTCTTGCTCGTCTTTCGTAAGTGTTTATGTCAGGCTTATAAGGAGTGAGTGGGGCCTTACCGCTTCTGGTCATCAACTATCGAAAATAGAAAAATAACTCGAAATAGATAGTAGTAAAGATTGGTAGCTTACCTATGAGGTAAGTACCAACGAAAAATAAAAAAGAAATGGGATAAGAAGAGTGTTGACTTATCCTCGAGATTTTTGAGCTGATACAAGTAGTAACCATAGACACAAAGAAAAATTAGCGACGATGTTCCCCGGCAACGGCGCCAGAAAGCTGACGGACGTTTTCTAAGCTATTACAATCCTTACCGGCAGTGTACCGGGTCAAATCATAGTGCTAGTACGGTGAGTCAGGTGTCGAATCCTCAGGGAACGTGGTAATTCTTTTAAGTGTGGTTAAACACCAAACAACTATTATTATCTCGATCTAAATCGTAGGTTTCTTATACGATTAACAGAAAAAAAAACAGAAAATAAATGCATAAATTCTAATCTAATACAGCTTATACATATAACATATAGATAGATATATAGATACCAATATATTTATAGAACTAGCCAAGATATATGTAATTGAATTATACAATCTTTTTAATCCAATGGATGTGATCGATCTTCCTTTTATAAAAGGTCTAATTGAATACGTGAAACGGTACACTCCTCAGCTCAACAGTTTCCTCTCACACGAGCGTACAAAACTGTCATATGTCTCATCAACTGTCCAATACCATCCAAAGCATAGGTCACTCTCGTTTTGTCATACGAGCAATGTTTCGAATATTTGATTAAACAGATAAATTAACGTAATAGGATCTTGAGCACAATTTTAATAAGATTTGTTTTTCTAGGACAAATCTGCCCCCGGGTAGGAAATAGGATTCCGTTGTCACGTTTTCACTCGGCCATTTTTACCCTCCGGTTCTTCTACCTTTTTTTCACGTAACCTAACTTCACCGTTTAGTACGTCATTAAATTACGAAGCGATTCATATTGATTAGTTATATCAATACGAATATTTTCAAAACGTTCAAGTAGAAAAAGATTCAACGGATTCAATTTTTGTCAATTTTAGTTATAGTCATCATCCATTTTCCTAAAAAGATCGAAATATTTCAATTACATATCTTGGCTAGTTATTAGATTTAGCCTACTAACATTATGAAGAAAAATATAAAAACAACAAACATAAATACATTAAAAAGTTACCAGATTACAACTGTAGCGTCAGAGCCGTATTCTCCGGAAATAGCAACTCCTTTAACAACAACGAGCCTTGATAACCCTCTAAGTATTACAACGATACTTATACTACATTATTATTTCGGCAGAGTGCCTTTTACGGTATTTACAGAACTATATACTAACTAAAGATAAGATATATATATATATATATATATATATATATATATATATATATATATATATATATAAGTGATATATATATTGGTACACTCCCAAATGCTTGCAATTGTGCTCTATTTATAGGCCAGTATGTGAGGCGGCGCGTGCGTTGGTCGATGCAGCGCGCGTGCCGGTGCTACAGTGCATATTCTCTCCTGAAAGAGCCCATGTGCTGGTGGTAGAGAGATTCCGGCGCGTGCCGGTCTCCTCCGGTGCGTGTTGAACTTTGGACAATATCTGGCTTCGGTTTTCCACTGTTTGAGTTTACTTCTTGATTTTCCATTACACGTCTCAAAGCGGTCAAAAACACGAACCACATAATTCGACCACAAAATCATAAGTTTTATTAAATTTATAACGATAATATCTATTTATAACGATTTAGATTTTTATGAGTTTTTAGATAGATTTTTATAGAATTTATACGATATTATCGTAAATACGATATAAAAAGTCATATAATATAGTTATATTTTTATCATACATCAGTATACTTGTTGTATTCTTATATACACGGACACCTTTCTTAGCTGGACTATCGAACCAGGTAAATTTGAAAAGAACAACAGTGTTATGGTTTGGATAGCTTATGACATATATGTCTTCGAAGACTCCATACCATTTAGTACCTTCGGTTCCTTTGACAGCAACCCCACTGTTTTGAGTTGTGCGTGTGTGATCCCATTTTTGTGCATTGAATCTGACACCGTTCATCACACAACTCTGATAGGATTTGACCATTGAAAAAGATCCGGTGGAAAGTGCTAACAATTGGTCATTCAGGTCTGATGGGTTCTGTTACTCAATACAATCATCTGCATAATGTACCATACATAAGTATTTATGTAACGCTCATAAAAGTGCACAATAAGTGTATCAAGATTTATTTTGTGCCTTCGAATTAAACCAATCAGGAAATTCTTGACGGTGCACTTTGTCCAGGTTCTATTTCGTGCAATTACTTGACAGTTTGTACGATGTTCACTGCTCCATGTGTAGAAGACTAGTTAGCTTTAATGGAATTATAAAAAAACAAAGGAATTAAGTTAGGATTGCTCACTTACATGAGGTATTCATCGATCTCATGGCAGTTTTGCAAGACATACCACTGAATCTTCTCTCTCAAAGTAGTATTGAATGCCTCAAGCATTTCATCGATCCCATTGATCGAAAAGGAGTCTTGAATACTGATATACGGTTCTTGATTGTATCTTCGTTCTCAACCTTGGGCCTTTCGGGCCTATTGAACTTTGTCTCATTTCCGAAAAATACAATGAGCAAAACATCAAGGTCTCGTTAGCCACGTATGCCTCTGCGATGGATCCTTCCGGCCTGGCCCGATTTCTAATATACCTCTTTAACTTACCTAGAAAACTTTCAATTGGATACATCCATCTCAAATGAACAGGTCCACCCCTAATCGCTTCTTCAGGCAAGTGCATTATCACATGTATCAAAATATCAAAGAATGCCGGTGGGAATATCGTTTCTAGTGTACATAAGATTTCCAAAACCTTCTCTTTTGCATTCTTTAAATCACTAACCCTCAACGTGCGTGTGCAAATCAATCTGAAAAAATCGCTTAAATCAATGATAGTATCAGAAATTTCCTTTTTCAAGAATTTTCGTACCCCAACTGGTAAAAGTCTCTAGAGTATGCTATGAAAATCATGAGATTTAAGC
This sequence comes from Gentiana macrophylla, assembly GCA_026214975.1. NCBI lineage: Eukaryota > Viridiplantae > Streptophyta > Magnoliopsida > Gentianales > Gentianaceae > Gentiana > Gentiana macrophylla. Next base: position 243,566 of record JAOBSW010001047.1, read on the forward strand.
CCGCTAAATTTGTCTTTACCAGTCAAATTCTTTCTTAGGGTTCCTGCAAAACCATTGGGAAACCGAACATTTGTTAAGAAATCGTAGAATTTTGTCCGATCTTCTGGTGCCAACGTGAATAAAGCATGCGGTTTTAAAGTTATTGCCTTGTTTAATCACACGTAGTTCCTTTCTCACTTTCATGTTTTCTAGATCCTTACGTGCCTTGATAGTGTCTTTGGTCTTACCATCAATATTCAATAATGTAGACAATAAGCTATCACACACCTTCTTGTCAATGTGCATAACATCTAGATTGTACTTGAGTTTTTTCGGCATCCAATAAGGCAATCTATTTAGTATGGTGTCTTTCGTCCAACTCAAACAAGATTTTGGACGCTTATGAGTTTTACCACAGTACTCGTTGTGTTTCCTCAACAAACATTTTGGTAGGTTACTAATTTGTTGAAGAATTTCCTCCATGGTTTTCTCAACTGGAGGGCTTAATGTTTCGATTTTACCGTTAAGCCCCTTATTCTTTCGCATCGGGTGGTCCGCCCGCAGCCATCTACGATGTCCAACGTATCCAGTCTTCCTCTCTAACCGTACCGAAGGTGTTTCGTCGTTGCAAGTTAGACATGCTTTATATCCTTGACCAGTCCAACCTGAGAGGTAACTACTAGCGGGAAAATCGTTCACCGTAAACATAACTGCAACTCGCATTCTGAAGGTAGCATTTGTAGCAGCATCAACCACAACTACCCCTTGTGACCACAATTCTTCCAACTCATCAATCAATGGCCTCAAATAAACGTCCAAGTCCTCGCATGGGGATTCTGGTCCTGGGATAAGTAAACACATGTGTTTATACAGTTCATTGTTGCAAACCCATGGTGCTGGATTCAGTACTTGTGTTAGAACAGGCCACATGCAGTATGTTTGACTCGTAGCACCAAACGGGCAAAAACCATCTGTAGCCAGACTGAGACGTACATTTCTAGGTTCGATAGTGAAGTCCGGGTGTTGCTCGTCGACTTCTTTCCATTCTTTTCCATCGGTTGGATGCCTCATCACATCCTTATCCGTAGAACGCCCCGTCTTATGCCATGTCATTGCCTGAGCTGTGTGACGGGAAGCATACAAACGTCTCAAACGATGCTTTAATGGAAAATAACGTAGCACTTTCTGAGCTGCCTTTTTTCCTTTAGACTCTATATAACGGGTCGTTTTGCACACTAGACATGATTGTAAGTCAACAATCTCGTTATAGTAAATGCAACAGTTGTACAAAAAAGCATCGATCTTTTCATACCCAGACCCAATTTGTTTGAAGAGTTTTTGCCTTGTAGAATGAATCGGGTAAATTTGACCCTTCCGGCAAAACTTCTTTCAGTTTCTCTAAAAGAAAGCCGAAGCTTTCATTCAGCCATTTATACAACACTTTTATGTGCATTAAATCCGCTAAGAACTTCAAGGCGGATGAGCTTTTGAATCCCGGATAAACACTTTCATGCAATTTGGAGAGGAGTTTATCAATGTTGTCATCCTCCTTTGTCTGTAAAACTTCTTCTTCTGAGGTTCTACCAAGGAAATCATTTATAACTGGAGCCATTTCGTCTCCGGATTCAACTACCAATTGAGTTGTTCGTGCACGTTTACGGGATAGACCGTCTTCACCGTGGTGAAACCATGTTGTATACCCAGCTGCCCATCCCCAAATGAAACAGTGATCATACACGTCCTCCAAAGTATCCAAACCAATGTTGAAGCACTTTTTTCATAGGCAACGAATCTTACCTTCATCGTTAACAAATTGCCGTGCGTATTGAATGAATTCACTCAACCCTTTATCAAACTCGGGTTTCATTCTGTCAATATACAACCATGATTTGTCTTGCTTCATTTGAAATCCCTGATACACAATAACTTGACATACCACAATGAATTAAGTTAGTATCTCACTTAAGGTACAAGAAAAAGTTAATACCATATGTGTTAGTTGTTAATACCAAATGCTCTATTGATGAAGAGAACAGTGTTTTTACCAACGTCATAGAATACTTGATAATGACGAGGGAGAACAGATGCCAGACGGAGCCGGCAGAATAGAACTTATATTTTCAATCTAACGGGTGACTCACTTCTGGCTGAGGATTTACCTGGCTGCTGAGGACAGGAAAAGATGCTCTATTGAGCAGACCTAATGAAATTTTCTCCGAGCTACCTACCAGGAGCCCCAATACAATGCCTGGGGATTAGGAATGACACAGCGGATCAGAAGGAATCGAAAACACCCTAGGGAAAGCATGCAATTCTAAGAACCTCATCAGGCCGAGGCGTACCATGGAATTCAGTTCGAGATATTTGTTCTTGTATTTTCAAACGACATTAATTTGTTACCGAAAATTTCAAGGGATGTTCTCATACAAATATAGTATACTTAGTTTCATTAGTATACTTTTTTTCATTAAGGCACAAGAAAAAGTTAGTATCTCACTTAAGACACTAGAAAAAGTTAGTACTTACTTTCATTAGTATACTTTTTTCATCTTGAGTATACTTTTTTAATTAACCGCTTAATATAGTATACTTTTTTTCATTAAAAACTAATACTATTTCATAAAACTAACACCTTCAATGCTATACTTTCAATACTATTTCCTAGTTCTTCAATGTTAGCACAAGAACACCTTCAATGCTATACTTTCTTCATCATTTTCAATCACATACATACATGACGGTTTTCCAACACTTTTCCAAAACCAATACATGCTAGACAAAACTAGTTTATGTTCTTCATCATCATGCTAGACATATCATCATGTTCTTCAACACTTTTCCAACACATATACATGGCCAAGATTCATACACTACTTAATACACTACTACTTGACGAAATAAAATTTCAAGTCAATCACACACATATACTAGTCAATCACACGTTTTATACACTAACATTGTGAAGTAAATCAACTATATAGTACATCTACTACCAATGAAGAAATAACAGAGCTACCAATACCTAAATGATTAATTTGGGTGTATTTATGGCATCATGATATTTTCCCAACAAGGAAACAAAGACTATTTTCTTCTTTTAAGATGTTTCAAACAATGAAACAAAGACTTTTAACACTTAAAACACTTTCACTCTAAGTGTGAGTGTGATCAATATTTCCAATAATAATGGTCTCTAAAATAGAGCCATTTTCAGTACCATTTTGGGTAGGAACAACACCCTTATGCACGATCAAACCATCAATATGGACAATTTCATTACAACCAACAACAAATTTCCCAACTTCTAAAAACTACAATACCAAAGTTTACTACAATCGAACAATACCAAATTTATAACCAAGTCTTTCTACACCAATAAATCTCACCATAAGCATCAATCTCACCATCAAGCTTCAATCAATCTCAACATGAACATATACATGAAAAAATGCTTACCTACACCATACTCATACACTATCAACTTCCATATCCCAATGTAAACTTACCTAGCCCAAAACCAAACAACACCAAACAACTCACCATCAAACCAAACTCACCACATTACCTTGCTCCAACCAATTTCAACTTTCAATTTCATAAAAAATACACAGTTCCAAAATAAACTTAACAAAATTAAAAAAAAATTAACAAACTGAAATCAAAACTTAACAAAAAAAAAAATAAACAAATGAAATCCAATCGCAACTATTGGACATAAACTCAAATTAAAGCAACTAAATAATCAATTTTACTAACCTTAGTTGTTAAGGAAGCTAGGATAGGCCGGAATAGATGAAGAAGCACCGGAAAATGAGCTTGGCCAAGAAGGAGCTTCGAACGCCAGATTTTTGAGCTTGGGATACCGGAATAACGGAACTATGGCTGCCGGGGTTGAGGGATTCCGGAGTTGATGTATGCCGGAGCTAGATAGGACGCGCGGTTTAGGGAGTGATGGCCGGAGGAGGGGCGGGGGAGGTTGAAGGAGAGGGCGGGGAGGGCTGCAGAATTAAGAAGGAGAAAGGTGAAATGAAGAAGGAGAAGGGGCTGTCCAATTTAGTTTATGTTTTTAAGTTTAATGTGACGACATGCTTTGTTGGGACAACATTGTCGTCCCATTAAAGTATTAAAATTATTAAATATTGACATAACTAACGATCCTCGGGTTTGAAATCATCAATCGACTAATTAACGAGCCCTGGGTTTGAAATCACTACTCAATATAATTATATAAATTACATATTATATAAATTATTAAATTATTTAAAAAGGCTTGAAATCGCTTAATCGACATCGGATCTCGAGATTGAGATCAATCGCTCGTTAATGAACCCCAAAATTCAAATCAATCGCTTGATAATGAACTGACGATCTATAGTAGATAGTAATATTAGAATGATCTGTAAGGAAAGATATCGGTTTGAAATCACTTAATTGATAACGGATCTCGGGATTGAGATCAATTGCTTGTTAACGAACCCCGAGATTCAAATCAATCGCTCGATAACGAACTGACGATCTATAGTAGATAGTACTATTAGAATGATCTATAAGGAAAAATATCGGTTTGAAATCACTTAATCAATAACGGATCTCGGGAATCGAGATCAATCGCTCGGTGACAAACCCCGAGATTCAAATCAATCACTCGATAATGAACTAATGATCTTAGTAGAGAGTACTATCAGAATGATCTATAAAGAAAGATATCGGTTTGAAATCACTTAATCAATAACGGATCTCGGGATTGAGATAAATCGTTGGTGACAAACCCCGAGATTGAAATCAATCGCTCGATAACGAACTGACGATCTATAGTAGATAGTACTATTAGAATGATCTGTAAGGAAAGATATCGGTTTGATATCGCTTAATCGATATCGGATCTCAGGATAGAGATCAATCGCTCATTAACGAACCCCGAGATTCAAATCAATCGCTCCATAACGAACTGGCGATCTATAAAAGATAGTACTATCAGAATGATCTTTATGGAAAGATATCGGTTTGATATCGCTGAATCGATAACGGATCTCGGGATTGAGATCAATCGCTCGGTGACAAACCCCAAGATTCAAGTCAATCGCTCGATAACGAACTAACGATCTATAGTAGATAGTACTATTAGAATGATCTGTAAGGAAAGATATAGGTTTGAAATCAATTAATCGATAACGAATCTCGGGATTGAGATCAATCGCTCATTAACGAACCCTGAGATTCAAATCAATCGCTCGATAACGAACTGACGATCTATAGTAGATAGTACTATTAGAATGATCTGTAAGGAAAGATATCGGTTTGATATCTCTTAATCGATATCGGATCTCGGGATCGAGATCAATCGCTTGTTAAAGAACCCCGAGATTCAAATCAATCGCTCGATAACGAACTGACGATCTATAGCAGATAGTACTATCAGAATGATCTTTATGGAAAGATATCAGTTTGATATCGCTTAATCGATAATGGATCTCGGGATTGAGATCAATCGCTTGGTGACAAACACCGAGATTCAAGTCATTCGCTCGATAAGGACATGACGATCTATAGTAGATAGTACTATACGAATGATCTGTAAGGAAAGATATCAGTTTGAAATTACTTAATCGATAACGGATGTCGGGATTGAGATCAATCGTTCATTAACGAACCCCGAGATTTAAATCAATCCCTCGATAACGAACTGACAATTTATAGTAGAGAGTATTATCAGAATCACCTGTATTATCGTTCGATAAAGGAATTTTTTATAAAAAATAATTAATTTTATATTTTAACGCAATGTTTATTAGAATATGTATATTAAAATTTTAAAAAAAAACTGAATCTTATTTTTTAACACAATTTTTTATATTAAAAAAAATTTAATTTCTTTTAAAGGGACGACAATTGTCCTCCCTAAAAACCTAAATTTTATAATTTCTTCTATATAACATATTATTTTCTGAAAAATGTTTAATAGGACAACATTGTCGTCCCTTTAAATTAGAATTTTATACAAAACAGAATCTTATTTATTAATACAAAGTTTTATATTAGAAAAAAATAATTTCCTTTAAAGGGACGACAAATGTCGTCCCTACAAACCCAAATTTTATAATTTCTTTTATGTCACATTTTATTTAATTTCTGGAAGAAACTTTAATGGGACGACAATGTCGTCCCTTCAAATAGTCTTGTCCAAGTGGAAATCCTCCCTGTCACGGTGGGGTTAATATTTTATTTAAAGGGACGAAATTGTCATAATGTTCGTTTTGATTTGTGGGTAATGAAGGTTCACGGCTTGGAAGATTCATGGACGAAGATGCGTATAAGTGATTGGCCGCCGTTTGAATAGTACTCATTATCCCCCTTGGCTCTTTTAGAGGATAATATTCATCATAAGAGAAAACTCGTTTATTACACCGGCCTTCCCAAAGGAAAGACTTTATTGTATGAATTAGTTAGTCATAAAGTTTCGAAGGTTCCATCTAAATCTCGTGGCCGTCTTCACAGCTATAAGCAAATCCAGTTTGTCTGCAGTCTTGTTCAGGCTCATCCGCCTTCCTTTGGCTCCAAGAAACTACGTACCAGATCAAAGAAGACAAAGTCGAAATTCGAAGGAAATCCTAGACCCAAGAAGAAGCTAAAAATATGAGAGGCCAAATCGAAAGTTGTTTGAATTTAGTTAATTTCCTTTAATTTTTTGCGTCGAAAGTTGTTTGATTTTTTGTGTAAGACCTTTCTGTCTGTTGTGTTTCTTTTCCTACTTGTTTAATCTATTTGGTGAGTTTTTAGGTTTGGTTGTTATTGATATTTTGATGTAATCGGTTCTGATTCTTAGATTTTGTTTTGCTCCCGGTAAAACTCCTTTTTAATATAAATGTGGCTTTAAATTAAAAAAATAAAAAAAGACTTTTGTTTAGCTGTAATACTACCTCCGTCCCACAAAAAGTGTCCACTTTTTGTTGGACACAGAGATTAAGGAAATAATTAATGTGTTGTATTTTAAGAATGAATAGACAAATATACCCTTAACTAATCATAAATGCTTGTTTTGGAATATGAAAGAATTATGAAAAATTAAATGTTAAAATAGGGGTATGATTGGAAAAAATGTATTTAATGATGTATTGAAAATTTAAATGAACATTTTTTATGGGATAATTCATTTTTCCGTTATGGACACTTTTTATGAGACGGAGGTAGTATATTGTTTGCTCATTAGTTTCTGGACTTTTGTTTTTCTGTGTTAACCATTAGGCCTGTTTTTATATATCACGTGGCAATCAGTGTTCTGTGCTCCAAAGTAAAACCAAAAGATGTCTAGGTTCTGATAACACCGCCGCCAATTAACCCACGGGGATGGATATCTGCTGTCTGCATATTTGTGGTTTTTTTTTTTTTTTTTTTTTTTTTTTTTTTTTTGAACTGCAATGATGTTATATCATTAGAAAATTCTCTAGCAAGATGCTAGAAAAAAAAGGTTACAAAGAAGCCTATTACAAAAGTTTAATACAAACACTTTTCAAAGCACCACCCAGCAAACTAACTAGTGACTAAAGGAAGAGACATCGAGCGAAAACAAAGAACACAACACAAGAGATGTAGTAGCACCCAACCACATATGGCTAGAAAATATTAAGAACATGGGTTAATTCTCCAAGCATTCCAATCAGTTTTGTTGACATTGTTTCTGCCATTGATCCACGAAAAGCTGCAAGCTGCAAGCTTGAATCTGAATACAGACATCTTCAACTGATAAATTTTTTTTTTGTTCAAACACCTTTCTATTTCTAGCAAGCCATATGGACCATAAAACGATCGTCAAGATAGCATCCCATATCCAAAAGCATTTCCCATGGCGATTAATAGTAGGCAAAAAATCAATGAAACTACCCCAATCTCTAAAATTGATGCGAGTTGATGTGCTCCAGTTACACACTTTATTCCAAACCTCGGAAGAAAAGGAACAAGTGAGAAACAAATGTGTCCTATCCTCATCGTACAAGCTACAAAGAGGGCTACATAAGTCATTCAGTTGAATGCCTCTCTTTGCAATATTCAATCTGGTTGGCAAGCGGTTGAGGGCAGCTTTCCAACTGAAAATATTCACTTTTGATGGCACTAATATGTTCCAACGCCATGGAAATGGAGCAGCACCATCGAGATTGTCATTGTTAATAAGCTTCTTCAAGTTGGCCACAGAAAACACCCCGTTGGAGCTGAGTTTCCAAAACGGGGAGTCCGAAATCCCTGCATAGTTAAACGAGCAAGGTATTTTTCCTCTTGAATTACTAATTAAATATTGGATCAATGTCGAATTCTTATTCACCTTATGATCTACCTGTTCTTGTTTTGTTGGGATTGCCACTAAAATCTCTTTTTCGATTTAAAATCGTATTGAGATCATGGAACGCTCTGATTTCAAGCCGATCGAGAATTCATGAATCTATATCGAAATCATAATTAAGCCATGGACGAAACTTTGGAAGTAAGCTTGCAGAATTCAATGGGTTCACTTCCTTCCTTAAAATTCAGTGCAAATATTAATTGTTGGATCTTTCAATGGTTTATTTTGTCAAATTCTCCGTCGTGAAGGAACTTGGGAATACGACATAACTTTGTGCAATCCGTTGACAAAGTTAACTTCGGATTTGCTTAAAGAAAGGGGGGCCGGATATAGATTTTTACGGCTTTGGATATGCTGATGTTCATGACGATTACAAGGTTATGATTGGTGATGATTTTTACAGCCTGAAATCCAACTCATGGAGTAGTGTAAGATATTTACCCGAGCATTCAATAGTCAATTGTTCTGCATGTGGCTAGGACGGAGTCTTGGTTAATTGTGATATGCATTGGATTTCAGGGTCTCGTTCCAATCATGGCCAGCATGAATCCAATCGAGCATTTGATCTTAGAACGGAAAAACACAAGATTTTGCCAATACCAGAGGTTCTAGAGGGAGTTTATTATTTGGATCCGAGCGTTTAGAATGGTTGCCTAGTTTTAAGCAATTGTTGTCATGTTTTATTAGCAATGCCAGATTATGAAACGGTTAGTTTCGATCTGTGGGTGATGAAAGATTACGGATTGATGGATTCATGGACGAAGATAAGTGTACATGCTCTGGCACAATATGCCATGGCTCTTTCAGAGGTGTTAGAAGTCAATGACTTCTAGATTATTCTACAACTAGTACATGGGAAAAATCTGGAAATTATTTTCTTAGAGAATAGTCTAGAATTCTAGAAAATACTTAGATAAATATCTAAGGCATACTTTGCCTAGAAACATCTAGTGTGCATTTCTCTAGAAGGTTCTACTACTTTTTCTAGGATATTCTTACCTTTCCTATAAATAGGAGTTGTAACTTAGGCCAACAATATAACACACACAAGTTGTGAAGTGAGTCTCCCACATCAAACACTTTCTAGTTGCCCTTTTCTTGTATTTTTCAAGTGTCCCATTTGTTGTATATTTTGTGTATCAATAAAATATCAAGTTATGTATTCCAAGTGTTTGGACCTACCGCTTACGACACAACAAGTGGTATCGGAGCCTTGTCGATCGGGCGTAGTTTTTTTTTGTGGTGGTGATATTTGGTCGGGGACCAACGATGTCGTCACTCTGCCGAAATAAACGGTCGGAGGGTATTATTCACCGGTTGAGAAGAATCAATCAAGGATTCTTGTTCGATGCGTGATCCGGGGATCGTGGAGCCATTTGTTTGGTGCAGGACCTAGCTTACTTAGTGTTTGTGATTGCAACAAAACTAAGTCACGATGACTGATTTTTAGGTGAGTAATATTAAAAATTAAATAATCATAATTATAGCACATGGCAATCGTGTATGGTGTCCTACCTGGAGAGCCAAGATTTATTGGAGTATGTCACCGGAAGTGACGCAACGCCGCCCGCTTCAATAGATGCAACGGTTTTGCGTAAATGGAAGGTGAAAGCCGCGAAAGCCATGTTTGCTATAAAGACATCGATCGAAGATGAGATGATTGAGCATATCCGGAAAGCCACCACGCCGAAGGAAGCATGTGACATATTGGCTAGTCGTTTTTCGAGGAAGAACATTTCACGCCTGCAAATACTGGAGAATGAGTTGATGTCGCTCACCCAAGGAAATCTATCAATCAGAGATTATTTCACCAAGGTAAAATCTCTGTGTTATGAGATTTCCGAATTAGATCCGGAGTCCAAAATTGGTGAGTCTCGGATGAGAAGAATATTGATACACGGTTTAAAACCCGAGTATCGGAGTTTCACAACAGCGATACAAGGTTGGGCCACACAACCAACCATTGATGAGCTGGAAAATTTACTAGCCGACCAGGAGTCGCTGGCTAAACAGATGGCAGGCGTAGTTATAAAGTCAGAAGAAGAGGCGTTGTATGCAAGTCAAGCAAGAGGAAAATCAAATAGATATAACAATAAGGGATTCAAAAGACAATATGATGGAAAACAACAAAAGGACGAAGAACGGAGTTACCAAAGAGGGGGAGCTGAAGAGAAGAGACATGATAATAAGAAAAGTAATGATAGACCTCAAGGAGGAGACAAATGCTTTCACAAGCAACAAAATGCTTGCTTCAATTGTGGCAGAAAGGGACATTTTGCAAGAGATTGTAGATTCAAGAAGAGACAAGTTGAAGGAAACGCTGCCACTTCAGATACCCGAGATGATCAAAGTGAAACGGAGTGGGATGTTCATGCATCTTTCTCAGGATTGAAGTCCGAAGAAGCAAATATTGACACTACTATGAAGAAAGAACAAGGCCCAGTAAATTGTGCAGCAACTATGACAAGTGATATTGGGCGTGTTAACTTTCACAACTGTGGATCGTTGACTCGAGAGTGGCAATCATATGGTGGTGATAAAGAAAGACTTCAAAGAATGTCAGAATACAAAGGAGGTCGTGTTGTCGTAACGGCGGATAACATGAAGCTTCCAATTAGACATATTGGAGAGACAGTGATCACACCAAGCTCAAATTCTTAGCCAGTGATACTGCAAAATGTGATGCATGTTGATGGAATGAAGAAAAATCTCTTGTCAGTATCACAGCTCACAGAGTCAGGTAATTATGTATTGTTTAGTCCACAAGTTGTGAAGGTTTATCGTGATCTTAGAGTCATTGGGACTCCAATCCTGGAAGGTGAAAAGAAGGAGTCAGTATATGTACTGACTGCCTAAGCAGCATATGTTGAGAAAACCAGAAAAAACGACACAGCTGATCTATGGCATGCACGTCTGGGACATGTAAGTTATAAGAGACTTAAGGTCATGATGAAGGAGACTATGCTCAAAGGACTTCCTAAGTTGGAATGTCGGGAAGACACCATTTTTGCCGGATGCCAATATGGAAAAGCGCATCAGCTCCCATATAAGGAGTCAAAATACCAAGCAAAGTAGCCCCTCGAGTTGATTCATTCGGATGTTTTTGGACCAGTAAAGCAACGGTCAATTGGAGGAGCAAAATATATGATCACCTTCATTGATGATTTCTCAAGATATACATGGGTGGATTTCATGAAGGAGAAATCACAAGCATTGGAGAAATTCAAGGAATTCAAATGTAAAGAAGAAGCAGAATTTCTAGAGAGAGTCCGGTGTCTCCGCACAGATAATGGAGGTGAGTATACATCCACCGAGTTCTCGGAATATCTAAAGCAAAATAATATTCGCCGGCAATTGACTTGTCCGAGAACGCCGCAACAAAACGGGGTAGCTGAAAGAAAGAATCGACATTTAGTTGAGACATGTCGGAGTATGATACATGCAAAGAATGTCCTAGCCCGTTTCTGGGCAGAATGCATGAAGACTGCAGCCCATGTGATCAATCGGCTACCACAAGCAAAGCTTGGATTCATCTCACCATATCAGAAACTCACAAGAGAGAAACCAACTGTAAGTCATTTCAAAGTATTTGGCTGTGTCTGTTACGTATTCGTCCCAGATGAGCTACGAAACAAATTTGACAAGAAAGCAATCAGATGCATATTCTTGGGATACGATGAGGAAAGAAAAGGATGGAAATGTTGTGACCCAAGAACGAATCGATGTATGGTATCAAGAAATGTTGTATTCGATGAAGCATCTTCTTGGTGGTCATCTCAAGATGAGGAGCTTCCCGACTCACCTGTTCTAGAAGAGAAAATAAGAGAAAAGACTGGAGAAGAGTTATGCACTCTGAAAGTAAATGATGTTGGTCAAGAGAAATCGGCAGCAACTCAAGAGATGGAATATAGCAGTATAGAAAGTCCAACACCGGAGATGAAGGAAGTTGATCCTCATGAACAACAACTTAGGAGATCATCTCGGCTGGAGAGAAACCAAATCCTAAGTATGCTAACATTGCGGCGATTGATGATATCGCAAGCTGTGGAGCCTTCAAGCTATGAGGAGGCATCTAAAAGGATGAATGGATCCATGCGATGAAAGAGGAAATTCAAGCGCTTAAGCAAAACCAGACTTGGGAACTTGTTCCTCTTCCGAAAGAGTGAAACCAATATCTTGCAAATGGGTTTACAAGGTGAAAACACGACAAGGCGGATCCATAGAAAGACATAAAGCTCGATTAGTTGCTCGAGGTTTCTCATAACAATATGGCTTAGACTATGATGAGACGTTTAGCCCGGTGGCGAAGATAACTCTGAAGACGAGTTTTCTCGGCACTAGCGACTAGTAAGTCTTGGAAACTATGGCAGATGGATGTGAAGAATGCCTTCCTACATGGCGAGATCGATCGAGACATATACATGGAGCAACCAAAGGGATTCGAGAGTACAACTCATCCTAAATACGTGTGCAAGTTAAGAAAGGCGTTATATGGATTGAAACAGGCGCCAAGGGCTTGGTACGGAAAAATTGCAGAGTTCTTGACTCATAGTGGATTCTCTATGGCTCCGTCCGACTCAAGTTTGTTCATCAAGCATCAAAATAACAAATTAACAGTCGTGTTGGTATATGTTGATGATCTCATCATCACTGGAGATGATGACAAAGAAGTCCAACAAGTCAAGAGGAACTTATCGGTCCGGTTTCAAATGAAAGAACTGGGAGAGCTTAAGCACTTTCTTGGACTTGAAGTCAAGTACACTAAAGATGGGTTATTCCTTTGCCAACAGAAGTATGTTAAGGATCTGCTAAAGAAGTCTGGAATGATAGACTGCAAGCCTTCTCCAACACCAATTGAAGTCAATGCCAAGTTGAGCTCAAAAGAAGGCAAAGAGTTGGATGATCCTACAAGTTATCGACGACTAGTAGGAAGCCTGATATACTTGACGTTAACAAGACCAGACATTTCCTTTGCAGTTGGCGTCGCAAGCAGATTTATGCAGAGTCCAAGGAAGCCACATTAGCAGTTAGTTCAGAAAATTATAAAGTACGTGAAAGGAACTTATGACTACGGTATTTTCTACCAGAAAGGAGTGCCATGTAGACTTGTTGATATCTTGTGGCCGATTATCTTTGGGGATCATGACACTCTCCGATCAACTACCGTTACGTGTTCACCTTGGTTCAGAGTAATATCCTGGTGTAGCAAAAGACAACCCATCGATCTCTATCAACTACTGAGGCAGAGTACCGGGCAGCCGCTGTAGCAGCTCAAGAAGTCACTTGGCTTGTGCAGTTATTAAGAGACTTACATCAGCCAGTTGACTACCCAGTGGATTTACATTGCGACAATATATCATCACTACAACTAGCAGAGAATCCAGTATTTCATGCAAGGACCAAGCACATTGAAGTGCACTACCACTTTATTCGAGAGAAGGTTCTTCAAGATGAGATACAGATGATTCACGTGAAGACTGAAGATCAATTAGCAGATATATTCACAAAAGGATTAAGCGGACGCAAGCTCGAGGAATTCAGAAATGCTCTTGGGATGCAAATGAGCTCGTCGTCAAAAGAAAGAAGTCATTGAGGGGGAGTGTTAGAAGTCAATGACTTCTAGATTATTCTACAACTAGTACATGGGAAAAATCTGGAAATTATTTCCTTAGAGAATAGTCTAGAATTCTAGAAAATACTTAGATAAATATCTAAGGCATACTTTGCCTAGAAACATCTAGTGTGCATTTCTCTAGAAGGTTCTACTACTTTTTCTAGGATATTCTTACCTTTCCTATAAATAGGAGTTGTAACTTAGGCCAACAATATAACACACACAAGTTGTGAAGTGAGTCTCCCACATCAAACACTTTCTAGTTGCTCTTTTCTTGTATTTTTCAAGTGTCCCATTTGTTGTATATTTTGTGTATCAATAAAATATCAAGTTCTATATTCCAAGTGTTTGGACCTACCGCTTACGACACAACAAGAGGATAGTCACGAGAGAAAACTCATCTATTACAAACACCATAAAGGAACGGTTTTATCGTATGATTTAGTTAGTCATCAAGTTGAGGAGTTTCCAGCATCTCGTCGTTTCGACGGCGCGAAATTGAAACAGCTCCCTTTTGTCGGTGGTCTTGTCCCATCCTTCTTTTGTTGCCTGTCGTGGTCAGCCTTATGCTCATATTATATTTCGTGTTTTAGTGCAATGAAATCTAAATGAGATACTAAATTTTATGGTTACATGAATGTTGGGATACTTGTTCACTTAAAAGATACGACTCTTCAGTTTTGTGATCAATTGGTGTGGGAAATGGATGAATATTTTTACTTTCATTATAAATGAAAATGTAAAGTAATAAACTTTATATTTAGGCTTATAACTTCGAAGTGATACCAAGTGATAGGGTGTCAATACTGCAACAGCCAAGTTATTGAATTATCAATTAATTTACATGCTAAATTCATGTGTGGAACCCAGATTGCTTATGTATAAATGTGTATGGTTATAACTCTCTTTATCTAAATGAGAAGGGAAGAAAAATTAATTTTATGGTCAGATATTACATATGCATCCCACAAATCGCACCATTGCTAAGAATGGTTAATTTTCTATGTGCCGTGGAAACCGGAAAGTGTATCCATATGTGATCAGTTTATTAAGGTAAGTGCCAATATTGATGGATTATTTTGATAATTTTACATGTTGACATGGAAAAATGTAATATACGTGATGTTGCTCAAAACTATGATCGGGTAATTAAATGATCCGAGTTAGGAAAAAGACGCAAAAACAGATAACAATAATATGAATTTGGACTGAACTCTTCGAGAGAGCTGCCTACGTATCCAGTTCAAGTATTGAAATGGAATCAAGTCCCCCTCGTAGTTCAGGGTGTTCCTTTTATGTCTGTAGATCGTGATCATCTTCCCTCACGTAATGGGGAGTTATTATCGGTTATCTTTGGACATTACCGGACGTGGGATCTACCCACGTCTGTAAACAGTTAAGTCGTTATTGACTCGGTCTTCGTCATGCTCATTCGATTATTCTGTCTAGAGACGTTTCTGTACAGAACACGGCGGAGTCTTGCTCCTCTGACTATTCTGTCCAGAAGTTTGACCTGCTCAGCGTCTGGTGAAGTCCTGCCTTACCAGCCCGTTTATCTTTATCGTCTAACCTTTATAATGGGCCCGGCCCAGTTACGAATAACCCGACCCAGTGGGCCTATATATCATCCTAAGTCCCCCCAGACTGGGGTGGACTGCTTTACAGCTGCCCTAGTCTGCAATGTTTTAACTTCCGTCAACAATATATCGTGAAACGAGGCCAAGTCACACCCGGTTATTATCATAACTGTGAACTGAACCATCACGTCGCTTCTACTTCTTGTCAAATAATCACACCTCGTGCCAAATAACTCCTTTATTTCAAACCTTTTGAATCGCACCTCTGCAATTACAAGTAAGTTTCTGTCTCTGTGTTATTTATTCTTCTTCCTTTTTAATTCCTTATCTATTTCATGAGTTTGAGAGCCGATACTGCTTCTAGTGATTCTGTGGAAAGGTTATTTCAATCGCCGGAAAAAACTTCAACTGTAAGAGAAAGCGAGGAGGTGAATTCCTCCAACCCTGTTCCTTGTCTTGAAACTGCTATGAATGCCTATCATCCCTCTTCTTTGATTGATTTAGGGAATACTTCCACCTTTGGGGATAATCCCAAGTGTCTTCTGCCTTCTCACCTTCTTCCCCCTGGGATTTTTACCCCTACCTCGATTGTTCATCAATATCCAGAAGACCACTCTGCCTTTTTAAACACTCTTAAAAGGGAAATTAATCGATTCGACAAAACCAAAGCCATAATGGCTTGCCACGGTGTTTCTAGCAGGATGACCAAAACCGAAATGGCTAGTCTATTGAAAACTTACAAAATTTGTACTGACCCTTTTTGAAGTTGTTCTTCCCAAATCCACTGAATATGCTTATAATCCCCCAGCAGGTTTCTGCACGGTGTATGCTGATCAGCTTCGTAGCGGTCTAAGATTTCCTCTTCCTCCTGGGTATGTTGAGGTGATGCGGTATTATAAATTGGGAGTTGGTCAAATCCACCCGAATAGCGTCAAATTCCTCGTTGGGTTCATGATTTGGTGTCGTCTGAACACCACCCCTTTCTCTGTAAAATTATTTAGGAACTTCTACCAATGTAAGCTAACACAGGGTAGCGGGGGGTGGTACCATTTCTATCGTAGAGCCAGTAAGTTGAGTCAGATTATTCCTGTATCTGGTAAAGATAAAACCAAGAAAAAGTGGCAAGAGCGCTTCTTCTTTGTGAGGCACAACAGCGAAGTGAATCTGGGTCGATGGAATACCTCTTCCATGAAGGACAAGTTGGAAGATCACATAGATCTCGCTCTTGTTGAATATCTTAAAAGCAACAGAATTTCGTTGACCTTGGATACGATGAGTTCTGCGTTGATAAACGCTGCCCAGCTTCTTACTGCGGGTCCTACTGGCTATGTTGAATTCACCAAGGAAGAATATAAAAAATGTATGTCTGAATTTATTTTTTGCTCTTGTTTTTGAACATACTTTAATTATCTTTTGTCTATGTAGTGGCCAATGTGGATGATCTGATTAACATTGATGTTGATGAGGAGGAGGAAACAGAGCAGATGCAATAGGATTATGAGCAGACTTTATCGGTCATTCCTGAGCATGGTGAGGCTTTTACTCGAAGAGAGGCTGGGGAGATAGATCTTCGACTCTGGTGAGGGCCTGAACAATCGATCTTTGCTGGAGCCTTCTGTTCAGATCTTGCAGAGCATTGCTGAGACTATAACGTCAACAGACTTAGGAGTTCCTCCCTACGATCCGATTTCGCTCATTCTTTGTGCGTACATGAGATCTGTTTCTCAAAAAAGTAAGAAAAGGCACAGGCCTGCTTCATCTGGGACTTCTGCCAATGATTCCTCTTTTGATTTTGAGGATATGTCCGCTGAGGATTTTGCTGATTCTGTAAGTAGTTTCTTATAGAGTCTACTATTTTCTTCTTTGATTTTTATCTTCTAAGATTCAGACTTTTGCAGTGCTACCGCCTGGGCAAGTCTTTATACAAGAAAACTTCGGGAATGGCTGGGGAAATTTCTGCCCTGCAACAGAAAGTGGCCAGTTTAGAAGAGGCCAATGCCAAGGTGACAAGTCTGGAGGAGGCCAACCGTTCATTGATGTCTTCAGAGACAGCTGCTCTTCAGGAAATTGAGCAATTGATAACCGAACTAGCCAAAGCTGAAGGTTTATTATTCACTCAAGATGAGCAATTGAAACTTAGAGATCAACAACTAAAGAAAATGAATGAGGAGAGTCAACAACATCTTGCCACAGTAAACAAGCTGAAAGTTGACTTTGATGAAACTGTGAGGCAGATGGAAGAGACTCCTGCTCAGAATATCATTCAAAAGGTCGTCGTAGGATATAAAGCTTCTCCCCAAACCTATGAGGAAATTCAAATCATCTTAGCTCCCGCTCTGTGCAGAGGATACACCCTTGGTGTTGATGAAGCCAAACCAGCTGACCTAGTGATTAACACTCTGCCTAATCACAGATTATATGTTAAGAAAGCCGGCGAGATCTTCACTAAGCGGTATGATGAATATAAAAGTGGAGAGGATATCGTCCGCAAGTATGCGAAGAAAAAGTCTACTCAGGCTTCTGCTCCTCCTTCATCCTGATTTATATATTTTCTTGAAACTTTGGATTTTACTGCAGCTTTTGATGTAATAACTTTATTTGATCTTTGCTTTTGATGTATGATGCTTTGACCGATGGCCTTTGAATTGGCTCTTTTACGGATGTTTTTCTACTTATAAGTCCTTTATCCCATTATTGCGCTGCAAAGAAACTAGGATATTTATCCTTAGTTTGTTTATTTATAATGTGTATTCTTGCTCAGAATGTTGTGTGCTGCACCGCCTTCATTAATATTCTGTTCAGAATAACCTTGTACTGCAAGTCTGGCGTTTGTGTTTTGTGATGGGTCTTCTGCCCAGAGTGTCCTTGCGCTGCAAGTTTGACACTTATATTTACGATGGGTCTTCTGCCCAGAGTGCCCTTGCTCTGCCAAATTGACACATAGATTTTACGATGGGTCTTCTGCCCAGGGTGCCCTTGCACTGCAAGTTTGGCACTTAGATTCGGCGTACAATGTGATTTTGGGAAGACCGGCGTTGATCGATCTCAAGGCAGTGGTATCACCGGCACATAACAGTATGAAATTCCCAACATTTGAAGGAGAAGCTACTGTTAAAGGGGATGTGGATGCTGCGAAGAACTGCTACACAGCCACAATCAGTGGAAAGATGAAAGTGCAGCAGGTATTGAAGATACAACAACAAGTGTTTAGAAGAGTTCAAGTGTTCTTATAAACATTCCATCAAACACTTAAATCAAAAGTTAGTTAGAGGACTGAAAGACAGTTAGAGGACTGAAGTTAGTTAGAGGATCAAGTCGAGTTAGAGGAGCTATTAGCAAGTTGTCGGGCGATTATTGGCGGTTACCATGACTCATTACACTCCAAGACAACTCCCTACTTGAAGACACTCCTATAAATACTAGATTAACATAGAGAAGAATTAATTAAGTTGAGTAATTGTAAAATCATATTGAAATGCTGCAGAATTTCTCCCATTGTACTTTACTTCAAATTTCCTTCTGTTCTAATGAAATTGGTTCAGTTTTCCTCAGTTTTCTGCATTGATTCTTGTTCAATTCAGTAAATTCTTCATGGTATCAGAGAAAGTTCACGCTTATTCGCTGTGATCTTGCACAAGTTTTTTTGTTCCAGTTGAAGTTCTTGGAGCGTTTTTGCTTTGTTTGCTAGTTCCTGATTCAACTGCTGTTTTTTCTCATGGATTCTCAAAACCAAGGCATTTTTCCAGGTAATCCTCTGTATCTTCATCCTAACGAGAATCCAACTTTAGTGCTGGTACAGCCATTGTTGAATAACAAGAATTACCATCCATGGAGTCATTCCATGAAGATGGCATTAATAACTAAAAATAAGATTGGTTTCATAGATGGAACTATTGATACTCCTGCAATAGATTCCCCTGAGTTTCCAATTTGGTTGCAATGTAACACGTTTGTGAAGACTTGGATTCTTAATTCAGTAATACCATCGATTGCACAAAGTGTAATGTACAAAGAAACGGCTAGACAGATTTGGCTGTATTTGCAGTCAAGGTTTTCAAGATTGGATGTATTTCGTTTGGGAGACTTGTTAGAACAGGTTCATTCTCTTAAACAAGGAGATTCTGATATTACTACCTATTTTACTAGGCTAAAAACATTGTGGGATGAGATAGCTATCATGAAGCCAGATCCTGTATGTTCTTGTGTTCCTAGGTGCCATTGTGATGTTATTAAGGTTTTCACTGGTTATGCTGAGACAAAAAGAGTTGTTAAATTTCTGAGGGGTTTAAATGCTGAGTTCTCTCATGTTTTAACACAAGCACGATTGATGGTGCCTGCGGCGATCCGATCTGATGTTTGCTATGGCTTTAAAGTTGGAAGATCAGAAGGATTCTGACAGTAGAGTTTCATAGAGCACAGTTTTATATAATAGGGCTTTCAATCCTAATTTGTCTAACAGTGGTGGTATGAGTACACAGAGTCAAGGTAATTCACAAAATTGGAATAGGGCAATAACTAGTAGTGGTAACAATGGTGGTTCTACATTCAAGAAAAATACTGGTTATGCACCAACAGGCAAGAAAGTACAGTGCACCTTTTGTGGATATACTGAGGCACACACAGAGATAAATGCTACAAGAAACATGGTTTTCCACCTGGCTGGAAACCTAAAAGCAAGGTGAATATGGCAGAATCAGTTGCAGATGTCCAGGGTATAAATTCTGGTGCTTCTTCAGTCAATACACAGGATTCTAAGGGCTACACATTGAATAAGGCTCGGCCAAAGACTAATGCAATTTCTGGATGCACACAAGTCAGGACAGTTTCAACATGTAGCCAATCAGGCTACTGTCTTGGCAACAAATTTTACACCTACAGCTGATGTGTCAGGTTTGTCTAAAGCCAGTAATTCTCTGACTTGGATTATAGATTCTGGTGCTACTGACCATATAGTCAGTAACATGCACTATCTGCAATCTCCAAAGCCAGTTGTTAACATGTTTGTTGGTTTACCAAATGGTGCCAATATGAGAGTTACACATATAGGCACAGTTTGTATAAATGACAAATTGATACTGACTGATGTATTATGCATACCAGTTTTTAGTTTTAACCTAATCTCTTTGGCTAAACTTACTGCTAACCCTGATTTAGCCATTGTGTTTGATCTTAATTCTTGTATAATTCAGGACAAGAGGCTTGGGATTCAGATTGGATCAGCTAGCAAGTATAAAGGACTTTATGTTTTTCATAATGCACATAGTTTTACAAAATAGTCTGTAGTAGCTAATAATGTTTCTTTGTTAAATGATCAGTCTTCTATTCAAAATGAACAAGTCTGGCATTACAGAATTGGTCATTTGTCAAATAAAAGACTTTCAGATTTGGTTTGTACAGATTCTGTTTCTAATAGTGGTCAGAAACCTTGTCACATTTGCCAACTAGCTAAACAGAAGAAAAATTCTTTTCCTTTAAGACAGACTGTTGTAGATACTGTATTTGATCTTGTACATTTTGACATATGGGGCCCTTATAAACAAAAAATAGTGCATGGCCATTCATATTTCTTGACCATTGTTGATGATTTTTCAAGATTCACTTGGATTTTCTTGTTAAAAGCTAAATCGAGGTCGATAACTTGTTCAATCTTTTGTTCAGTATGCTTTAGTCCAATTTGACAGGCATATTAAAATCATAAGGTCAGATAATGGTGCAGAGTTTGATATGCCTCAGTTCTATGCTGAGAAAGGGATAATACATCAAACATCCTGTGTGGACACACCACAACAGAATGGTATTGTAGAGAGAAAACATCAACACATCTTGAATGTAGCTAGGGCATTAAAATTTCAGTCTAATCTGCCTCTCCGATGATTTCGATGTTTATCTCTTCCTTCTTCATCCAATGGATCATTATCTCATTCTTGAATCAACATTGCTCGATTGTTATCTCTTTAAATCATCATTTAAGCACCATCAACGTACCTATAATACATGGAAAATATACCAAAGCGTAACATAATCCCAAAATGATATAAAACTTTAATTAAGCACATAAATCGTTACGTTTTGAGATTTGACTATTAAAAACACCATGTACTCAATATTGCAATATAAGGCTCGCTTCTTATGCAAAGTATACAAAACAGGGGAAAATAATCGTAAAATGCAGCCTTATAAATCATATAATTTCACCCTTAACAACTCCCCCACACTTAGCTTTTTGCTCGTCCCGAGCAAAACAAAACAGAACGAAGGCTCGGAAAACAAAAACAGACATCTAAGACACATATAACATACATCCAATAACTTAGATGTCCACCGGTGTGTGAGTGCATAGCCATAGGAAACTTCCACCAAATCCACACTCGATAAATTCAAAGTAAAACTAGCTAGTACCCCCTCGTAGAATAGTAATATCTGACACTCATAAGATGTACCCTACAAACGTGACATATCCCGAAAAAGATGATCGTCTGGATCTAGGGCCTTTCTGAAATACTCAGAGGATAATCCCTACAACATATCTATCGATTTATACTGGGGATAAGATTAACGAAAACTAAGTCTTATTCATTTCATAACAATTCTTCAGTTGATTTAACTTATTCACTTTTAAACACACATTAGAAGAAGCTATTGCCCGGTCATAGCAGAATAGGACATTTCGAGATAACACCCTACCTTACTCCAATCATAAGGCAGCTTTTCCTAACTGTCGTGAGCTTTTAGTCATCATAGTGGTATAGGACATACGTGGTACACCCTACCTCACCCAAATCATCGACTAGCTTCCGACACACCCATTTTATTCATTTAATTCAACTTTTTCTTTTGACAATAGCTACGTGTTACTTATCACATTCAAACGTCTAGATATTCACAGTATAACGTACTACGGAACTAAATACAAACTATCATAAATCTCACGATATGCACGTAGCACTAAGCACATGACTTATAAGATAATCAAAAACTACTAATCCAAAACGGGGTATAACTTTATAAAAATAGCTCATCATTCACTATGGCACATGAAAGATAGTGTCCGGTGAAACAACTAACTTATCAAACATATGAAATATCGTATAGATGACTTGTAAGACGAACTTCAAATTGTATTGCCTACTCGGGACAAAACAGAAAACAAAAGTGTAGAAAAATTGGAAAATGTAGCCCATTTTTGCATAATAAACAAACTAACGTAATAAGCAAACTCATATGCGTAGGTACAACTCGAACTATCCCCTCCCCCACACTTAAAAGTGCAACATGTCCCCATGTTGTGCAGAAAGTAAGAGGACAAGAAACTTAGCTGAATTCGCGTAGAAAACCGAGCCGTTGGTCAGGCTGGAGCAGGAGAAGAAACAACGGTCGCAAAAGCGGCGAAAAAAAACGCCCAAACCGAACTCAACCGAGAACTCGGCAAAAACTAGATCTGCACTACTTGACAAACAACAGAACTCGGGGGAAAACGGGGTATAACAACATAATAAAGTGAAACGAAGTAAAATAACGAGATATAACAATAAACGCCATCCAAAAAAACGATCATAATACCAACAAAGTCTAAATCAAGAACATGGTACTAGACAGTAGCGAGAAAAGTAGAAAGCATGAAAGCACCAAAAAGGAAAGTATGAATAGTCATCGTACAACCAAATCGAAAACGGATGAAAGTATGAAATACATCAACAGAAAATGCATAAAAATCTCAAGATCGGTCAGACGGAGGGCTAGCCGCAGCGGTAGTCGAAGAAGGTCCCGGCTGAGTGGCAGAAGTAGGAGCAGGGTCTTCCGGGGGCTCATCCTCCTCGTCGTCGGATGACTCTCGACTCACAGCCGCAATCGCTTGCTCGATGTCGTCATCGAAACTATAATCCATCAAGCTGTGGTCATAAATGATAACGGTCATTTTGTGCCCGTTATTCTATGACCTTTATCCCCGATTCTAGTTTAAAGGAGCTATAATAGAGTAATAATAAGTCGTAGTACGCTTAATTTGCATATGCCGAGAGTTACGATTCATTATTATGTATTATGAAGTTTTATTATATTATTTGATATTACAGACTGTATTTCATGTGATATTTGTAGTAACTCATTTGGGAGCACAAGGATGGACTTCGGAGAAGCTTTGATGGATCACAGGCGAATTAAGAAAGCCCAAGATAAAAGATTAAGAGAGCCCAGGAGCATGTAAGGCTCGGTCGACCGAGCCTGTGCATTCGGTCGACCGAGTGGGCCTACAGTCCAGAAGAAGTTCGGCACATTATTTGAGTCGGTTAGGGTTCAGAGTGTCGGCATTTTAAGTCGGTTTTCTATGACGGCTGAGGCTCTATATAAACACAAGTCCTTTGTATTTTTTAGCATGCATTCACCACTATTCATTCATAAAAACATATAAGCAAATAAGGCTTGTGGAGGTTGCTAGGGTTGCAAACATGTAAGCCCTAGTTTATTTTCTCGTTTTCTTTTTAGTAATCAATTTCCCAATTATGCTTTGATTGTTTGAGTAGTTATTCATATTTAGATGATGTAGATCTAGGATATGACGTTAGGGCAGTGGTGATACCTTGTCTATAAGGATCCCATATCCTACGTCCTCTACCTAACATCTACGGATGAATCTGTGTGTTTAATTTACGTGTATTTAGATTAGTTTATATGATGTCCACGATGATTCGCTATATAATCCGATTTGTATATGAAACGCCGAGTAATACGTTCGGGATGTAAATCTGGGAGTTAGACTCGGGTGACCGAGAGGTGTCACTCGGTCGACCGAGAGCACCTATTCGGTCGACCGAGAGTTAGCAAGCCTTGTTTTCATCCGTTAATCGATCACGTCTTTATGATTAGGTTAGCTTAATTGAATTTATTATCTCGGTAGGTATGGCTATGGCTACGTCACGCTTAATTTAATTAAAACGTGTGAAGAGGAAATACCAATATAAGACTCTTAGGTAGGCTCAGGAATTGATCTTGGACGTTCGGCGTTATCTAGGTAGGTTTATATTAGGAATTGCGCGCACCTTGTTACACGTAGATCGTAAACTAGCATGAGACTATAACTTGGTAAGTGTTAGTTGGACGAGGTTTGAGTGATCGTCTCAGAAAGTACGCCTAACCAAAGGAATGTTGCCCGGACGAGGTGTACGGTCAATATCGGCATCCTTAGAGTAGTAAGCGTGTGAGTTATATGAGATGGAGGCACCAAGAGGCGAAGTCACGTAACAATAACACAGTGATATAGTGACCTATCGGTGCTACATCAAGCTTAGAGGATGACTCCCGTAGCCAATATAAATAGATATGAACGGATTAGTAGTTGATGAGTTTTGTTGTCATATAAATTGTCTAGATCCAAATGATCACGGTTATAATTGGGCAGTTGATTACGTTATGTGTTTACATGTTGTTTATATGTTTGAGTGTGTCTTTCTTTTCTTGTACTTTATGTTGGTCATAGACCGTGTTTGTCAAACGAAATGAATAGGTTGGCTATTTAAGTTAGGATCCACAAATTGATTCTCTGTGGGATCGACCTCGACTCTATCTAGCTATCTTTGCGATTGAACCTAGTTCACTTGCTAAGTGGTTATTTAGGCATCGAGTTAGTAATTTAACTTGACCTCAATCAAGTTTTTGGCGCCGTTGCCGGGAATCAATGGTCCAATTGCTTAAATAATCTACTTGATTATTTCGTTTTTGTTTCTGTTTTCTTTTACAAGTAAAATAAAAAAAAAAATAATAAAATAAAATAAAATAATATATATATGTTCTGTATGTTCGGTCGACCGAACAGTGTTACTCGGTCGACCGAGCTCTTTCATTGTTCTAATTTATCGACGACATTGTTTTCCTCATTTCTGCTTTTCCCCGTCGGTAGGTTTGCTTCCAGCAGCAGCGATATGAGCAATCGTGATTGATTGTTAGTTTATTGACCGTTTGTTGTTTTTCTCATGTTGCAGATAATCAGAACTAAATCGCTCGGGTAAGATTGTTCGTGATAAACAATATGTCATCAAAACAATTCTCCAAGGTTAAGGAAGAGGATGTTAACGTGTTACGAACCAAGACAACACCAATGAAGCCGATGACGCAAAAGCTGAAGGAGAGAATAGCAAAAATGAAAGAAATAATTCAGGAAGCCAGAAAGTCAAGGGAAGCGAGTGAAGCGTATGTAAAAAGAGGTATGTGTGCTTTAAATCCCGAAGTAATTTCTTCGGATTCGGATTCGGATTCAGATTCGTATATTGATTATATGGATTACATGTTGGAGATAGAGTCTGGTTCTGAGGGTAGCGTAGATATGGAACGACCTATAATCACCTGTGCTAAAGAGGCAAAATGTGTTGAAGATGAATCTCGGTTAATGCCAAAGTTAGGTGACCCTGGGGCATTCCTTGTAGATGTTACCCTAGAACAAGCACACTTGGGATTGGCTTTAATTGACTGGATCAAGCTTAAACATTTTCCCTAAGAGCCTTTGCGATAGGAATATGATTTCGACTCCCCACAAACACCCCACTGAAAGTGAGATTCATGGATAGTACTAGAACCATCATGTGCGGACAAATGAATAACATGATCATTGGTATCGGACAACTTCGGTTTAAGATAGATTTGGTCGTAATGGACATAGAGGAGCATCCGTATAGCCCAATTATCTTGGGTAGGTCCTTTATTAATACCTCTAGAGCCCTTATTCGTATGACTAGGCATGAGATCACATTGTTTGATGCTAAGGGTTCTGAGACTTTTGGGATAAAGAATCTTGAGTTCCCTATTCCGGTAAGTGTAAACATTATAGAAGTCGTTGGTTCTAAACCGGATGTGATTCCAAGTTCAGAGGAGTGTGATGATGCGGTGTTGACGATCGAGATGAGAAAGAGGTCCTGACAATCCTAAGCCGAGATAGAGCTGCTCAGCCTGCACCTGTTGTTAATAAGGATGATGCTGAAACCTCGTTTTCGAAACCTAAGGATAGAAGGAGGAGAGTCAAGCGACGAACTCGTAGAGTTCGCAATCAAGAAAGCTCATCGAAATCTGAAACGATCCCGAAAGTCGGTGCCTGCTTAGATGGACAGTTTGATTGTCTTTTCGTCAGACGTACATCCCACGGAAAGGCACTCGTGCAAAGAAATGGCAAGACGTTTTCGGTGAAGGTTAGTCGGGTGAAGACCTGGCAAGTCAAGAACAATTCTTAGAGAGTGATATTTTTGAAAGTCGAGCTACCGACTTAAACTGTAGAACTATTTCTATCCTTCATTATTTTTATCTCTATTTTTATTTTTCTTTTTCTAAATAAGAGTAGCATGAAACGATAAGAAGTTTTTTTTATTTTGCCGTGTTCCGACGACTGTTGAGTTAAGGATGTGCAAAAATATTTTTTTTATTCGAATCGTTTTTATGTGAAGTAAAGTGTAGTAATTGAATCTTTGTAAAAATTGGTGATTAAGGAAATGATAATGCGTTATTTTACAAATGCTTAGACCAGATTGTTTGATTTATTCATGATAAGAATGAGGTTGCTGTTGTGCTTAAGACGATTTATTGGTTAGAGAAAAATTTATGAGGTAGGAATTTCAAGAGTGAAATAATAAATTTTGGCATGGTTATTTGTTTTAGATAATTTACGGTGTGTCAAAATAATTAAAATGGTCAACACCATTAATTTCTACATATCCCCATTCACCTTTCCCTCTTCCCAACCATTCACCTTTTTCTCTTCCCAACTTCTTTATTATACCAATTCAAATTTTCAAATTCCACCTTTCCACCTCATCAATCCCCAACAACTTTTCTCCACCAATCACATTCCACTTTTCAAATTCCATTTTCTCTATTTAACCAACCCATACTCTCTTTCATTTTCTTCATCCTTTTCCCCAATTCCTTCATCCCAATTCTCCATCTCCCTTTTTCTCAAACCCCGGTAGAATCAAATGGAAATATTCTAAAAATCTTTATCCATTCGACCATTTTCACTCACCTTGAAAAGCCTAGCGAAATTTTTTCTGATCAATTGATTTAGTCACGGGGAGGATACAGCACCAGACGCTGTTGCTGTCCATTATCCACACTCGGTCAACCGAGTGGCTGCTCTCGGTCGACCGAGAGTCGGGCCGCCCCTTCCGTCTGCTGCTGCGCTGTTTATCTGTCAGGATGCCGCCTAGAAGAAGCAGAGCCGCTCAGTTTGTGGCTGTGGAAGGCGATATTCCAATAATCAACGGGGTGCCACAATTCGCGAGTCGGGAGGTATATTCTTCGTTTATTAATCATTTCGTTAATGCCCCCGTACATCGAGCTCGAGGTCTAGATTTGGACAATTGTGGGGATGAGCTTTTGGAGTTGGTGGAAGGTTATCAATGGCGTGATGTTGTCGCACCCCCAGGCCGGGTCAACGTCAATTGGGTGAGAGAATTTTATGCTTATTTGCGCATACACCCCGACACCAATGTCGTTATTATTCGTGGACGACCTATTGTAGTTTCTCCGGGTACGATTAATACTTATTATGGGTTGGATATCTCGGAGGACGGGCCAGAGTATATGGCAACGTTTGATGGGGTCCGATGCTTGGTTGGAGGAAGTTGGAGCCTATCTGGGAATAGAATGGACAGTAGGGGAGGTTGCCCGCACATTTGCGGAAACAGACTTTCGGAGATGGGAGGATAAGTGCCTCAATCGGCTTATTCGTTCCAATATCTTCCCGGCTAAGCATGTATCTACGGTCTACTATACTCATGCCACTCTGCTCTATTGGTTGTACATGGGATGGCCTGTGAATGTGGGGGCATTGATACGCAAGGAGATGACAGACGATGCTCTGAAGCCTCGGCATACCTTACCTTTTGGTTCGCTAATCACTACATTCTGTGAGGGAGCTGAGTGCCCGGTGTTAGGCGGCGATTCCTATGTGGAGCCAATGCCTATCCTATCTTTGAGTTCTGTTCCACCGCCTGTCGTTCACGGCCACGACCAGAGAGGAACCCGAGGATGATCTTGTGAAGCCGACAGAACAATTTGCAACTAGCACCATTCAATCCGGGTGGGATTAAGTATTTTAATTTGAGTGTTTGCATTTCCTATAGTTAACGAGTTTTTATTTTGATTCAATTCTACTAGTATGTCGTGTTATATAGAGCAAGTTTCTCTGTTTCCTAAATTCGAACTCATGTAATGTTTTGGACTTGTTGAAATGTATTGAAATGTAATCATTAATTAATGGACTTAAAAATGTTTAAGGAAATTTTTATACCTTTTACGGTCCCTTTTTTCTGATTATTACGGTTTGGACTAATCCTGTAACGAGTTGCGAGCTTTGTTTAAGATATGTGTTGCAGTGATTATTTTTCTGCCCTGCTATGGAGCCAATGCCTGTGCCTGTTGAACTGTGCCGAAGTCCTAAGACTTGTTCAAACTTCCACGCTTATCCAGAGCTAAGTTCCTTTTCTGAGTTTGTTCTTTCGTTTTTTTTTTATATACATTGAGGACAATGCATTGTTTAAGTGGGGGGTACAAGTCACTTAGCTCAAATGAGTAATTCCATATATCAAATAGTAAATAAAATGAAAATAAAAAAAAAAAATTAAAAATTTAAACTTAGAATCACATTTACTTTTGTGAGTTCCTGATAACTATATCTAATAAGAAATAACCCATATTTCATGAGTACGTGATCTCTTTATACTTCTGCGATTTCTTGATTAGTAAACTTAATGATATTCATATTGTCCATTGCGAGTAGTTGTTTATTATTCAATTATTCGATAACTGAATCGAGTTGCACTACGCTTGTATAAAAGGTAAAATAATAATGTGTACCTTGCATAGATGATTGATTATGCTTACCTAGTGTCAAATTTATAAAATCGATGTGTTCCTAAAGATTCTAGCCACAAAAGCCGAGTAATAAGCTTGAGACGCACTGTGTTTGACAATGTTAAAACATTGGGCTTGTAGTAAATTACCAAAGTAGCCTCGCTTGTGGTAATATTCGATGCTAATATTTGATCCAAGATAGAGGATGCTCTAAAAAGTTGTCCTTCTTGAGATTGATAGTATCTGAAAAATATGAAGATATGAAAAGAATATTCAACTCTTTAAGAGGCTTTGAGTAGTACTCGGTCTCCAAGTCCAAAAACCCTATAGATACGCTCTTGCTTATTATTCCGGTGCTTGAAAAATTAAAAGGCTTAAGAAGTGGGAATACTGAAGTTGGTAGGTTAAGACCACGAAGTTTGCATAAGCTCTAATCTTGCTACGAATGTTTAAAACTCAATGCACATGCACACAACACATCGATTCATGATGAATAGTGGATAATGGATATCTGATGAGCATAGATGATATGAGTTGATTCGAGTTTCTTGTGTCAGTATACGGTGACCACTGGAAAGTAGTTCATGGGGAATAACTTGTTGATATTTTGATCGGGACGATCAAAGGCTAAGTGGGGGGTAGTTGATAACGGTCATTTTGTGCCCGTTATTCTATGACCTTTATCCCCGATTCTAGTTTAAAGGAGCTATAATAGAGTAATAATAAGTCGTAGTACGCTTAATTTGCATATGCCGAGAGTTACGATTCATTATTATGTATTATGAAGTTTTATTATATTATTTGATATTACAGACTGTATTTCATGTGATATTTGTAGTAACTCATTTGGGAGCACAAGGATGGACTTCGGAGAAGCTTTGATGGATCACAAAGTAATTAAGAAAGCCCAAGATAAAAGATTAAGAGAGCCCGAGAGCATGTAGGGCTCGGTCGACCGAGCCTGTGCATTGGTCGACCGAGTGGGCCTACTGATCGTAAGAAGTTTGGCACATTATTTGAGTCGGTTAGGGTTGAGTGTCGGCATTTTAAGTCGGTTTTCTATGACGGGTGAGGCTCTATATAAACACAAGTCCTTTGTATTTTTTAGCATGCATTCACCACTATTCATTCATAAAAACATATAAGCAAATAAGGCTTGTGGAGGTTGCTAGGGTTGCAAACATGTAAGCCCTAGTTTATTTTCTCGTTTTCTTTTTAGTAATCAATTTCCCAATTATGCTTTGATTGTTTGAGTAGTTATTCATATTTAGATGATGTAGATCTAGGATATGACGTTAGGGCAGTGGTGATACCTTGTCTATAAGGATCCCATATCCTACGTCCTCTACCTAACATCTACGGATGAATCTGTGTGTTTAATTTACGTGTATTTAGATTAGTTTATATGATGTCCTGATGATTCGCTATATAATCCGATTTGTATATGAAACGCTGAGTAATACGTTCGGGGATGTAAATCTGGGGAGTTAGACTCTCGGGTGACCGAGAGGTGTCACTCGGTCGACCGAGAGCACCTATTCGGTCGACCGAGAGTTAGCAAGCCTGTTTTCATCCGTTAATCAGTCACATCTTTATGATTAGGTTAGCTTAATTGAATTTATTATCTCAGTAGGTATGGCTATGGCTACGTCACTCGCTTAATTTAATTAAAACGTGTGAAGAGGAAATACCAATATAAGACTCTTAGGTAGGCTCAGGAATTGATCTTCGGACGTTCAGCGTTATCTAGGTAGGTTTATATTAGGGAATTGCGCGCACCTTGTTACACGTAGATCGTAAACTAGCATGAGACTATAACTTGGTAAGTGTTAGTTGGACGAGGTTTGAGTGATCGCTTCAGAAGTACGCCTAACCAAAGGAATGTTGCCCGGACGAGGTGTACGGTCAATATCGGCATCCTTAGAGTAGTAAGCGTGTGAGTTATATGAGATGGAGGCACCAAGAGGCGAAGTCACGTAACAATAACACACAGTGATATAGTGACCTATCGGTGCTACATCAAGCTTAGAGGATGACTCCGTAGCCAATATAAATAGATATGAACGGATTAGTAGTTGATGAGTTTTGTTGTCATATAAATTGTCTAGATCCAAATGATCACGGTTATAATTGGGCGCTTGATTACGTTATGTGTTTACATGTTGTTTATATGTTTGAGTGTGTCTTTCTTTTCTTGTACTTTATGTTGGTCATAGACCGTGTTTGTCAAACGAAATGAATAGGTTGGCTATTTAAGTTAGGATCCACAAATTGATTCTCTGTGGGATCGACCTCGACTCTATCTAGCTATACTGCGATTGAACCTAGTTCACTTGCTAGTGGTTATTTAGGCATCGAGTTAGTAATTTAACTTGACCTCAATCAATAAATCCGCTCATCCCTCGGCAGTCGATTTTCAAGCACACACTGAAGTAAGGTGACAAGGTTGTTTTGTATGTCCCGCTGATCGAGCATCCACCGCGCTAAAATCGTAGGCCATCTTGAGCCGCATCCGTGACCGATGGAGAAATGGTAGGGATAGGAGGTACCGGAGGTGGGGCTGTCTCAGATTCACCCGCAGGCGGGGCTTTCTCTCGTTGAATACCTCGCGGGTTCCTAGGCTTGTGATCCTGCCTATACTCCGGTACTCCGGCATCGATGCATATCTGATGAATCAAATGCGGTACAATCAAACTGCGCTTGTAATTATTCTGACTAAACACCAACTCATCATATATTGCTCGGCCAACATCCACATTCAATTTGAAAACCAAAGCATACATCATCCCGAGATCGCCCATGTGAAAGTGTGTCAAATTATTCTTCGGCAATAAACGACTCTGGATGAAACGGCAATAAACTCTCCAATCCTCAGACCAAGCCGTAGTAACTAATTCCTTTCTATCGCCGCCTGGCCTAAGTGTCCATGCAACCTCGGGGCAAACCGTCAATCTCAACTCCTCCAACGGGTCTTGTCCCGCATCCTGCCTCCTCTTAATCTCGTCTTTATAATCCAATCCCTCGAAAGCCGTCAAACCGTACTTTGCATTAATGACTTGTGGCGTAAACGGAACCTTGACACCCCTCACCATCACTACACCCGTATCCAAGTTGGTTTCCGAAAAATTGGCATAAAATTCTCTAACCAAAGAATCATTAACCGGAGTCGTCGGGATTTTCATCAAAGCATCCCATTGCCTATCCTTTAACAGTTGCACAAAAGAGGGATCCACCTTTGTCTCCAACACTGCCCTTTCAATCAACATGTTTCTTGCAAAGTAGTGTTTGGTAAAGACCTCGTGGGCTTTAGGATTGACAAAACGACGGGGCATAGGGATAGGCACAGCTGGTCTCACTCTCTTCCGGGGTCTCTCGGGCCTAGGTTCAGTGGCATCCTCCTTAGCAACCTCTTCCGCAGTTTCACCTCTAGACGGCTCACCACCTCGGGGATTCTTAGCAAACCGTACCAAGGGCACATCATCATCAGTCTCAGAGTCAGAGGTCGGCTCATCTCTCAAAGTAGCCCTAGTTTGGGTGGCTCTAGGAGGTTGTTCTCGTATACTCACACCCCGGGTAGGATCGACTAAAGTAGGATCAAACTCCTTGCGTTTCTTTCCGGCTTCCCTAGCCACCTCCTTACCATGCCTCTTAACCACTCCCTTCTCATGAACCATATTCGAAACCTAGACTACACGAAAGAAATCCCAATTCACAACAAGAGATACCCGTTTAACATCCAAAGCGGGATTTCAAAAACAACCAAACCACAACCACAATTATCACCAACCAACCAATTCACCATCCATCACGACACCACATCACCATATCAGAGCAGAAAGAAACACAAAAACCAGAAAAAAAAACGAATTAAGATGACATTCAAGGGAACGAGCCGACCCAAAGATCAAACTCACAAAAACGTGAATAAAAACTGGAAAAGTTGTTACTAACTTACCGAGTAGGATGAGTAGATGCGGACTGATGTGAAGATTAGTCCAAACAACACAAATTTGACTCCAAAAATCGGACTTTTCTTCTGAAAAGTCGGACCAAAGAGGGTGCTGATTCTCTAAAAATAAAGCGTGTTGGGAGTTTTGGTTATGAAGATCGAAAAGAGGGTATCAAGAGCGGTCTATAGCACTTGGAATCGCTCAAAATGGTTTAGAAATGAAGATTTGAGGCCAAAAAGAGGGAGAGAAAACGGTTTTGCGATTTGAAAAAGTGAAAAGTGAGGGTTCATCAAGCGAGGGGTATATAGGCAGATGTTGGACGCTTCGTCCAACTCGGTGTGGACGGGCGTTCACCGGAAATCGATGAACCGGACGGTAAATGCAGTTCGATGAGACGCCGTCCGTAAATTTAAATCACATACAGGATTGGAGGGAAAATATCGGACGGGCGTCCAGGCATAGTGGACGTTCGTCTAAGGATTTGTCATAGCGGACGGGCGTCCAGTTTTCCGGACGGGCGTCCCAGCAGGCAAAAATGCAAAAAATCATGAAATTCCATACAACCCAAATTTAAAAGCACATATCTTATTAAACTTAATCAAAATTTCGAAAATACAACCTTAAATCAAATAAAGTACATAAAATTCCTAGAACATAAATAAAAACAAATAGAAAACAGTGGGTTGCCTCCCACGAAGCGCTTTTGTTTTACGTCGTTTGCTCGACGAAACAAACCTAACTAACGCTAGTCTGCATAAATCTCATCCCAATCCACCAAACGGATGAGACGACGAAGCATATCAATAGCAGGAGGGAAATCATAGTCGTCTTGTACGCCCCAGTCATCTCCAGCTACCTCTAAACCTCTAAAATGTGAATCTTGGAGTACCAGCGCTAGATCTCACAAGATAGGGTCATTTAGGATCGTATATGGACGCCCTATAGCTTCCTGTAGCTCCTCTCGTGGTGAAGTCACTACCTCCCGAACAGCGGGGTACAATGAGAACATAGGTGATGGTCTTCGTAACGGGTACTAAGCTCAAAATCTACGTGCAAGACTATAGTGCCTCCTGGTCCATCACCACCGGTAATCAGTGGGATCGACTAATGATGGGGAACTCCTCAGGAAGAACTCCGTAATCCATATCTAAAAAGCACACTAACTGACAGATATAAATACAAAAACTTAATCAGCTAAAACTTAATTAAACTAAAACTGAAATAAATAAAACACTAATAGCGTGAACATAAGGGATATCTAGGATGCCTCCTAGTAGCGCTTTTGGTTTATGTCGTTAGCTCGACACAGTGTAAGCTCAGCCTGGATCAGGCCATTTGACTTTTCTGCCAGCCACTACCTCGTGTAAGCTCTGATCAGTAGTGTGGCTGCAGAAACAACATCTCACACATGGGGTGAAATCTTTAATAGCTTTCCACATACGCTTGAACTTCCCCATGGGTGACCTCTTCATTCTCTGAGCCCTCTGATGACGCTTCAACTGACGCTCCCTCTCTAATTCTTCCATGTCCCAACTACCAGCTAGAACTTCTTCAGAAGGATTACTACAGCAATCCTCTGAAAACAGGTTGAGTGGAGGCTCGCCGAATTCTTCGACTTCCGTAGCACCACACCCTAGGATGTCGAGGCAACGGACATTCAAAGGTCTCTCTTTAGGTTCACCAATATAGTGCTTACACCTTTGGCCATTTACTCGAAACGGGTCACCACTATAACCACGAAGTTCTAGAACGCCTCCAGGGAGGATTTGGAGAATCTCGAAAGGGCCGGACCAACGTGTCCTTAACTTTCCAGGAAACAGATGTAACCTAGAATTATATAGAAGAACTTGTTCGCCGACATGGAATTCTCTTTTCTTAATCTTAGCATCGTGGAGTAGCTTCATCTTATCTTTACTAATCCTGGCACTTTCATAGGCCTGGAGTCTGAATTCGTCTAGCTCATGTAACTGCTGTAGTCGATGTTGTCCACAAGATTGGGAATCAAAGTTCAGAAACTTTGTAGCCCAATAAGCTCTATGCTCTAATTCGACAGGCAGATGACATGGTTTCCGTGAGACCATCGATATGGAGATGTCCCATAGGGGTTTTATAGGCAGTTCTATATGCCCAAAGTACATCATCCAACTTCAAACTCCAGTCTTTCCGATGACTGTTTACCGTTTTCTCCAGGATTTTCTTAATGCTCTGGTTGCTCCTTTCAACCTGACCACTAGTCATCGGATGATATGGTGTGCCAGTTTTATGACGAACACCATACTTCTCAAGTACTTTCTCTAGGGCCGGTTGCGAAATCGTCCCCTTCATCATCGATCAAGGCACGTGGACATCCAAACCTCACGAAGATATTCTTCTTTAGAAATATCATGACCGTCTTATGATCATTGTGAGGAGTGGCTTGGGCCTCCACCCATTTAGACACGTAGTCTACGCAGACTAAGATGTATTTATTACCGCAAGATGATGGGAATGGTCCCATAAAATCGATACCCCATACATCAAAGACTTCGCATTCGAAGATGGGTTTTAAAGGCATGTCAAAACGCCTTGTCAGAGTACCGGTTCTTTGGCACCTATCACAAGCTTTACATAAAGCTTCTTGTTAAGGGTGATTTTGTACGGTTTTTAACATTATATTTGATAATGATTTCCTCCGTATTTGTATAATTTGCATAGGAAATGTGGTTTTAAATGATTTATTAAGCAAGTGAGTTTTTAATTAGTTTATTCGCAAAATGAGGTTGTGTACGTGTTTTGATTATGGTTTTATGAGTATTTGGATTGTGTTACGTTTTGCGATGTCTTAATGTGATGTAGATACATGTTGGAGGCTAAATTGATGATCAAATGTTGATATAATTCGAGCTAAATCAAGATAAAGATTGAAGAAGGAAGAGATAATGATCAAGAAACCGGAACCAGGCACTTCATGGGGATTTTGTCCACACTTGTAGGCACTTTCAGGGAAAGTTGTCTGGATGAAAGTTGTAGATGATTGAAATAGCTTTCCAACGCATGTTGAATCACCTCATTCGGAGCCCTAGAAGTGAAGTTATGAGCAAAATACTGGAGCTGAGTAGTGGACGGGCGTCCATAAAAGTGAACTGGCGTCCAGAATCGTAATTTACATTCAGAGAGTTCAGACGCGTACTGAACGAGCGTTCATTCTCCGTTCATAGAGGCTGGACGAGCGTCCAAGATAGTGGACGGGCGTCCACGGCACCGACTCAGCGGAACCGACCTAAAAATCTATAAATAGGCGCGATTTCACAAACCCTAATCATACAATTCGATCCCTAAACCCTAGGGAGCAGCTTGGCTGCGTTTTTACTCCGTTATTTTCCAGTTTTTATGCAATAAAACATCTAGATTAGATAGTTAGATTTATGTTCTTTATTCCATCAATTCGAGTTTGCATAAGGATGCTAGGAGGCTAAATCCTCCTTGAACAAGCGTTGTGAAGCCGTCCGTTTCAACAGTTTGATCTCTAGTTCGTGATTATTTTGTGAGTATCTATTAAAGTTGTTACTTTTATCATGTTTTTATATGTTGATTGCATGCTATATCGAAAGATCCGTGCTTTTGTTTATTGTTTGCTTGATGAAAGTCATGTTAACCTTAGAACACCATGATAAAAGTTTAGACCTTTAATCTAATCACAACGAAAGTTATTAGATTGAATCTCTAGATTAGAAATTGAAAGATTTCACGCCTAGGTTAGAAAGACGTAATCTTTAACATCGAGAGATAAAAGATTAGAAAACGAACTCGTCTACGAGAGTAGGAGTTTATGCCTTCGATTAGGTGAATCACGACTTGAGTAGAGATCACGAATTAATCCGAGTTAGAATTGAATGTTGATAGGATAGGTGGATCAATTGCTTGTTCGTTCATTATAAATTGATTTTAATCCTTAAAACTTGAATTGTTTAGCTTTAGTTTACTTTTCTGCACTTTAGTTTAGTTTATTTATCGCTTTCAGTCTTTCCTAGCATTGGATTAATCTCCTCTGTCTAGTTACTTTTTCTGCATATTTGTTTAGGTTAGATTCGTGACATAGTTAGTTTAAAGCAAAAACTAGGATTCACATTCGTCAGTTCCCCGTAAGATCGACCCGGCATTAGCCTCCATACTACGATCCTTGCACTTGAGGTTAACCGGTTTATAAATATTATTACTTGTTTGTTCGCATTAGATAAATCCGGGACAAGTTTTTGGCGCCGTTGCCGGGGAACCGGACGGTTGCCTAGTTTTTGTTTTTGTTTTTAGTTTGTTTTCAATTCTTGTTTTTAGGTTAGATCTTTTCAGTCTCTTTTTGTAGTTAGTAGTTTAGTCGTTTTAGTGCGTTTATCTGTCGTGTTTCTGTCAGTAGTTAGTATAAATTTTAGCTTCTAAGTCTATACTCTGTTTTCTGTCTATCACGCTCTGTTTTTCTAACCGTTTCTGCCCAGTTGGACGAGCGTCCGTTTTACCGAACGTCCGTCCAGTTCTTGTTTCAGTCGGACGAGCGTTTATTTTACTGGACGCCCGTCCGCTGAAGTTTCCTCAATCCTGAATCAAAATTCGACCTGCAGACAGCTGCTCATACTTCGGGCGCCCGCCCACAGAATTCGACAGCGGACGGCGTTCAAATTTTGAACGCCCGTCCATTTCGAAATCGATCGTATTTAACGTCCATCCAAATTGGACGCCCCGTCATCCGCTCGGCCATCGATTTTATTTTATTTCAATTAGGTTTTCTGTTTTTTTTCGTAGGTAAGTGTCGTAGGTAGGTTTCTTAGGGTGAATCATCTGACTCCACATCTTTCACGATCAAATTTTTGGATAAAAGGGATCGTTTTAGTACTCTTTAGTATTTTGGCCATAACTTTCGGCTCGAGTGTCGGATTGTCGCGCAGGACCCCAATTCGGAAAGCTCGTTCCGACGCCGACGACGTGGCAGACCGCCGGAGGCCGTCCGACACCGTTTTCGAGGTCAAAATCCACTGTTTTCCCTTCCATTTTGGGCTCAGAAGATTTCAACACGTTTTCTTCCCGTTTTAGTGTTTTCTGTTTTTTCTATTTTTCGTAGTTTAGGTTTCTGTTTTTTGTTTCATACAATCTTTTTCTCTCTTCTTTTCTTTTCTCTAGGTTTCCCTTCTTTCTTGCTCAACATCTTGATCTTGGATCTCGGTTTATGCAAACTCGGAGTCATAAGGGACCACTAATCTACTCCCCTGACCCCGAGCGGACCATAATCCGACCCAATAGGCGGAAACTTCGTTTCGACGAAGGAAACGCTTTTGATCGAGAATTTGAGCAATATCTTGCAGGTGAAATCAAAGACATAGTAATAATGGCAGCAGAAGATAGACGGACATTGGCCGACTATGCCATGCCCGGTACAGTCACCATCAACCCGGCTATCGTCATGCCTACCATTACTGCTCCAAACTTCGAGCTTAAACCGGACCTTTTCAGATGATGCAGATGCATCAATTTTCCATGGTTTCCCATCTGAAAACCCCCACACTCACTTACACACATTCTTACAGATATGCGGTACTACCCGTATCCAAGGTGTAAGTGAGGACGCCATCAAGCTTAAACTGTTCCCATTTTCCTTACGCGGGGAGGCACTAGAGTGGTATCACTCTCTTCCCTCTGAATCCATCACTACTTGGGCTGAGCTCGAGAAGGAATTTCTAAGTCAATATTTTCCTCCTTCAAAAACAGCCCACTGTCTGAACGAAATCTT
Source organism: Gentiana macrophylla (assembly GCA_026214975.1). NCBI lineage: Eukaryota > Viridiplantae > Streptophyta > Magnoliopsida > Gentianales > Gentianaceae > Gentiana > Gentiana macrophylla. The sequence goes on from JAOBSW010001047.1 coordinate 282,603, forward strand.
CACATTCCGTCAGCTGGAAAATGAGTCATTCTTTGAGGCGTGGAAAAGGTTTAAGTCTCTCGCGCAAGTGTCCCCATCATGGCTTGCCAAAGCAAAGGCAAGTCCATACTTTCTTGATGGATTGACCGAGCTCACCAAGGGCATGGTCAATAGTTCCTCCAGTGGGGCATTTCTCAAGAAAACACTGATGAGGGTGGGCGCTGCTCGAGGACATTGCCAAGTATAATTATGCCCCCTCTTATCAAGCCATTCAAGCACCTCCTCCCCCTCCCAAGGTCGAAGAGGTGACTATGCAAAATCTCGTTGCCATGTTGCAGAAGCAAATGGCAACCTCTCAAATGACAATTTGCTCAAAGCTTCTCAAAACCGAAGTTCTCTGGCTCCTTCACCTTCACAGAACTCTCAAGTTCTGTACTGTGAAGCTTGCTGTCAGATTGGCCATATGACTGGCCAATGTCAATTTTCGCCCCTCTGCTCAGCAAGTCAATGTTGTTCATGACTATGGACAAAGATAATCCAATCGCATGCCAAGTATGTGATAGCATGGGGCATATCGCCGCGTCGTCCCATGATTGGGCGAATCGCGGAAGTCAATGCTTCTCTTGCCGGACAAATCAGAGATTCAATAACCAACCTGGCCGAGCAGCTTCCAAAACCAAGGGTTTAATCAATCTTCGGATTTAATCCTAATTCGAACTTCAATAGAAACCCTGGTATTAATCGTAACCCAAGCTATAATTCTTCCAATCCACAAAGCCAAAGGTTCAATCGAATTGGCCCGCCAATTCTAATTTCGCATTCAAAGTCGGACAAGCCACCATTTCCCCGTAACTTCCAAAACTCTCAAGGCACCTCCCACCAGGACGATATAAAAGCCGAATGGAATTCATTTCGGGAGGAGCAAAGCAGGACGATGAAAAGTCTTGAGAGGCAAATCGGGCAATTGGCTGAGCAGTTAGCCTCTAGACCGTCAGGGCAGTTTCCCAGCTTCACGGAAAAGAATCCAAGAGGCGGTCAAGTCACTCAAGCCGATTTAAGCAACAGCCAATGCACTGACCTCGTGCCAATAATGCAATACGGTAAAGAGGAGGCCAGTGCGATGAACTTAAGGAGTGGTTCTCAAGTTGGTGGTCCCCCTGGCTTCCAGGGAAACCACTAGCCCCTCCCGCGCCGATAAGCGAGGAGGGAAATTGAGCACCCATCATCCCCTCGGTCGCAAAGGCAAATCGGGTGGTGATCCTCGATAGAAGAAAGAGTTGAGATTCCTCAGTGGTTGATCCCTCGAGGAATAAAGAATCAATTGGAGGTCCTCGGTGGTGATCCCCCGAGGAATGATGAGTTAAATGATAGTCGTGGTGATCCCGACTAACAAAAAGAATGAAAAGACGGTTCGGTGGAAAGATTTGGAAGACAAGGCCATTAGTTCGCCTCGAAGAAAGTATTTTCCGAGGAGGATTTGAAAAAGCTTCCGTTTCCACCGAGGAAGAGCAACATTCCATTGGTTGAAGACAAAAGTACGAGAAGGTGCTAAAACCAGAAAAATACTCTGTAAATCTGCCATTATCCGAGGTCTTGGTCGAGATGCCTAAGTATACAAAGTTCATCAAGGATGTTGTATCTTCCAAGAAGAAGTTAGCGAGAAATGGATCACGCAATTGGTGAGGATTGTTCAATGATCAATTATCCGGACTTACCAATCAAAAGAGGTGACCCGGGAAATTCGTGCTCACATTGCGGATGGGAGGCCTAGTCTTTCCAAATTCTTTATGTGACTGGGTGCATCCATAAGCTTGATGCCATTATCTATTTGCAAGCGTTTGGGTTTACAAAGTCTTCTAGAACCCACTACCATGAACTTGCGGTTCACGATAGATCTTCAAAGAAAGCCTCGAGGGATCCTAAAGGACGTATTGGTTCAAGTTGGTAGGTTTACCTTTCCGTTGACTGGTATGTCTTAGATATGGAGAAAAATGAAAATGTCCCTCTGATTCTTGGAAGACCTTTCCTATCTACAGCTAGAGCCCTCATCGATTGTGATGGTGGGAAAGTAACTATCCGAGTTGGTGACCAAGAGGTGAGCTATAGTGTTTCTAAATCTATTCAAGTACCCTCCGGTTCTCCAACCGGGTCGCTCCATTGAGAGGAGACGTCGATGACTTCAATGACTTCATGGATAAGCAAGTCTTGGTGTAGAAGCAGAATATGAGCGATTGATTGATAATCTGAATAATCATGGTGTGGTCAATCTAGACCAGTTAGCAGCTGATTTTGAGGATGAGCTAAGAGAAGAAGCCTTGGCAGTAGGACCACTAAGTAAGCTCAGCGATGTTGAGTTGAAGAGTGGTGATCTTAAATCAAGTCTAGAGGAACCCCCTGTAGACTTGGTTCTGAAGCCGTTGCCTAAACATCTTAAGTATGTATTTCTAAGAGAAGGTGACAAGCTTCCTTTGATCATCTCTGCCAAGCTATCTCGTATAGAAGAGCTTAAATTGTTAAACGTCTTGCGCAAAAATGAAAAAGCCTTTGGATGGCAGGTGGGAGATATCCGAGGATATCTCCCAACATCTCGTATGCACAAGATCAAGGCGAGGAGGGTGCAAACGAGTTAGGACGACCTCGGAGAAGGCTCAACCCTCACATGCAAGAAGTAGTCAAGAAGGAAATCATTAAGCTTCTAGATATGGGTATCATATACGCCATTCTTCGATAGTGAGTGGGTGTCCCGACGACTCAGGTGGTCCCCAAGAAAGGTGGAATTACTATTGAAAAGAATGAGAAGGGCGAAGAGATAGCATTGAGGCTCGTTACGGGATACAGAGTATGTATCGATTATCGAAAAGCTCAATGAGGTCACACTGAAAGATCATTTCCCCCTTCCATTCATTGATCAAATGCTTGAGCGTCTAGCAGGCACGATTTCTGCTTCGCTTCTGGATGGATATTCAGGATACTTCCAGATACCCATCGATCCTGTTGACCAAGAGAAGACCACTTTCACTTGCCCTTATGGTACATTCGCCTACAGGCGGATGCCATTTGGTCTATGCAATGCCCCTGCTACCTTTCAGAGGTGTATGATGGCAATCTTTGACGGGCTAGTTGAAAAGTGCATGGAGATTTTTATGGATGATTTCTCAGTCTTTGGTCAATCCTTCGATGACTGCCTCGATAATCTTGATCAGGTGTTATCCAGATGTGTGGAAAAGAACTTAGTACTTAATTGGGAAAAATGCCATTTCATGGTAGATGAAGGAATAGTTCTTGGCCACAAGATCTCAAACCAAAGGTATAGAAGTAGATAGGGCCAAGGTTGAAGCTATTGAGAAGATGAGTTATCCTAAGAATGTTCGGGAAGTCCGAGGTTTTCTCGGACATGTCGGGTTTATAGGAGGTTCATCCAGGACTTTTCAAAGATTGCCAAGCCCCTGTCTACTTTACTCAAAGAAGACGTTACTTTTGATTTTGATGAGAATTGCAAGCGCGCTTGAGGAGCTTAAGAGTAGATCGATCTCTCGCTCCAATTCTTATATCGCTGATCTGGAACCTACCCTTTGAGCTTATGTGGTGATGCATCCAACTATCTTTGTTAGTGCGATCTTAGGCAAAAGCTTAATGGAAAGTTCGACCTATCTATTATGCGATCACACACCTGAATCCTTCTCAAGTTAACTACACGACAACCCGAAAAGGAACTATTAGCCGTAGTCTTTGCTATGGATAAGTTTCGTAGTTACTTCTTCGGGTGCTCAAGTGATTGTGTGGGTCCACCACGCTGCTGCGATATCTCATGACCAAAAAGGAAGCTAAACCGCGCCATTGCGTTGGATATCGACCCTCCAAGAGTTTGACGTTCAAATCAAAGATAAGAAGGGTAGTGAGAACGTAGTGGCGGATCATGTTTCTAGGGTGTTAAGTGAGGAAAAGGATGAACCGGATGATATAGATCTTTACTTTCCTGCAGAGAACATTATGTTGATAGACGGTTGTCCTCCCGATGTTCCATGGTATTCCTCCATTGTAAACTACCTTCATGCCCGTTATCTCGATCTCGAAATGTCTTATCAAGAGAAGAAGAAGTTCTTCTACGATATGAAATATTTCGTTTGGGATGAACCTTATCTTTTCAAGATCTGTCAAAGATGGTTTGCTTAGGAGATGTGTTCCAGAATCCGAGCAACGCGATATAATCGAGCAATGCCATAGTGGACCCACAGTGTGGTCACTTTGGTCCTTGGAAAACGGTTGCGAAGATCTTCCAATCCGGTTTCTATTGGCCTACTATCTTCAAGGATACTGAATCATTCATTCAGAAGTCTTGTGATAGATGCCAAAGAACCGGAGCTTTAACAAGGAGGTTTGACATGCCATTGAAACCCATTCTTGAATGCGAAGTCTTTGATGTGTGGGGTATCGATTTTATGGGACCTTTCCCATCATCTTGCGGGAATAAATACATCTTAGTCTGCGTTGACTATGTTTGAAATGGGTGGAGGCAATAGCCACTCCTCACAATGATCATAAAACGGTCATGAAATTTCGAAGAAGAACATCTTTGTGAGGTTTGGATGTCCACGTGCCTTGATCGGTGATGAAGGACACACTTTTGCAACCGACCTTTGGAAAAAGTCTCGAGAAGTATGGTGTTCGCCATAAAGCGGCACACCATATCATCCGATGACTAGTGGTCGAGTTGAGCGAAGCAACGCAGTCTCAAGAAAATCCTGGAGAAGACGGTGAATAGTCATAGAAAAGACTCGAGTCTCGAAGTTGGACGATGTACTTTGGGCATATAGGGATCGCCTATAAGACCCCTATGGGTACATCACCATATCAAATGGTTTACGGTAAGCCGTGCCATCTCGCCGATTGAGCTGAGCACGAGCTTATTGGGCTACAAAGTTTCTTAACTTCGATTCCCAATCTCGTGGCAAACACCGGCCGCGTAGATTGCATGAGCTTGATGAATTTAGACTCCAGGCTTACGAGAGTGCCAGGATTAGTAAGGAAAAGATGAAACTCCTCCATGACGCCAAGATAAAGAAGAGAGAATTCTGTGTCGGCGAGCAAGTTCTCTTATACAATTCTAGGTTACATTTGTTTCTGGGAAGTTGAGAACACGTTGGTCCGGTCCTTTTGAGATTCTCCAAATCATTCCCGGAGGTGTTCTAGAACTACGCGTTATCCAGATCAACCGCTTTGAGTTAATGGTCAAAGGTGCAAACACTATATCGGTGAACCTAAAGAGAAACCTTTGATTGTTAAATTTCGATATTCTCGGATGTGGTGTTACTCAAGTCGAAGAATTTGACGAGTTATCACCCGACTTGTTCTCCGAGGATGACGGTAGTGATCCGTCTGAAGAAGTTCTAGCGGTAGTCTTTGATATGGAAGAGTTTGAGAGGAGCGACAACTTAAACGTCATCGTGAGTCGGAGGAGAAAGAACACAACCATGGGGAAACTTAAAAGGTATGGAGAGCTTTCAAAGATTTAACCCCATGCGTTAAGTCTTTGTTTCGCGCCACACCATCGACCAAAGCTTACACGAGGTAGTGGTGGCGGAGAAGGTTAAATGGCCCGATCCGGTGAGCTTCAAATGTGTCGAGCTAACGACAATAACCATTAGCGCTACTAGGAGGCATCCTAGATATCCCTTATTATATTAGTTTCTTTCTTTAGTTATTTTTCCTTGTTCTAATTGTTTTAATATTATTAGGATTGTGTTGTTTTTGTCGATCCACCGCCCTAGGCTTATAAAGGGTCGAAGTGTTGTTTTGCTTACGATTTCCTCTTATCTTTATCTCTATCACTTTTGCGCGATATGGTTTAATCCCTTGTATCCCCCGAGGTATTTCTTTGCTTTTCAAGTGTGCAGGGTATTTTCGGTAGCGTTTGTGAGTTTCAGATGAAGTCAGTTTTCCGGTGGATGGTCCACAGTCTACTGATTTCCTCAACATTTTTGGACCTGGCTCCGGACCATTTCCAGAATTGCCTCTTTCGACATACGAACAGCTAAGTTTTCTTTTCCTTTTATTTTCTGCACAACATGGGGACATGTTGTTATTTAAGTGTGGGGGAGGGGATTAGTCGATATGTATCTACCATTTGCTTATATGATGTTATTTCTATGCTAAAATGAGCTAAATTTTCAAAATTTTTTGTTTTGTCTCGAGTGAGCAATGCATGTTTTGGTCGGTTTGTTATATTCATCGATGCTCTATGCCATATGTTTGGTAAGTTAGTTGATTCACCCGAATTATATTTCACAAGCCATAGTGAATGATGAGCTATATTTATAAAGTTATACCCCGTTTTGGATTAGTAGTTTTTGATTATCTTATAAGTCATGTACTTAGTGCTACGTATATATCGTGAGACTTATGATAGTTTGTGTTTAGTTCCAAGTACGATGTACTGTGAATATCTAGAAGTTTGAATGTGATAAGTAATACGTAACTAATGTCATTTGAAAAAGTTGAGTTAATAATGAAATCAATAGTGTGTGTCGGAAGCTGGTCGATGATTTGAGTGCGGTAAGGCATTATCTCGAAATGTTTTATTCCACTATGATGACCAAAAGCTCACTTGACAATGTAAAAGTCGCTTTATGATTTGAGTAAGGTAGGTATACCACGTATGTCCTATTCTCGCTATGATGAGCAATAGCTTATTCTCGATGTGTGTTTAAATGTGAAATCAATTGAATCTACTTAAGAATTGGTATGAAAAGAATGAAATGAGACTTAGTTATCGTTAATTTTATCCCCAAAGATAAACCGATGGATATGTCAGTAGGATTATCCTCTAAGTATGTCGGAAAGGTCTTAAATGTGTTCGATCATTCTTTTCGGGATATGTCACGTTTGTAGGGTGCATCTTATGAGTGTCATTTATTGCTAGTCCACGAGGGGGTATTAGCTAGTTTTACTTTGAGTTCCTCAAGTTTGGATTTAGTGGAAGTTTTCTATGGCTATGCACACACACGGTGGTGAACTTCTAATTTATTGACTATGTGGTATATTTGTTGAAGTGTCTATACTCTTTCCGAGAGCCTTTATCTTGTTTTGTTTTGCTCGGGACGAGCAAAGTTTAAGTGTGGGGAGTTGTTAAGGGTGATTTTATACGGTTTTAACATTATATTTGATAATGATTTCCTCCGTATTTGTATAATTTGCATAGGAAATGTGGTTTTAAATGATTTATTAAGCAAGTGAGTTTTTAATTAGTTTATTCAAGCAAAATGAGGTTGTGTACGTGTTTTGATTATGGTTTTATGAGTATTTGGATTGTGTTACGTTTTGCGATGTCTTAATGTGATGTAGATACATGTTGGAGGCTAAATTGATGATCAAATGTTGATATAATTCGAGCTAAATCAAGATAAAGATTGAAGAAGGAAGAGATAATGATCAAGAAACCGGAACCAGGCACTTCATGGGGATTTTGTCCACACTTGTAGGCACTTTCAGGAAAGTTGTCTTGATGAAAGTTGTAGAGGATTGAAATAGCTTTTCAACGCATGTTGAATCACCTCATTCGAGCCCTAGAAGTGAAGTTATGAGCAAAATACTGGAGCTGAGTAGTGGACGGGCGTCCATAAAAGTGAATCGGCGTCCGTAATCGTAATTTACATTCGCAGAGAGTTCAGACGCGTGCATCGAACGAGCGCTCATTCTCCGTTCATAGAGGCTGGACGAAAGCGCCCAAGATAGTGGACGGGCGCCCACGGCACCGACTCAGCGGAACCGACCTAAAAATCTATAAATAGCGCGATTTCACAAACCCTAATCATACAATTCGATCCCTAAACCTCAGGGAGCAGCCTTGGCTGCGTTTTTACTCCGTTATTTTCAGCTTTTATGCAATAAAACATCTAGATTAGATAGTTAGATTTATGTTCTTTATTCCATCAATTCGAGTTTGCATAAGGATGCTGGAGGCTAAATCCTCCTTGAACAAGCGTTGTGAAGCCGTCCGTTTCAACAGTTTGATCTCTAGTTCGTGATTATTTTGTGAGTATCTATTAAAGTTGTTACTTTTATCATGTTTTTATATGTTGATTGCATGCTATATCGAAAGATCCGTGCTTTTGTTTATTGTTTGCTTGATGAAAGTCATGTTAACCTTAGAACACCATGATAAAAGTTTAGACCTTTAATCTAATCACAACGAAAGTTATTAGATTGAATCTCTAGATTAGAAATTGAAAGATTTCACGCCTAGGTTAGAAAGACGTAATCTTTAACATCGAGAGATAAAAGATTAGAAAACGAACTCGTCTACTTAGAGTAGGAGTTTATGCCTTCGATTAGGTGAATCACGACTTGAGTAGAGATCACGAATTAATCCGAGTTAGAATTGAATGTTGATAGGATAGGTGGATCAATTGCTTGTTCGATTCGTTATAAATTGATTTTAATCCTTAAAACTTGAATTGTTTAGCTTTAGTTTACTTTTTTCGCACTTTAGTTTAGTTTATTTATCGCTTTCGGTCTTTCCTAGCATTGGATTAATCTCTCTCTGTCTAGTTACTTTTTTTCTCGCATATTTGTTTAGGTTAGATTCGTGACATAGTTAGTTTAAAGCAAAAACTAGGATTCACATTCGCCGAGTTCCCGTAAGATCGACCCGGCATTAGCCTCCATACTACGATCCTTGCACTTGAGGTTAACCGGTTTATAAATATTATTACTTGTTTGTTCGCATTAGATAAATCCGGGACACTTCTGTATCTTTAAAGATCGTAGGCCAATAGAAACCGGATTGAAAGATCTTATCAACGGTTTTCCACGGACCAAAGTGACCTCCTGTGGGTCCACTGTGGCACTGCTCAATAATATCGCATTGCTCGGATTCTGGAACACATCTCCTAAGCAACCCATCTTTACAGATCTTGAAAAGATAAGGTTCATCCCAAACGAAATATTTCAAATCAGAGAAGAACTTTTTCTTCTCCTGATAAGACATTTCGGGATCGAGATAACGGGCATGAAGGTAGTTCACAATGGAAGAATACCATGGAACATCAGGAGGACAACCGTCTATCAACATAATGTTTTCTAGAGGAAAGTAAAGATCTATATCATCTGGTTCATCCTTTTCCTCGTTTAACATTCTAGAAACATGATCCGCCACTACGTTCTCACTGCCCTTTTTATCTTTAATTTGAACGTCGAACTCTTGGAGGGTCAGGATCCAACGCAGTAGGCGCGGTTTAGCCTCTTTCTTAGTCATCAGATACCGCAAGGCAGCGTGATCAGTCCACACAATAACTTGAGCACCCAGCAAGTAACTACGAAATTTATCCATAGCAAAGACTACGGCTAATAATTCCTTTTCAGTGGTCGTGTAGTTAACTTGAGAAGGATTTAGCGTGTGACTGGCATAATAGATAGGCTGGAACTTTCCATTAAGCTTTTGTCCTAAGACCGCACCAACTGCATAGTTTGATGCGTCACACATAAGCTCAAAGGGTAAGTTCCAGTCTGGCGATATCAGAATTGGAGCAGAGATGAGACGATTTTTGAGCTCCTCAAACGCGTGCTTGCAGCTATCATCAAAATCAAAATCAACATCTTCTTTGAGCAGAGTAGACAGGGGCTTGGCGATCTTTGAAAAGTCCTGGATGAACCTTCTATAGAAGCCAACATGTCCGAGAAAACCTCGGACTTCCCGAACATTCTTAGGATAGCTCATCTTCTCGATAGCCTCAACCTTGGCCCTGTCTACTTCTATACCTTTGGCCGACACCTTGTGGCCAAGGACTATGCCTTCGTCTACCATGAAATGGCATTTTTCCCAGTTGAGCACTAAGTCCTTTTCCACACATCTAGACAACACCTGATCAAGATTATCGAGGCAATCATCGAAGGATTGACCAAAGACCGAGAAATCATCCATGAAAATCTCCATACACTTTTCAACTAGCCCGTCAAAGATTGCCATCATACACCTTTGAAAGGTGGCTGGGGCATTACAGAGACCAAATGGCATCCGCCTGTAAGCGAATGTACCATATGGGCAGGTGAAAGTGGTCTTCTCTTGGTCGATGTAGGATCGATGGGTATCCGGAAGTATCCGAATATCCATCCAAGAAGCAATAGAATCGTGCCCGCCAGACGCTCAAGCATCCGGTCAATGAATGGAAGGGAAATGATCTTTCAGTGTGACCTCATTGAGCTTTTCGATAATCGATCAGACTCTGTATCCGATGAACGAGCCTCAATGCTATCTCTTCTCCCTTCTCATTCTTCTCAATAGTAATTCCACCTTTCTTGGGAACTACCTGAGTTGGGGATACCCATTCACTGTCTGCAATGGCGTAAATGATACCCATATCTAGAAGCTTTATAATTTCCTTCTTGACTACCTCTTGCATGTGAGGTTGAGCCTTCTCTCGAGGTCGTCTAACTCGTTTTGCACCCTCCTCAGTCTTGATCTTGTGCATACAGATGTCGGGAGATATCCCTCGGATATCTCCTACCTGCCATCCAAAGGCTTTTTCATTTTTGCGCAAGACGTTGATTAATTTCATCTCCTCTATGCGAGACAACTTGGCGGAAATAATTAGTGGAAGCTTGTCGACTTCTCTTAAAAACACATATTTCAAATGTTTGGGCAACGGCTTCAGAACCAAATCAGTAGGGGGGTCCTCTAAACTCGATTTAAGATCTCCACCTTTCAACTCAACATCACTGAGCTTACTTAGTGGTCCCACCGCCTTAGCTTCTCCGTAGAATAATTCATTTTCAAGTCGACTTCTAGATTTTTAGACTTACCACACCATGAGTATTCAATTTATCCATTAGTCGCTCATATTCTTCCTCTACGGCCATGACTTGTTCGTCCATAGAATCAGTGAAATCGTCAGTCATATCGTCTATGGAAAAGCTGGTTGGGGATCCAGAGGGCACTTGGCTAGATTTGGTAACATTGTAACTCACCTCTTTGTCACCAACTCGGATAGTCACTTGCCCACCATCACAATCGATGAGGGCTCTGGCCGTAGATAGGAAAGGTCTTCCAAGAATCAGGGGAACGTTTTCATCTTTCTCCATATCTAAGACGTACCAATCGACTGGAAAGGTAAACCTATCAATCTGAACCAGAACGTCCTTCAGGATCCCTGAAGCTTTCTTAGAAGATCGATCAGCGAATTGCAAACTCATAGTTGTGGGTTCTAGAAGGTTTTGCAGACCGAGCTGTTTGCACACAGACATTGGCATAAGGCTTATAGAGGCACCTAGATCACACAAAGAATTTGGGAAGACTAGACCTCCCATTAATACTGTAAGTACGAATTTGCCAGGGTCACCTCTTTTAATTGGTAAGTTTTCATAATTAATCATGGAACAATCCTCACCAATCTGCCTCTCCATGCCTGCTAATTTCTTTTTCGAAGACACAACATCCTTGATGAATTTTGTATACTTAGGCATCTCCACCAAGACCTCCGATAATGGAAGATTCACCTGAGTATTTTTCAAAAGGTTTAGCACCTTTTCGTACTTCTTATCTTCACTTAGAGGGATGTTGCTCTTTCTAGGTGGAAAGGGGAGTTTCTTTAGATCACTCTCAGAAAAAATCTTCTTTGAGGATGCACTTACGGCTTTATCCTCCAAGTCTTTCCACCGAACAGTCTTTTCAGAATTTTTCCTAATCAGGGGATCAACCTCCTGACTTTCATTTGAGTCCTCAGTCCTCAAGGGGTCAGCCACTTGAGGATCCGTTTCTTCTGCACCTCTCAGGGGGTCAGCCACCTGAGTATTTCTTTGCAGCGAAGGGGATTGTTGGTGCTCAGCTTCCCCTCCTGCCTTATCAGTGGCAGGAGGGGCTAGTGGTTTCCCTGGAAGCCAGGGGGACCACTGAGCTGTGTACCACTTCTTAAACTCATGGTACTGGCCTCCTCTTTACCATATTGCAGTGATGGCACGAGGTCAGTACACTGGCTATTGCTTAAGTCGGCCTGAGCAACATGACCACCCTTTGGATTTTTCTCGGTAAAACTGGGCAGATGCCCTGGGGGTCTTGATGCTAACTGCTCAGCCAGCTGCCCTATCTGCCTCTCAAGGTTTTTATTGGTACTCATCAGGAGCTGGATATTCTTGCTTTGCTCCTCTTTGAATGAGTTCCACTCTGCCTTGAGGTCATTTGGATTTGCAGGGCCTTGGGATTGTTGGAAATTTTGAGAATAAGGCTGGCTGGGTCGACTCTGAAAATTAGAATTGGAGTTTGAAGGCCAATTCTGATTAAACCTCTGTGTGGGATTGGAAAAATTTGAGCTCTGGTTTTGACCAAAACCAGGGTTTCTGTTGAAGTTCTGATTCGAATTAAAATTCGAATTGGGACTGAACCCTTGATTTTGGAATGCATTCTGGCCAGGAGCTTGGTTGAACCTTTGATTGTTCTGACCATAGAATGCATTTACTTCAGCATTCTGCCCCGTCATAGGACAGAATCTAGAAGTATGCCCCATAGTGTCACAAGTTTGACACATGACTTGATTATGTTGTCCCATAATCATGGGATGCATTTACCTGGTAAGGAGCAGGGTATGGAATTGACATCGCCATTCATATGGCCGGTTTGACAACGATTCTGCAATACGGAACACGAGGGTTACGTGGGAAACGAGGGAGTCTGATTAATGGATGGTTGAATATGAGAATTTGCCATCTGCTGCTGCAGCATGGCAATCAGACTTTGAACATTGACCTCCTCTACCTTGGGGGGGGAGGAGGTGCTTGAATAGCCTGATAAGAGGGGGCGTAATTATACTTGGCAATGTCTTCAAACAATGCCCACCCCTCATCAGGTGTCTTCTTCAGGAATGCCCCACCTGAAGAGCTGTTGACCATGCCTTTTGTAAGCTCGGTCAAACCGCTAAAGAAAGTGTTGACTTGCCTCTCCTTAGGCAAGCCATGGTGGGGACATTTTCTCAACAGAGATTTAAATCTCTTCCAACAGTCGAAGAACGACTCGTTCTCCTTCTGATAAAAGGTGAAAATCTCATTTAAGCACTGGGCAGTCTTGGAAGGTGGGAAGTATTGACTTAAGAACTCCTTTTCGAGTTCCGCCCAGGTGGTAATAGATTCAGCGGGCAGAGAGCTATACCACTCTTTAGCCTCTCCCTTTAAAGAAAATGGGAACAGTTTGAGCTTAACAGCATCCTCACTGACTCCCTGGATACGTGTGGTGTCACATATCTCCAGAAAAGTGTGTAAATGAGTATGCGGGTTCTCAGACTGAAACCCATGAAATACAGATGCATGTTGCATCATCTGTATAAGGCCCGGTTTTAGCTCAAAGTTCTGAGCTGCAATGGCTGGGATAATAATCGCGGGGTTGACCTTGACTGCGCCAGGCATGGCGTAGTCTGCCAACGTACGTTGATTATTAGCAGCCATTACAACAAAGTCGGCTAAATCTTCAGCTAACCGGTTTTCAAGATCTTGTTCGGTTCTGTCTTCCAGAACCGCAGAACGGAGGGTTCGCCTGTTTGGTCGAACTATGCTCTGCTCGGGGTCGGGGGTGTATATCAACGGCCCCTTATGACTCCGGGTTTGCATAAACCGGACCAAAAACAAATTTAAGAAATCTAAAACTAAGGACTAAAATCTAAACTAAGAAATCTAAAGCCTAAACTAAAAAAAACTGAAAACAAGATTATTTGAGAAAAGAGGGGTCAGACGGGCGTCCAGATATTTGGACGGGCGTCTTCCCCGAATTGGGACTGGACGGGCGTTTGAAGGTCCAAACGCTCGCTTGGTCGTTGAGAAATCTGGACGGGCGCCCGAGAATCTATGGGCGCTCGTCTAAGATGAAAATTTGATACAGGTTTGAAATTTTTCCAGCGGATGGGCGTTCAGTAGTTTGGACGCGCGTCTGGTAAGCGGGGAGAACAGAAAAAGAACAGAAAAGTTGCAGAAAACGAGGGAGAGACAGAAAGATGGAGAAACAGGTATAAAGAGAACGGAACTAGTCACAGGGAAAAGACTTAAACCCTAGAAATCTAAACCTTAAAACCTAAAAACCTATCTAAAACAGGGATTAAAACACAGAAAACAGGAAAACGAAAAACAAAAACTAGGCAACCGTCCGGTTCCCCGGCAACGGCGCCAAAAACTTGTCACGGATTTTTATTAACAAAAACAAAATAAAACAAGTAATAATCCGGTTAACCTCAAGTATAAGGATCGTAGTATAAGTGGTTAATGCCGGGTCGATCTTACGGGGAACTAGACGAATGTAAACCCTAGTTTTTGTTTTTAACTAGCTATGTCACGAAAACTAATCTAAACGTCAAACAAAACAGAACATAAAACTAGACAGAGGATATAATCCAAAGCTAGGAAGGATACGGGCTGCGAACCAATTTAAACTAACTAAACTAAGATGCAAGTAAAACTAAACTACTAAACAAATTCAAGTTTCAAGGATTTAGATCAAATTTTAACAGACAAACGAGGATTGATTCACCTACCCAACAAGCATTGACTTCCTACCTCGATTATATTGTGGTTTTTATCTAGGTTGTGATTCACCTTATCTAAACATGAACCCTAATTCCTTAGAAAGTTCGTCTATTAATCTATTATCTTCCAATGCAAGATTAACGCGTTTCCAAACCAAAGGTGTAAACTTTACGGTTATAATCTAGCAATTAAACCTATTAACTTCCGTTATGATAGATTCGAATTACTATTCTTATTCATGATGATCTAGGGTTTATTAAGATTTCCATCAACAATAAACAATCACACATGCAGATCTTCCGATATAAAAGCAATTAAACGTATTAAACATGAATAAGAAACAACCTTTAAATAAAAACTCACAGTACAACGAAGAAACGAAATCAACAATTGTTGGACGGCTTCACAATTCTCGTTTGGTGAAGCTTTTAGCCTCTAAACATCCTCAGCAACTCGAATGTGTAGGAATAGTTCATAGAAAGTAACTAGTTTAATCTAGATCTAAAGTGCATAAAAACTGGAATAAAAAGGAGAAAAACGCAGCCTAAAGCCGCCCCTAGGTTTAGGGTTTTGAATAATGAGTGTATGGTCTGTTTTGTGTGGAGAAACAGCTGCTATATATAGATTTCGAAGTCGGTTCAGCAAAGTCGGCCGACGGACGCTCGTCTGCCTTGTTGGACGCCCGTCCAATCTTTCTGGACGGAACACTGGACGCACGTTTGGTTGGCGTCCAAACTCTCTGTACCAAAATTTGTATCTTGGACGCTCGTTCACTAATGGCAGACGCCCGTTTGAATCGCTTGTGGAGTCTCTATGCAAATAACTCTTCTGGACGCCCGTTTGGATTTGCAGACGCCCGTTTGATTACCTTGAACCCGATGATTTCGATGTTTATCTCTTCCTTCTTCATCCAATGGATCATTATCTCATTCTTGAATCAACATTGCTCGATTGTTATCTCTTTAAATCATCATTTAAGCACCATCAACGTACCTATAATACATGGAAAATATACCAAAGCGTAACATAATCCCAAAATGATATAAAACTTTAATTAAGCACATAAATCGTTACGTTTTGAGATTTGACTATTAAAAACACCATGTACTCAATATTGCAATATAAGGCTCGCTTCTTATGCAAAGTATACAAAACAGGGGAAAATAATCGTAAAATGCAGCCTTATAAATCATATAATTTCACCCTTAACAACTCCCTCACCTGTAATCCAACTTAAAACACCTTACTTCTTGTTATATGGGAAGAATTTTGACTATAATGAACTTAAAGTTTTTGGTTCCCTTGCATATGCATGTACACAGTCACACAATAGAACAAAATTTGATCCAAGAGCAAGGCAGTGTGTCTATCTTGGTGTTCCTAAGTTCACTAAAGACCACATTATCTTTGGACAAACAAACTAGAGATATATTTGTGTCAGAGATGTGCAATTTTATGAAACAATTTTTCCTTTACATATCAAAGACACAGTATCCAGCAGAGACTGCTGTACCATTGCCTGTGCCATATGAAGTACTTGCAGATGAAGTAATACAGCAGTCTCAACCATCTGTGGAGGCAAATGAGGAGTCTATAATAGTCACAGATGATACTCAGCAGCCTACACAACAGGAGGCTAGAAGATCCAACAGACAAAGACAAGCTCCTACATATCTTAAAGAATATGTAATGCCAACCAGAAAATCATCACATTCCATAAATAATGTGATGACATATGACAATCTTCTCAACAAATATCGAAGTTTGTTTGTGCAAATGATAAAGATATCTGAGGAGCCTAAAACATATAACCAGGCCATCAAACAAGAATGCTGGAGAGAGGCTATGCAGAAAGAGCTTGATGCATTACAAGCAACAAAAACATGGGAGGTTGTACCCTTGCCACCTGGAAAAATTACCATAGGCTGTAAATGGGTATACAAGATCAAGTATCATGCTGATGGATCCATAGAGAGGTACAAGGCTAGATTGGTAGCAAAAGGCTACACACAAACTTATGGTATTGACTACCAAGAGACATTCTCTCCTGTGGCAAAAGTTACTACAATCAGAACTTTGTTAGCACTTTAATAAGTGGCATATACATCAAATGGATGCTAATAATGCCTTTCTACATGGTGAACTGGATGAAGAAGTCTACATGGATCTGCCACTAGGATTTCAGGCCAACAAACCTAATCAAGTATGTAGGCTTACAAAGTCACTATATGGCTTAAAACAAGCCAGTAGGCAGTGGAATTCAAAACTCACTGAAGCTTTGACTGAAATGGGATTCATCCAATCACCAAATGATCACAGTTTGTTCACAAGGGGATCAGGATCAGATTTCATAGCATTGCTTGTATATGTGGATGACATAATAGCAACAAGCTCATCTATGGTACCTATTGATGAAGTCAAGCAGGTCTTACACAAGAGATTTCAGATCAAGGATATTGGAGAACTAAGATATTTTTTAGTCATTGAGGTAGCCAGATCAGAAAAGGGTATATACATCAATCAAAGAAAGTATATCATGAACTTGCTTCAAGACTATGGTTTCTTAGAGGCCAAACCAGTTACTACACCAATGCACTCCAAACAGAAGTTGTATGTTTGTGATTCTGAACTCCTAGCTGACAACACATTATACAGAACAATTGTTGGCAAACTGATCTACTTGTCTTTCACTAGACCTGATATAGCATATGTGGTGCAGCAGTTAAGTCAATTTTTATCTCATCCTACAGTAAATCACATGCAAGCTACACATAGAGTATTAAGATACTTAAAAAACAATCCTGGTCAGGGCATTTTATTTGAAGCTGACAATGATCTTATTCTGAAAGGATATACAGATTCAGATTGAGCAGGGTGTGAAGATTCAAGGAAGTCTATTTCAGGTTACATCATGTTCCTTGGGACAGCACCAATATCTTGGAAATGCAAGAAACAAAGCACAATAGCGTAAGCTCTTACAAGGCGAGAATATAGAGCAATGGCTAATGCCACTTGTGAGTTGCAATGGTTGGTGTACATTCTAAAAGATATGCAGATACATGTACCTTTACCTATACTACTGTTTTGTGACAGTGCAAGTTCCATGCATATAGCAAAAAATCCTATTTTTCATGAGAGAACTAAACATATTGAACTTGATTGCCATATCACAAGGGCAAAAGTCCAAGCAGGTTTTCTGAAATTGATGCCAGTCAGGACAACAAATCAATTAGCAGACATCTTGACAAAGCCCTTGGACACTCCCATTTTCAGCTACCTATTGTCCAAGTTAGGAACATATTCTATCTTCAAGCCTACAACAACAAGTGTTTAGAAGAGTTCAAGTGCAAGCTGCCTCCCTGATTCAGCTTGAGGGGGGATATTGAAGATACAACAACAAGTGTTTAGAAGAGTTCAAGTGTTCTTATAAACATTCCATCAAACACTTAAATCAAAAGTTAGTTAGAGGACTGAAAGACAGTTAGAGGACTGAAGTTAGTTTAGAGGACTGAAGTCGAGTTAGAGGATCATTAGCAAGTTCTTTGGCGATTCTGAAGGTTACCATGACTCATTACACTCCAAGACAACTCCCTATACTTGAAGACACTCCTATAAATACTAGATTAACATAGAGAAGAATTAATTAAGTTGAGTAATTGTAAAATCATATTGAAATGCTGCAGAATTTCTCCCATTGTACTTTACATCAAATTTCCTTGTGTTCTAATGAAATTGGTTCAGTTTTCCTCAGTTTTCTGCATTGATTCTTGTTCAATTCAGTAAATTCTTCAGCAGGTGACAATGGAAGATCTCGTCCCAGAGGAAGAAAAGAGTTGGCATTCTAATGATCCTGTGGAATCAGTAATGCTAGACGAAACTGACTTGCAATATTAAGGTACGACTTGCAAACATTTTTGTTTCAACCAGGGGCGGACGCAGGATCTCGGGTAAGGGGCAGTAGATTTTTTAAAAGCAAATAAAAATTTAAGGGGAGGGGGCAACACGCACTCTTTCCGAACAGACATCTTTATGTTAAAGAGACACTTTGCATCAGTATTTGGCTTTTCCGATTTATACATTAGATAACCTATTAGTTATCATGAATATGTTGATACATACCATTTGGGAAAGATAAACAAATAAATCTGATGGAAACGTTATTTTTACCGTTAGATGAAAGTGCATATACACGCTGTCAATAAGATGCAATGACTATATGGCTTGAAATTTGTTATTTACTGCCTGGAAGAGGGAATTTTAACTTTAAATTAACCGTATCTTTTATGATCTTTTATGATGCATTATGTACACTTTGGTTTGCGTGTCAAGGATTATTTGGAAAAACACACACACACACACACACACACACACATATATATATATATATATATATATATATATATATATATATATATATATATTGTCACTGTTTGAAATGTAGTCATTAAATGGTGTAATTTCAATGTATAGTATATATAAAGTGTAAAAATACACTAAACGGAAATGTGGTTATGTGACAATTGGAAATAGTTGTTTTGGTAATAACTGTTGTGCTCCAATATCTTAATTAATTATTCCTATCGTTTGTGTTACATAAAAATGTAAGAGCAAACAGTGGCAGTACAACTTGTTTGTAAAAGTGCAAGAGATGCACTGGTCTTCGGTTGTAGCCGAATGCATTAATGTGGGGGGACACACATGAATGGTTAATAGACACCGGTCTAACTTATCCTTTCATTTAGTGAAAGAAATAAGAAACCATTGGATTTAATTCACAGTGATGACTATGATTTAAAGTTGTGCAAAATTAGACGTTAAAAAGTACATATTTTAATACTTTCTTTACGATAGCACTTATACTGTTATGTTTATCTGTTGAAAAGCAAGGATGAGGCCCATAGATAATATTGATGTTGAGTATCAACTTGGCAAACGAATTTAGTAATTCGTGGTGATTGAAATGGAGAGTATAATGAAGCGTTTAATGAATTTTGTTAAGGCGCCTACATCATTCATTAAACCAATCCTTCATACATACCGTAGTTGACAGATTTTGCTTAAAAACAAGAACCCTGTAAGAATTGATGAGTACTATGTTGATCAATTCGAGTTTATCCAGAACTGTGGGGGGAGGCGATCCTTAAGCAATTGGAATTCTCAACGAAATAAAATCAAGGAATAACGGAAAGGCTACAAATCTACCTACAAATTTCTGAAAATGTGGAGGGTGCTTGGCAAAGGTTGAACTACCTAAGCCAAAGCATGTCAAGATAAGGGTCTGAAACAAAAGATTGCATATTCTTTGGATATGTAAATAACAGTAGTGTTTATCGATTTCTGGTGCACAAGTCAGACATTCCTGGTGTACATTAAAAGGAGATCATTGATTAAAGGAATGTTGTATTTATTGAGGAGATATTTCCTTGTAAAGACAAGAGAAAAGAAGGTTCAAGTTCGATTTATAGCCCTTGACCGGATGTTAAGGTATTTGAAGTTTACAATGAACCTCGGAATATAGTATACAAGATATCCAGCAGTATTGGAAGGATACATTGATGCAAACTGGATATTTAACTGTAAAGACTAAAAAAAATCCACTAGTGGATATGTATTCATGGTAGTGGTGCAGTGTCCTGCAATCCTGAAAGCAAACATGCATAGCTCGATTCGCCGTGGAATCGGACTTTATTGCATATGGATAAAGCTGGAGAAGAGGCATAATGGCTTAGGAATTTCATAGAGGATATTCCATGTTGGCCAAAGCCAATTCCTTCTATTGGCATATATTGTGATGGTATGTCGGCTATAGGATGTGCACAAAGTTGTATGTATAATGGTAATTCTAGATATTTATTTCGTAAACACAATACCATTAAATAATTGACCTCTAATGGTTTGATTTCCTCGATTGTATAAAGTCGAAGGAGAATCTTGCGGATCCGCTTATAAAAAAGGTTTAGCTAGATATCGGGAGTCAATTTTTCACAAACGGGATGGGACTTAAGCATATTACGCATGTTCCCTTATAATGGTAACCCAACCATAGTGACTGAAGATCCTAAGATCATGGTTCAGAAGGGACAACTAAGTTATGAGGGACAGTTAATACTTACTCATTCTGTTAAAAACAAAAGTGCTTTATGTGATTTTGTTATGTTAAGCGTTAAGCTTTTAATGATTCCTATATCTTGGTCAAGCCAAGTGGGGTATTGCAGAATACTCTTTGTAGGAGGTCACCTATGTAAGTGGAAGTGGGGCCGCATCTATGAGAATTTGAGGGCTGATTCTCTAACACACTTTCTGAAACCAAGGTGTTCCGGGGCCAAAACGGAAACAACCATGAGAACCTCGAGAATGTTAGGAGATCTGTTGTGTAGGTATCATTGTCTAGGCATGCACCAAAGCCTGAGCAGTTCAAGACCTAGTTCACTGCTTAGCCGAGTATGTCCGATGGTACTTCCGCCTGTGATCTCTTCAGAGTCTGCATTGAATTTTCATTAATTTTCATTCATGTGGGGGATTTTTGGAGAATTTGAATTAAAATTAATAATAAAATTAATGGAGGGTCACAACGGTTCGGTGAAAGGTTATGACCCCGTAAGAGGTTGAATCCTTTCGGTAAAAGGTTATAACTTTTCGGATTAAAGGTTGCAACCGTTGAATGATGGGACTTCTTCTCCTTATAAATTCCCACCATTGTAATGGAAAATGATGCAGATTTTCTATGTTTTCCTTAAACAAAATTCTGGCCAAATGCTTTCAAATACTCATCCAAATACTTTGCATAATTTTCGAGTAAAGAAGAGATTTACAGAACATGATCGGTCCGTCGCCTTCTTCTCATTGAAGTGCAATAATCCAAAAAAGGTATGACTGTTGTATCTTGCAGGGAGACGATTGTCATTACCGTGTGCACATAATCGGGGGAAAACGTCTTAAGGATAGAGTGTTGCACTCGGCTCAGTCAATAAGTTTTCTGTCCCATTTTCTATTTTCGTTTTTGATTGAATTACGTGTTAAACAGCATGCTAGATTGATAATCTTTCCAACAGTCACAACCTAGGTATTTTTGTAAGACATTTAGAAGAACTCGGTCTAGCGCCGAACACGGCCAAACACCGGACAAAAACTCGGTCTAGAGCCGAACACAACCCAACCCTTGCTGGACTAAACAAACAAACACAAAACAAGACTAAAACACAACGAAACCAAGAAATAGAATGGAAGAGTGTGCTGAACAATAGAGAAAAAAATCTCCGACAGAAATCACGTTCAGACACACGAATCCTCTAAAGTCATCTATTGCTTGAGACAAATTTTATTAATTGGCATTTAGTCCAGTGGAATTGAAAATTGGTGAAAAATGACAATTTGTCGTTCCACTGGACGATTATACCCTTCTTACGTCTTTTTGTTTTTGCTTTTGTTTTAGTGGATTTGTTTAGTAGTAGATTTGTTTGATATTTAAAAATTTTAGTGGATTTGCTTGATAGTGTAATTGAAGTCGTTAAATTTGACAAGAGTAATTTCGTCTTTTCAGGTGTCTTTTGTGTTTTTTCATTATTTTTCAATCCACTTGTCAATTTTAACAATTTCTTCTCCACTTTTGTCCTTAATAACCAGCACCCCTAAAACAATGTCATTTTGACTGTAAAATAATTTTTGTTAGTAAATACACACCAAAAAGACGTCGTTTTTTTTGATGTAATATACTTGCATATGATGGTGCAAGATACCAGAGGGGATCTTTTCCGGTATCCAAGATCCTTGCTTCAGAAAAATAGAGAAATAAATAACTGACGGAATAATAATTATATTAATTTACACCATTAAATATAAAAATAATTAAGATATATCTATTCAGAAATATATATAGATATTAGGGTTTCTTCCAAAGAAAACCCTGTTGAATTAGGAACAATGACGATTTCATATTTACCAGAGGATCTCCTTGTTCTAGTATTGGTTAGATTGCCATCAAAAACTGTTGGTTGATTTAAAACCGTGTCAAAATCATGGAACCTTCTTATTTCAAGCCACGAGTTCATCAACCTGCATCTGATAAATCAGTCTCGAAACAACCAAATTCCAAACCTAATTCTCAACGTTATCCCCAATAATAACAAGCGAGCAAGGCACATACACTTGGTACAATTTTCCATCACCTGGGGCGCCTCCGAAAACTTGGAATTATGTTCCGAAAATCAACGGCTCCACCATCCTCTTGAAAAATTTATAGTAAGTCGGGCGTGGGATGTAAGGATTGTAGGATCTTGCAACGGTTTACTTTATCAGCTTCTCCATCATCGGGTTAGTTCGGTATATTATGATATATCTTTGTGGAATCCGTTGACAGAATTAGTTTGGAGGTTGCCTACAAAGATGTCGGAGGGCAGAACAAGCTTATCTTTTTATGGCTTCGGATATGATGATGTTCATGATGACTACAAGGTTATGGTTGCTAGTCGGCCAATTGAATACAAGAATAAGGATGAATATATGTTTGAAATATACAGTCAGCGGTCCAATGATTGGTGTAGTGTCAGATCATATCTAGGTATCCGTGATCACTCAATCCTGGAAAACGACGACCAGGACAACGACGGAGTCTTAGTTAATTGTGCTTTACATTGGATATTGAGGAACACCCGGACATATTCTTCTGGTGATATTGTCAAAATTTTATCCCCAACCATTCTAGCATTTGATCTTAGAACGGATAAACAGAGGATTTTACAGATACCTAAAATTCTAAAGAATACTCTGTCTTTGAGTTTGAGTGTGTTGAATGGTTGCTTAGTTATAAGTGATGGGTATCATCAGAGTCTTCGTAATTATGAGCAAAGGCATAGTGTTCGTTTTGATTTGTGGGTAATGAAGGTTCACGGCTTGGAAGATTCATGGACAAAGATGCGTATACATGATTGGCCGACGTATGAATTGTACTCATTATCCCCCTTGGCTCTTTTAGAGGATAATATTCATCATAAGAGAAAACTCGTTTATTACACAGGCCTTCCCAAAGGAAAGACTTTATTGTATGATTTAGTTAGGGCTAAATTGCAATTTTAGTCCTCTAACTAGACACGTTTTGCAATTTTGGTCCTGGTTTTTCTCCGGCGACAACTTTAGTCCTGTAAGTGGTCTTTTTTTTGCAAAAATAGTCCTGAACGCCGGAAAGACCACTTACAGGACTAAAATTGGTCTTTTCCGGCGATAATTTTAGTCCTGTAAGTGGTCTTTCCAGTGACAATTTTAGTCCTGTAAGTGGTCTTTACGGTGTTCAGGACTATTTTTGCAAAAAAAGACCACTTACAGGACTAAAGTTGTCGCCGGAGAAAAACCAGGACCAAAATTGCAAAACGTGTCCAGTTAGAGGACTAAAATTGCAATTTAGCCGTTTAGTTAGTCATAAAGTTTCGAAGGTTCCATCTAAATCTCGTGGCCGTCTTCACAGCTATAAGCAACTCCAGTTTGTCTGCAGTCTTGTGCAGCCTCATCCACCTTCCTTTGGCTCCAAGAAACTACGTACCAGATCAAAGAAGACAAAGTCGAAATTTGAAGGAAATCCTAGACCCAAGAAGAAGCTAAAAATATGAGAGGCCAAATCGAAAGTTGTTTGAATTTTTCCTTTAATTTTTTGCGTCGAAAGTTGTTTGATTTATTGTGCAAGACTTTTCTGTCTGTTGTGTTTCTTTTCCTACTTGTTTAATCTGTTTGGTGAGTTTTTAGGTTTGGTTGTTATTGATATTTTGATGTAAAACTCCTTTTTAATATAAATGTGGCTTTAAAAAAAAAAAGACTTGTTTAGCTGTAATATATTTTAGTTTCTGGACTTTTGTTTTTCTGTGTTAACCATTAGGCAATCAGTGTTCTGTGTTCCAAAGTAAAACCTAAATATGTCAATTAACCCACGGCGAAGGATTAAGTTTGTTGAGATTGCCACTAAAATCTCTTTTTCCATTTAAAATCTATATGGAAATCATAAGCCAAGCATATTAGTATGTACTTATGTTAATGATGATGAGAGGCAAACCAAAAAATACAATATCATTTTACCAATCACTATGACTACTTCAACTTTAAATACACATCTAAATCATCATTAATTCCTGCATTACTTACTTAATCATGGCGGCTGAGAAAGAAGTTGGCGGAAACCCGGCAAAATTAGGATTTTAGTCCTCTAACTTGGCCTACTTTGGATTTTAGTCATGTTCTTGCTTCGGTGAGGAAAATTGTCCTCTAACTTGTTTATTTTTTTGAAAAATAGTCCTATCTTCCGGAAATAACTGATTGGACACCTGAATTTTTAAAAGAGCTTACGTGGCAGCCACTAGGCTGCCACATCGAATCCTACATGGCTATGGACCCCATTTTACTTTTAAAAAAGGATTTCTCCTTCCAATTTCCCCCAATTTCATCCATCCAAATCTAATTCCTAATTTACTACTTTGCATCTCTCATCTAATCCTACGTGAAATTTCATATGTCATGATGCCCCCCCCTCTTTCTTTTTTTCCCCTCATTTAAAGGTCTATTCGGGTAAACAAATTTATTGACATAAAGGAAACTTATATCAACTCAATATCAGCACATTCATCATCAAATAAATTATTTGCGATTTATACCCTACTAAAATTAGCACACCATAAGGAAGCAAAATCACCTGTGGCTTTGAACCACAAGTAGCACGAGAGCAGTACTTAAATAGAGTTGCACCGACTATTATCATACTTCAACAATAACCAGTAGAGTCCATTATGAAATTTTTGCTATAGTGTCATATGTCTCACCGAAACCTTTATTTCAAGATGCTGTAGGTTATTTAATTACTTGTACATTGGTGATTTTGATCAAAAGAAATAACATAGCATCAAATATATAGAGAGCCAACGGATTGTGAGTGTACATGGTTTTGGCAAAATAACATATTGTTAGGAGCATATTTGGTTGAGATTTTATCGCTTTTTCGATGTCATTTCTAGGGAGATATGCGCTTTTCCGGGGTGTTTGGTGTTGTTTTGCAGGATTGACAGTGATAATGGCTTAGAGGAGCGTTATGCGAAAAAGAGAAGAGTAGCTGAAAGATGCTGTTACCGCTAGAAGAAGAGAGAGATGATTCACATTTTGACGATTTTGAAGTGTGGGAAGAAGAGTCTGGAAATGGTATGATAATACCGTTGTCCTAGTTTGAAGCTGAATATTTGCAATGGAAAAGACCAATATGATGTGAAGCAAAATTCTGATTGGTGGAGAACTCTAACTTCTCATTGGCTGAAAAGTTTTAAATTTCTTATTGGTTAAAATCCTTGTATTTTCATTGGTTGATCATTAAAAGGTCAGTGGGACCCATTGACCAAGATAAAGAGACGTGGAAAGCAGCACATTGAGATATATGCAATTTTGATCATTGAATGGGATATATGATCAACTCCACACCATCAGCTAGGGTACGGACTTCTAGATAAAAAGGATCGAAGCTGCTGCTCTTTTATTTCCTCCATTGTGATCGAACCACCACTTATTATTTTAATTATTTTGTGATTGCTACAACAATGGTTAGTTTCTAATTTCTTTTATTCTAGTTGAAGAATTATTAAAACCTTGATGTAATTGACTGTGAGATCGAATTGTGTTTCTTCCTTATTGGTTTATCAATATTTGTTCATCTTCTGCTAGAATTTCTTAACGATTATTAGTTGGGTTAATTATATCTGCAGGGTAATTGATAAAACTAATCAATCGATTGTCAATTGAAACGATAAGTCCGTAATTGCTTATTAGTTTTAATATAGTGACGCGTGGTATGATTGTTCTTGTTCGCAACTAGTTAATCCACTACCACGAAGATGATTAATCTGGATTAAAATTAACCCGCGTGTGTGTTAATATTCAGAATCGGGTCTCCAAATATTAATGCTACAGGAACACCAAACTCTTATGACCGTGTCTAGGAGTGTCTTTCGGTTAGAGTATAATTAACGACCGTGTCTTAATTATCCAATTTAGGAGAGACTGGTTACTTGGCGCGTGTCGGTAACTATAACTGGTTTATTAATAAATTAATAAGTGTTTTTACATCAATGATCAGTCGAGGAAATCGAGGTGGAAATAATCAACTTCAGCTGGAGCCTTCCTATTATTGATATTCGTCACTACTTGATAACACACTTTCTCGATTATTAGAATCGTTTATTTTAGTTATTTCACTTTTAGTAAATTCACCACAAATTGGATTTTTATATTTTTGTTCTAAAAGAAATAATCTTCCGTCCCTGAGGATTCGATCCCTGCTTCCACTATACTAGCTATAGAGGTTGGAGGTGTTTATTTTTGGTGGTTTAACGACACACCAAATTTTGGCGTCGTTGCCGGGGAACGGCTATTGTATTATTTCTTTTTAGGAATTTGTCACACTAATCGTTTCAGTGCATGCCTAGATCTTCTAGAACAGGTGAATTGATATTTGACCCAGAAATCTAGAAGACAGCAAAAAAACTGACAAAGGAAGCAAAAGAAGCTAAGAGGCAACTTGAGGAATCCACATCTTCACCTGATATTGCACTAGATACGAGTAAAGTTGATTCATCGACCGAAGAAGAAGTTTTATCGGAAACTGAGTCTGAAGAGATGGCAGAAAATCAAGATCCTGCAAGGACGTTAAGAGAAATGGCAGCTCCGGATTTCGATCAACATCCCATATGCATAGCATTTCTGGAGATGGACCAGCCATTTGAGTTCAGGGCGTCACTGATGCACGCACAGCCTAAGTATCATGGATCGGCAGTAGAAGATCCTTATAAGCACTTAATGGATCATCATTTGGCTTGTACCACACAGAGACTCCAAGGTATGACCGAGGATCAAATGAAACTGTAACTTTCGTGATACACCTTGGAGGTAAAGCAAAGAGTTGGTTCTATTCACTTCCACCGGATCTATATAACAAAGATGGGCTTCCATGAGGGCAAAGTTTATGGAAAGATTCTTCCCTGCTTCACGAGCCTCCAACATCAGAAAAGATATATGTGGAATCGGGCAGCAACAAGGAGAAACTTTGTTTGATTATTGGGAGAGATTCAATCATATTCTTGCAAGTTGTCCACATCACCAGATTCTAGAACAACTACTCATTCAGTATTCCTATGAGGGACTTATGCCAAGAGAAAGGAAAATAATCGAAGCAGCTAGTGGTGGAGCTTTCATGAACCAAACATGCGAAGATACCAAGAAGTTGATTGAGAATATGGCAGGTAATGCACAACAGTTTGGCTTAAGAGAGGATGTGGCTCAAACAGTGAACGAAGCAAACTTCTCCACCATTGACCAACACCTTGACACGTTAACATCATTGGTAGAGAAGACGGCGACTGGTCAGATGCAAAAAGTGAAGGCTTGTGGTGTATGCTCGATGGTGGGACACCAAACTGATATGTGTCCCACTTTGCAAAAGGATAGTTCTGAGCAGAATGCGGCCGGTGGTTTCCAAGGGCAGCAACAAAGGAAGTATTATCCATATTCAAATACGTATAATCCAGGTTGGAGGGATCATCCTAATTTCACCCATAAGCCACAAGGAACACAACAACAATTTTTGCCTCAACCGCAATACCAGCAACCACAAGCACCGGCACAGTCTGGGCCCTCTATGAAAGAAATGATGAAGAATCTGACCTCATCATTTGCAGAAAACTGTACAACAAGAGGTCCAAAAAGTGCAACAAGAGGTCCAGAAAATACAGCAGGACCACTTAAAATTTCAATCTGAGACAAGAACAGGACAAAGAAATCTTGAGATCTAAATGTCTCAATTAGCCTCCACGGTAAGTCAATTGCAAGAAAACCAAGGAAAGCTCCCATCACAAGTGGTCATCAATCCAAATGAGAATGTGAATACCATAGTTCTGAGAAGTGGCAAGGAATTGAAAAATCTACTTCCTAAAGATGAGGCCGGGAAGGAGAAAAATGAGGAAGAGGGGAATAAAAAGAAGGACGAGTCAACTGTGAAGGTAAATGAAAATATTATTGAGACTAATCCAAAATTTGTTGTTCCTCTACCTTTTCCTGGCAGATTAGCTAAGGATAAAAAAGCCGAAGAGGATAGAGCTTTGATGGAAACCTTTAAGAAGGTTGAAATAAATCTGCCACTTTTGGAAGCCATTAAGCAAGTTCCGAGGTATGCAAAATTCTTGAAGGAGCTTTGTACCAATAAAATGAGGCTGAAATCAAATGAGAGAGTGACGGTAAATGAGAATGTATCAGCAGTTATTCAGAGAAAGTTGCCACCGAAATGTAAGGATCCACGTATTTATGCTATACCATCATAGGGCATAAAAGGATAGAAAAATCCATGTTTGATTTAGGTGCATCCATTAATGTCATGCCGTTGTCCGTATATAATGAATTGAACCTTGGACCATTAAAAGAAAGAAGGGTTGTAATTCAATTAGCGGATAGGTCGAATTCATATCCCGAGGGCATGGTTGAAGATGTACTTGTAAAGGTAAATGATCTAGTTTTTCCGGTGGATTTCTACATTATTGACATGGATGATCAATTCTCATCACAACCGTCTCTTATCTTGTTAGGAAGACCTTTCATGAAAACGGAGAAGACAAAAATAAATGTTGATAAGGGTACTCTAACTTTTGAGTTTGATGTCGAGTTACTACTTATAATATTTTTGAGGCCATGCATTACCCGATTGATTATGAGACCGTTTGTAATGTTAATGCGCATGATTCTTTGGTGAATGATGTTTGGGAAACTAACCATGTGGTAGATGAGATTGAATATGTTTTGCAAAGAAGTTTGACAGATGGGGATATACATAGTGGGATGAATGAGGAATTTAAGGAAGCAATCATGTCCTTGCACTCCACAAAAGAGTTCATTCCCAGGTATTCTTCTCCATTTCTGCCATTACCTGTTTCTACCGAGAAAATTGTTCCGTCGACTGTGCAGGCACCAAAGCTTGATCTAAAAGCATTGCTAGAACACCTTAAGTATGTTTACTTGGGGAAAATGAAACACTTCCCATAATCATTGCAAAGGGGTTGGATACGTTGCAAGAGGAGAACTTAATCCGGGTGCTGAAGGAGCACGAGGAAGCGATAGGATGGACAATGGCTGATATCAAAGGGATAAGCCCATCCATTTGCATGCACAGGATCTTGCTCGAGTCATACTCCAAACCGGTAAGAGACCCTCAGCGTAAGTTAAACCCAATTATGAAGGAAGTTGTTTTAAAAGAAGTTTTAAAGATGTTGGCTTTAGGCATTATATATCATATATCTGAGAGTCAATGGGTAAGCCCAGTTCACCTAGTACCGAAAAAGTCTGGCTTTCAATTGGTTCCACATGATAAAAAGGAATCGGTACCCATGAGACCTCAAACGGGGTGGAGAATGTGTATAGACTTTCGTAAATTGAATGCTGCGACTAGAAAAGATCACTTCCCACTTTCGTTCATTCAAGAGATGCTTGAGCGTTTAGCCGGAAAAGTTTTCTTTTGTTTCCTAGATGGGTATTCAGGTTACTATCAAATTATGATAGCCCCTGAGGATCAAGAGAAAACGACTTTTACATGTCCATACGGGACTTTTTCATTTAGGCGCATGCCATTTGGACTGTCTAATGCACCCGGAACTTTTCAAAGATGCATGATGAGCATATATTCATCCTTACTCCTATAAATTCTCTCATTTGTCAATGAAAAGAACGTAGATTTTTGCACATACTACATACCAAAATTATGCACGAATTAAAAGCCATTTTTTTGCATAAACACTTATGCATAGTCAGAGATATTCAAGGCCTGATCAGTTTGACGCTTGTTCACATCTAAGTGCAAGACTAGAACAAGGAGACTGTTGTATCTTGGGAGACATATTGCCATATCCGTGTGCACATGGTCGGGGCAATAATGTCTTAAAGAAAGCGTTCTACGCGCCTCAATCTAAACAATAAGTTTTCGCATTTACTATTGCTATCTGTCATTCAATTCTATGTGCATATGTACGTGTATTTGTATGAATAGGAATAAAAGTTCTGCAAAGTGTTTGTTTATCTGTGTTATTGAATTTTGCCTACTATATCTGCAAAGTTTCTATAAACGATATAAAACAGATTACGACAAACGAATTCAGACAAGTAATTTTTCCAACAATATTAAGACATTATCTTGCTTCATGTGTGAAAAATCTTATTCGTGTGCATATTGTTTTGTAAAGATTTGAGCATTTAATTGCATCTGCAATTCTGGAAAATTAATATCGAAAAAAGTTGTAGTAACAGAAACCATTTTTACACATTTTTCAGAAAATTGGCACGACTAACTACACTGTTTTCAAGGCTAAAATACATTGTAATTACTACTTATTTTCTGAAAACTGGAAGAGTAAAAATTGTTTCTAAGGTGTTATAGATTACAAATGCTTTGGTATTATTTGGTAAAAGTGTCCGTGAATTTTTCAAACAACTTTAGAAAAATTGAAGCAGAAAATTCATGTTTAACCGGATACTTATTTGTTAAATGTGGTACTACAGCATGCTTATGTGCGAGTCTTTCTGTAAATTTAGTTTACATGATATGTGCGTTCTGAAACATCTTCTAAAATGTGTTGGTATCAATTTTGAAGATGTGAAGTGACTATAAAAAAAATCTGCAACATGAAATTGAGGAAAAATAAGATGCTTTTGTGTAAAAATACACTTGTTGCCTTGTATATCTTTTGAAAAATTGTGTTAAAAACATGATTTTCGTATTAATATTATTCTACAAGTATGTGAGTATAGTTTACTTTTAACAAAAATCTGTAATTTGGTTGAAAATTTTGTTGTGCCGAAAAATATAAATATAATCACGACTTTTTGAAAAATTGAAAAAATTGCCTACATTGTGTTGTATCCCAAAACACTTTGTAAATACTCGTTCATTTCAGAAAAATTAAAGAACGAAAGTTGTTTGTTTGGTGTTGTAGATTACAAAAATGTTCATGTTGTGTGTTTAAAATGTTCGTGAATTTTTAAAATTGCGATATACCACTATCGGGAAAAGTGTGCATAACAGAGTCTGTTTTGCAACTTTTATTGTTGATCTTCTGTTTATAAACAGAAATGAAAGAAACATTGGAAACAACTCCTTTGTCGTTTGTGCAACCTGTTGTTGTGCAAGGAACGAGTTCGTCTCACCACGAAAAACTGAAAAAGTTCAACGGGCAGAACTTCAAAATGTGTCATTAGAAAATGCTATTCTATTTGACAACTTTGAGTTTGGAAAAATGGCTAAATGCAGATCCTCCTGCGGTGCAAGAGGGTGAAAATATATTGTTGACCGGTATATGGAATGCAAAATGGTGGAATCCAAAACCGTTGTTAGCCAAATGGAAGAATTGCAGATGATTATCTTCGAGTGTTTCGAGGAAGGATTGGTTATTAATGAACCATTCCAAGCTGCTACAATAATTGGGAAACTTCCACCTACGTGGTGAGATTTCAAAAATTATTTGAAGCATAAAAACAAGGAGATAACCATGAATAAGTTGGTGGTGAAACTAAGGTTGTGTTTGTTTTGGGTTGGAGTTTTTTTTAGAGTTTTTTTTTGGGTTTTTGTTAGATAAAGTGATTGAAGTAATTATTAGAAAGTCAAGATGTTTTTTTGAAATTTGTGTTGATTATGAAATGATTGGTAAAATAAAGTATAATAATGAATAAAATAATGGTAAAAAGGTAATAAAGTTGATAAGTGAAATGATGAGAGTTGATTTAATATTTTTTATTTGTAGTTGAAGATTTGATTGGTGGGAGAATTGTAAGAAATGATTGGTAATGTGATGTAAAAAAAACTCCCAAAAAACCTCTTGACAAAACAAACGGAGCCTAAGGGTTGAAGAGAACAACCAGCAATTTGACAGATGAGGAAACTTTGGACAATCCAAGGCAAATTTGTTGGAGTCCAGTTCTGGTGAAAATAATGGCAAAGGCCAGAAAAGAAAGTTCAAGGGTGAAAGTTCTAAGGGCAATCAAGAGGCTAAGCCATTTAATGGTAAATGATTTAATTGCGGGAAACAAGGACACCGCAGGAATAAATGCCGAAAGCCTCGGAAGATTGACAATCAAACGTGACAGAAATAGTCACCGAGACTATGGATGAATTGAATTTGTCCGCTTGTTGATTGCAATGAACTTGATAATTGAACTTCTTTTATTGAACTTTGAATCAAATTCATGGGTTGTAATAAACAATTTATACTTTATTATTGTGTGTAATATTTGTATAAATTTGTGTGTAGGCGTTTGTGTAAACACCTTAATGGTTGTGAGGATAAGTTATTATGAATATATGTGCACAATATTTTGTAGTCATATTCATATTAATTAGAGATTTGCTTTCGGAATTACGATGTACATTTCAGGATGTAAGGATGAAGTTGTTGATGCATTTGTTGATGTGATTAAATCAACGTAATAAATAAGTTAATCGATTCGTGGTGATCAAGGTGGAAAAGAGCTGTTCAAGGTTTAATGAATTTTGTTTTGGTACCAACAACATTCATCAAATCGTTGAATGACACTTACCTTAATCAGTTAATGTTGCGAAATGAGGATTAACTTGAGATTTACCCAAAACCAGTGGCGGAAGAATATCCTCTTGATTTAAACTTCATCGGATTCTTGGAAATGTGAGGGTGATTGGTAAATGGAATTTACCTAAATAAAGTGATGTAACGAAAGCAAAATATGAAAAGGGATTAAAATTATTTCAGAATCTTTTGAAAGATATTGCGTGTTGCTCAAAATCTATCACTAATATTAGCATGAAATAGTTGGTAAGTGATAGAATAAGCACACAGTAATATGGAAAATAGTAAGTCACGATTAATACATCGTAGACACAATACCATTTATTAAATGACCTCTAATGGTTGATTTCCTCGATTGTATAAAGTCGAAGGAGAATCTTGCAGATCCGCTTGTAAAAAAAAGGTTTAGCTAGAGATCGGGTGTCAATTTTTTGACAAACGGAATGGGACTGAAGCCTATTACGCATGTTCCCTTATTATGGCAACCCAACCATAGTGACTGGAGATCCCAAGATCATGGTTCAAAAGGGACAACTAAGTTATGAGGGACAGTTAGCACTTACCCATTCTGTTAAAACAAACGTGTTGTCTGCTGAAGGGTTCAGATTAAGAATTAAGTTTTTAATGATTCCTATATCTTAGTAAAGCCAAGTGGGGTATTGCAGAGTACTCTTCATAGGAGGTCACCTATGTAAGTGGAAGTGTGGCCGCTTCTATGAGAGTTTGTGGGCTGAATTCATTGACACACTTTCTGAAACCAAGTTGTTCCAGGGCCAAAATGGACACAACCATGAGAACTTCGAGAAGGCCAGGGGGTCTATTGTGTGGGTATCATTGTCTAGGCATGCACCAAAGCCTGAGCAGTTCAAGACCTTGTTCACTGCTTAGCCGAGTATGTCCGATGGTATTCTACTAGGGAAGGTTCAAGGCAGCAAACCACCTCGCCCGATGCAATAGAGCTCCGTTTGATATCTCGTTAGAGTCTGCATTGCATTTGCATCAATTTTCATTCATGTGGGGGATTGTTGGATAAATTTGAATTAAAATTAATTCTAAAATTACAGAGGATCGTATCGGTTCGGTGAAAGGTTACAAGTACGTAAGAGGTTGTATCCTTTCGGTTAAAGTTGCACCTGTTCGATTGAATCATTTTTGAAAGGACGCAACCGGTAGTGAATGGCTTCCTTATTCCTATAAATTTCGTCATTTGTCAATGAGAAGAACGCAGATTTTTACACATACTACATACCAAAATTATGCACAAATTAAAAGCCATTTTTTGCATAAACACTTGTGCATAGTCAGAGATATTCAAGGCCGGATCAGTTCGACGCTTGTTCACATCTAAGTGCGAGACTAGAACAAGGAGACTGTTGTATCTTGGGAGACATGTTGCCATATCCGTGTGCACATAGTCGGGGCAATAATGTCTTAAGAAAAGCGTTCTACCCGCCCCAGTCTAAAAAATAAATTTTCGCATCTACTCTTGCTTTCTGTCATTCAATTCTATGTGTATTTGTATGAATATGAATAAAAGTTCTGCAAAGTGTTTGTTTATCCGTGTCATTGAATTTTGTCTACTATATGTGCAAAGTTTCTATAAACGATATAAAACAGATTACGACAAACGAATTCAAACAACTAATTTTCCAACATTCACCTCAAAATCTCCTATCCACACAAGTATATCCAAATAGTTGTATTTGCACAAAACCTGGGTTGGGCACACATACGTTTTATTTTTTGGAAAATTTTTAGGTAGGGAGTCTCTATTAGATGCGCCGTGTGTATATAAAACAAAACTATTTTGTTTTATTATCTATGTGACGCAAATCTAAAGATCAGGTGTAATAGAGACCTTCTACGACATAATTACTCTCTTTGTTTTGAAGGGCACTTGCGTTTCATGATGATTCATGAAAGTTCTTTTAATTATCTGTTACATTACGAATAACGACAAAACCACTAAGGTCAAACAAATTTTTTTTCCCTCATTCTTTATTGGGTTTTTTTGTTTTCCAGTCTTGTAGCCACATTTTCCTATTGCAATTGCTTTAGTCCTCAGACTTTTATTAATTTAGACTGATGATTGTCTTTGTTTGACTAGCTTAAGATAAGATAATATCTATCTCTACATATATGTATGGATAGATATAGACCGTAGAGATAGAATGATTATATCGGTGTTAGTTTAATAATTTATATAATTGAAATTATAACATCACGTCTCCTTAAAAGTAGAATAGAGATTACTACTATGATATAATATTGAGACATAATAGACTTATTAATTTGGATTAAGTGTGAAACCTCGTAACATGATCCAGCGTGTCACGTGAGATGTGCCAGTTGTATTACCTAAAGTTGCATCATGGTCTCCTCAGCGGTTTTCATCTTGGCGTTGTATCCCAGTGTGACGTTCCTGTTCCGAATACCGGAAAAGAACCCCCGGCACGCATATAATTATAATTTATTCTAATTATATACGTAAACCTTACGTAAGCAACATCATAGAAACAAGCGGAAGACAAAACGACTGACTCGAGTACTTAAAACAACTAAAAGCGGTCGAAAATAACACTTTTTTTTTTGAAGCAACTTTATTTTATTAAAAAACGGAATAAAGAGCTACAAAATTCAGTGCCATATCCCGGCCCGCCCCAAGTTTGTGTGATAGGGTACATAGCATGGTCTCCTTAAACCCTATGTGCGGCAAACCCAGTGAGGGAAAATCCACCACATAGGGAAGAATACTCGCTCTATGTACCCCCAAAAAAGTCCCTATCCCATAAATAGTTACATAAGTGGAATTCAAAAGAAAATGAAAGATGCCGCCATGTACAAGCTGCCCACGATCCCTGCGCATCCTTATATGAATTGTATTGGGCCGAAGAAGCTTGCCAAGCGTCCTCAAAAAAATCTGCCATGTCCTATCCATAAAACGGTCTTTGAAACTCATTGTAGAAGCTGTATCAAACACATAAGGGGAATGAAGCACCAGATTGATTATGAATAACACATGCTGCAACTATTACATCATCAAGACTATCTTTAACCATTAAATACAATATCTCCATTACAACTTGATAACCATAAACCCAATTCATCATTTTCTATCAATACAATGATGAGATGATCTATACCCAAATTGAAATACTGAAAGTAAATAACAGTACACGTCATCGGCATCATCTCCGGCTCACTCCTCAGTGGCCTCGAAAACGACCTACAAAAACACCACATTCTCAGGGTGGGGACAAGAGAGAAGAGGGGTTAAGTATATACGTACTTAGTAAGGGTAGAAGAAACGGTTACAATAAATAACAATAAAGGCATATACATATAACTTGGCATCATCTACAATCACTACCACATATGTTGTAATAGTAAACTTCTTTCACCCTCTATTAGCTCCGTAGTATATCCTCACACAAATAAGGTTTGTTACATCAATAACAAAGGACACTACACATGGTGAAAATGCACCACAACATGGTTTGCACCGTTTTGAGGGCATGGACTCGTGTTCCAAGTAGGAGTTACACGTTGTCCCGTAGGAGTAGTAAGTGTACCATGCTTCGATATAAAAAATTTGCCTCACCTATGATATTGATGTTTTAGCTTTTAGACATCCACATGTGTATTTACGAGTTTAGATCTAACCAACTGATTCATTAACATAAAGGCTTCTTAAGGACTTCTAGTCCTAGACATCTAGTTATACTACCTAGCACGCCGTAAAAGGATCAAAGATTACTAAGTCAATATCTCACAAGGCCTAAACAATGTCTTCATGTGCTTCCACCTTCTCCCCGCAGAGGGTCTCAGTTGTGGTGTTGAGTCAAGGCTACCAGAAGTCGATGTTAGACATTATAAAATAACATATAATATTCCAAAAGAACATACAAGTCACATCGTATCGTGAAATACACTTAAAAACACAAAATTAATATAATACTCTATCACCGTAAAATATACTATCCTTTTACTATAATCTTTAGACATAGATATTGATGTAGCATATCAAATTAATTATTAGTCTTTATTTAATATTTTAATTAAGTGGTTAGCCATTGGGCTTTTCAAATGTAGAGTTTACTTAATTGGGTTATTTAGCCTATAAATAGTCTAAGTCTTTAGTTGCTAGGGATAGAATGTAATCTTGAATATTGAATCATCTTTCTCTTTTGAGAATGATATTATCTTTGAGTTTGGATTAGCTCGTTTTATCCGTTTATTGTAGATCTTCTACATCATTTGGTATCAGAGATAGGGTTTTTCCCTTCGCAGTATGACAGCCAAATTGAGTCGGGAAAATAGCCGGATCCGCGACGGTGTTCGCGATTCGAAGATCCTATGAGATACTCCATCACGGCTTAATCAAAAGACTGTTTGTTTTGGGACAGAAACTGATCGAGTTGTGACGGGGCTGAGACACCACCGTTTGCATGACTGCAACCAAGTTCGGCGAGATGTTCCTCGTGTATCTACGGTTGACGTCGGCGATGAGTTTCACTACCTGTAACGCCCCGCTCCCGGATACCGAGCCCTTATCCGGAAGAGAAACGTTCGGCACGCATAACATTAAATAAATAATATTACACGTAAGCCTCTACTACGTCGTATCAAATAAAAGCAAACGGAAGCTAAAATGACTCGGGTAAAAACATAAATGCTACTAAGAATAGAATGTAACCATACTAAAGATGGATAGATAAATTACAACGACGAATAATCCAAATACTTATACAATACGAGGTCTTAAAAGTAGAAGTACAACAAGTCTAAGAAAAGAATTACAACCAGTCTAGTACAACCTTTACAAAGGAACAAACTAAAAGCTCCGCCAAGACTCCAAGTCTTCTGTTAAGGGTGGAATTATACGATACTTTATTATACTTTATATTATAATTTCACCCTAACTAATATAATTTGCATTGAAAATGAATCTTAAAATAACTTATTGAGCAAACACGGTTTTATAAATGTTAATTACCAAATAACACATTTTATGTGCTTAAATGATTATTTTATATCATTGTGGAAATATGTTATGCTTTGGTATTTTTCATGTGTGTTGTAGGTACATAATACATTTAAATATTGGATGCAAGTCAAGGCCACTCAATAAAATCAAGTCAAGGACACTCAATGCTTAGTCCAAGTCAAGTAGGAGTGATTCAAGGGGCTGTTTTTGAGAGCAAATCAAGAGGAATTAATATTATCATAATGTGTAGCATTTTATCATTTTTAAAGGGGAGAGGGAACGGTTCATAGAGAAGGGAGGAGAGCAGGAAATTTTTTGGGAGTCTTTGTTTTGTTTTTACAGTTTTCCTTTTGAGAGTTCTAGTCCATCAAACAACTTTTGTATTTTTCCATTCTAGTTTGAATAATCAAACACTTATAGATTTCTTCATAATTCTCCATTGTTGTTCATACAATTGCCAAAATCAAATCTTGGCCTTATCAAATTCCTGCTCTACATATAATTTTATGGTGCATTCTCATCCACCCAAGATGAGCACTAGTGATATGGATAGCTAAACTCATCAAGGGCAAGCAATTGGGGGAAGCAATTCGACGGTTTTCGGGTTTTCTAATATAAAGCATTGCAGTATTTCAAACCAAAGGTTAGATTACGAGTTGTACATTTTATTGTTCATAGCTTGATCGAGAGATTTTGCTCACGGATTGCCATACGAGAGATTGTATGCATTGAATCAGTATAACACGTAATTAAACCATAATATTCGAGTATAAAACGAGAGTTTATCGAATGCGGTTTGGATAAATTAATCGAGAGATTATACCTTGTGTTTTGATTGTATTTTTCACCTAAGAGATTAGGGATTACATTCGGTTTAGGAGATCCTAATCTTTGTTCCTGATATTCCATGCTTGTATGATTAGAAACCTGATAATTTGTCGAATTGTGAAACCTATTGTTTGCCCTCTTTTAATCTCATTACAATAATCTTAATTTGTAACGTATCTCGTGACAATCGTGACTCAAAACTGAACCACCTCTCAACCTCGAATCCCTGAGTTCGACTCCGGTTTTACATCGTTATTCTACGATCCCTCCTCTTGGGGAAACCGGATTATAAATTTATAACTTGTCATTCTTATTTTCATAATCAATAAAATCCGGGACAAGTTTTTGGCGCCGTTGCCGGGGATTCGGCACGGTTAGCTTCAGTTTTGAGTCTTTTATTAAATATTAAGTACCCAGAAAAAGTTTAAATGTTGTTTGGTGTAAATTGATTCAAGAGTTCTGTGCTCTGTTTTTCGAAATTTGAGTCTCTGTTTTTCCATAACCGGTTCCCTTGAAGAACGAGCGTCCATCAAGCGTCCAGGCTGAAAAATCAGAACAGAGCCTTCAGACGCCGTCTGGACGAGCGTCCAACTAGCGTCCAGACATAGCGGACGAGCGTCCATCTTGGTGAACGAACGTCCAGAAGCTTGAATTGGATCAGAGAGTTCAGACGCAGTGAGGACGAGCGTCCACTCTCCGTCCATTTGAAGCAGACGAGCGTTCAAACTTTGGACGGGCGTTCATCTTCAGTTCAGCAGTGAACGAGCGTTCTCTTCTTTAGACGAGCGTCCCGAACGCCAGTTTTCCCATTAGAACGGGAAATCCATCACTCCTGGGATTTATTTTCACCTCTTATCACCTTTCACCTCGTTTTCACTCCAGTATATGCGTACACGAAGTCATTCAGGCCCATTAATCTTTAACCCTGAGATCGAACGTACAATCGTTCGTCCCAATCGCAAAATTCAACGTTCCTTGAGTTCTCAATTTTCCGAGGTTAGTGAAGGAAGTATTTTTGAAGAAACCGTTGAAGAAACTCTTGAAGAGATCGTTGAAGAAATCATCTTGGACAACCCAAGTAATAATGGCAGATAGGCGTACTTTAGCGAGACTACACTATTCGGGCTCACATTATACATCCCGCTATCGTAATGCCGGACATCGAGGTTCCATTTGAATTAAGATCTGGTTTAATTCAAATGATACAACATACTTCCACCTTTCATGGGTACCAATCTGAAAACCCACATACCCATGTGCGTGCATTTCTGGAAGTATGCGAAGACAACTAAGATCAAGATATCTCTCGATGATATCCTTAAGCTCAAATTATTCCCATTCTCTTTGCGGGGTGAAGCAAAAGAATGGTATCTCTCATTACCTTCTGAATCTATCACGACCTGGGCTGATCTGGAGCGTGAGTTTCTGAGCCAATATTTCCCTCCCTCCAAGACATTTTTCTGTCTAACCGATATCTTCACTTTCCGACAAGAAGGTAGTGAAACGTTCTTTGAAGCATGGAAGCGTTTCAAATCTATCTTACATCGTTGCCCTCATCATGGTTTAGATGCAGCGACAAGTCAATACCTTCTCTAAGGTGGTTTGGACCGAGACGACAAAAGGAATGGTAAATAGCTCATCTGGAGGAGCTTTCTTGAAAAACACCGGTGAAGGGTGGGACTGTTTGAAGATATAGCAAAATATAACTATGCCCCAACTCAGCATTCAATCCCTACACCTTCTACGCCTTTGAGGATAGAAGAGGGCAAGTCTCAAAACCAACTGATCGCCTCTCTTCAACAATGAGATCACCGATCCGGCTTTGGCACAAAAACACAATCAATATTCCACTTCTTCTATTCCTCCATTTCTCGATTTTTCTCGGATGATGTATTGTGACAACTGTTGTCAACATGGTCACAATATGAATCATCATCAATACCCATCATCCAACTATCAAGTCAATGCGGCCCAACAGATGAGGCCGCATACACACGATAGTTTGTCAAACTTGTGCCACGGAGGGTCACACATCTCTTGCTTGTCCCAAAGCAGGGACAATGCTGAAATCAATGCGTTTTCTGGCCAGTCAAACCAGAGGTTTTCAAACCAACATTCTGGCCAGAACAATTATCAACACCAAGGTTATAACCAGAATCGGAGTTTCAACCAACAACCAGGTTACAACCAAAATACCAACTTTCAAACCTCTAATCGAAATCAGAATTACCAGAATCCCACCTACAGTCAGCATCCAAATCCGAATACCATGCAGAGGCTCAACCAGATTTGGCAAGGAAATACCAACAGCTCTTCAAATAGACCTACTCAAAACCCTCCGGGTTTCCAAAACTCACCATCTGGGGCAAATGATGGCCCAACAAAAGCTGAGTATGAGAAGACAATCAAGAACTTGGAAAGACAAATTGGCCAGCTAGCTGAACAATTAGCTGCAAGACCTCAGGGACACTTACCCAGTTTCACAGAAAGGAACCCTAAAAGTAACCAAGTATCCCAACGCAATGAGATTATTCCTACTACACCTTACGGAGCAGAGGAGTCACACGCAATGAATTTGAGATCTGGAACCCAACTACAAGGAAATCCCGCTTCTTACCGAACTGTGGAAGCGAATAGCACCCTCCTACCGGAGATGAGGTAGGAGGGAAGTTGAGGATAAAGACTCACCGCCCTTGATGAAGAAGAGACTCAGTTGGCTGATCCACTGAGTCTTGAGGAAGCTGTTCAAAGTCAAGAAGAAGAAATCCCGACAAGTAAAAAGACTGACAAGACTGTGAGATGGAAGGATTTAGAGGACGGCAGCGATTAAAGCTTCTTCATCATCGAAGAAAGTTTTCTCTGAAGAAGAATTGAGCAAACTTCCTTTCCCACCAAGAAAGAAAAACATCTCTTTGCAAGAAGATAAGAAGTATGAAAAGGTACTCAACCTTCTGAAGAACACACAAGTAAATTTACCCTTATCTGATGTTCTGGTTGAGATGCCTAAATATACTAAATTTATAAAAGATGTTGTTTCTTCAAAAAAGAAACTGGAGAACATGGATAGAGTAATTAATGAAGAGTGCTCCATGATTGGAAGTGATCATATTCCAAGGAAACGAAGCGATCCAGGGAAATTCGTTTTAACCTTACAAATCCAAGACTGTGTTTTCCCTCATTCCTTGTTTGACCTAGGAGCATCTATCAATTTAATGCCGTTATCCATCCGCAAAAGACTTAATCTTGATCATCTTTTGGAACCTACCACGATGAACCTTCGATTTGCGAGATAGGTCGATCAAGAAAGCCGAAGGATTTTGAAAGATCTCTTAGTCCAGGTCGACAAATTCACATTTCTGTGGATTGGTTTGTCCTGGATGTAAAAGAAGAAAACACTCCGTTAATCCTTGGCGGATCATTTCTATCAACGACCCGTCTTTGTCACAGTTGTGATGAAGGTTATGTAACCTTAAGAGTTGGTGATGCGAAGTGCGATACAATGTTTCTAGAACTCTAAAGCGACCGCCGAAAGCCCAACCGGTTATTCCATTGATGGCCAGCGAGTTCGGTGATTTTATGGAAACACAAGTCATGGCCATGAACCCAGAGTATGAAAGATTGGTGGACAATCGAACGAGCTACTGGTAGAATCCACCTTGTGAGATTGGGACCGCCTTGGAAGGCGAGGAGCTGCAAGAAGAGACCTTGTTTGTGGAATCCTCAAGAACAATCGGTGAGTCGGAGTTGAAGCAAGGAGATATCAAGTCAAGCTTAAAAGAACCCCTCAAGATTTAACGCTAAAACCTTTACCTAAGCACTTAAAGTATGTTTACGAGGAAGGCGATAAGCTTCCGTTAATCATCTCCGCCAAATTGATGAAGAAGGAGGAGGATAAGTTATTAAACGTCTTGAGAAGCAACGAGGAG
This sequence comes from Gentiana macrophylla, assembly GCA_026214975.1. Classification (NCBI taxonomy): domain Eukaryota; kingdom Viridiplantae; phylum Streptophyta; class Magnoliopsida; order Gentianales; family Gentianaceae; genus Gentiana; species Gentiana macrophylla. Next base: position 325,403 of record JAOBSW010001047.1, read on the forward strand.
CTTTCGGTTGGCAAGTAGGGGATATTAAAGGTATATCTCTCTGGCGTGTGTATGCATAAGATAAAGACCGAAGAGGAGCTAAATGTGTTCGATGACCTCAAAGGCGTTTAAATCCACATATGCAAGAGGTGGTAAAGAAAGAGATTATAAAACTTTTGGATATGGGGATCATATACGCAATAGCCGATAAGTGATTGGGTATCCCCACTCAAGTCGTCCCTAAGAAAGGGGATTACAGTGGAAAAAAACGATAAAGGTGAGGAAGTAGCTTTGAGGTTAGTGACCGGGTACCGGGTTTGTATTGATTATAGGAAATTAAATGAGGTCACTATGAAAGATCATTTTCCGCTCCCCTTCATCGACCAAATGCTTGAGCGTTTGGCTGGGCACCCCTTCTATTGTTTCCTGGATGGATACTCCGGGTATTTTCAGATCCCTATTGATCCGATTGATCAGGAAAAGACGACCTTCACTTGCCCCTATGGTACATTCGCCTACAGGCGAATGCCATTCGGCCTTTGCAATGCCCCAGCTACATTCCAACGATGTATGCTGGCTATCTTTGATGGGCTAATTGAGAAGTGCATGGAAGTCTTTATGGACGATTTCTCGGTGTTTGGTCAATCTTTTGACAACTGCCTCGATAATCTTAACAAGGTTTTGAATAGATGTGTGGAGAAGAATTTAATCCTCAACTGGGAAAAATGCCACTTCATGGTGGATGAGGGATTGTTCTCGCCACAAGATCTCTCGCGAAAGGAATAGAGGTTGATAGGGCCAAAGTAGAAGCCATAGAAAAAATGAACTATCCCAAAAACGTGAAAGAAGTCAGGAGTTTTCTTGGTCACGTTGGCTTTTACAGGAGATTTATTCAGGACTTCTCCAAGATCTCGAAACCCTTATCAACTCTACTTAAAGATGGCATTGTTTTCGACTTTGACAATGATTGCAAGTATGCCTTCAAGGAGCTTAAAAATCGTCTTATCTCCGCTCCAATTCTTATCTCCCCTGATTGGAATTTACCTTTTGAATTGATGTGTGACGCTTCAAATTACGCCGTTGGTGCAGTATTGGGGCAAAGAATTAAAGGTAAATTTAAACCTATCTACTATGCAAGTCACACTCTAAACCCAGCACAAGCTAATTATACAACCACTGAAAAGGAATTATTGGCCGTAGTCTTCTCTATGGACAAATTCCGAAGTTATCTGTTGGGTGCTCATGTGATTGTTTGGACAGATCATGCGGCTTTATGCTATCTAATGAACAAAAAGGATGCCAAACCAAGACTATCTGCGATGGATTCTTACCCTTCAAGAATTTGATGTTCATATTAAGGATATCAAGGGTAGTGAAAATCTGATGGTCGATCACATTTCAGTACTACCCATAGGAGAGGAAGATCCACAGGACATTGATTTATATTGCCCTTTTGAGAGTGTCATGTCCGTGGATGGTATTTGTATTTCCGACCCGCCGTGGTATTCTTCTATCGTAAACTATCTCCATTCCGGTACTGAACCACGAATTCTCCTATCAAGAGAAGAAGAAATTCTTCTTTGATCTGAAATATTATGTCTGGGAAGAACCGCATCTTTTCAAGCTTTGTAAAGATGGGTTGCTTCGTCGATGTGTTCCGGAGTCTGAGCAACGGAACATAATTGAGCAATGTCATAGTGGCCCCACTGGTGGCCACTTCGGTCCCTGGAAGACCGTTGCAAAGATATTCCAACGGTTTTTATGGCCATCGATTTTCAAGGACATGAAGCCTTTTGTAAAGGCCGTGGCGGATGCCGAGAACCGGAGCGTTGACAAGGCGGTATGATATGCCGTTGAAGCCCATTTTGGAGTGTGAGGTGTTCGATGTGCGGGAATTGACTTTATGGGTCCTTTCCGTCCTCATGCGATAATGAGATACATCCTGGTCTGCGTAGACTATGTATCTAAATGGGTGGAAGCGATCGCCACTCCTCACAATGATCATAAAACGGTCATGAAATTTTTAAAGAGAAATATTTTTGTGAGGTTTGGCTGCCCACGAGCCTTGATCGATGATGAAGGACACACTTACGCAATAGACCACTTGATAAAGTGTTAGAAAAATATGGTGTTCGCCACAAATCCGGTACACCATATCATCCTATGACAAGTGGTCAAGTTGAGCGAAGTAATCAGAGCTTAAAGAAAATTCTTGAGAAGACGGTCAATAGTCACCGTAAGGATTGGAGTCGAAGTTGGACGATGCTCTATGGGCTTATCGCAAGCGTATAAGACCCCCATGGGTACTTCTCCATTCCAAATGGTCTACGGAAAACCTTGCCATCTGCCTATCGAGTTGGAACATCGAGCTTACTGGGCAACCAAGTTCCTGAATTTCGATTCCCAAGCTTGCGGGCAACATCGTCTACAGCAGCTGCACGAGCTGGACGAGTTCAGACTCCAAGCTTATGAAAATGCTAAAATCAGCAAAGACAGAATGAAACTGCTCCACGATAAGAAGATCAAAAAGAGAGAGTTTCATACCGGCGAACAAGTCCTCCTTTATAATTCAAGATTACATCTCTTCCCTGGGAAACTGAGGACGCGGTGGTCAGGGCCTTTCACGATCATTCAGACTTTTCCTAGTGGTGTGTTGGAACTAAATGGAAAAGATAATCAACCTTTCCGGGTAAACGGACAACGGTGTAAGCACTACATAGGACAAACCGAAGAAACTCCGATGTTCATCAAATTCATTGACATCCTTTGTGGTAATATCTCTGATACCCAGGATTTGGAGGAGTTTAGCCCCGACCTGTATTCAAACAGCACCACTAATGATCATACGAAGAAGTCTTTCTTTGGTAGTGGGACATGGAGCAAGATTGGAAGGAGCATGAGTTGAATGTGAGAAGAAACCAGAGGAAATCAACAAGAGAAAGAATGAGCAAGGTTTGGAAGGCGGTTAAAAGCCAAATTCTCTCTGCTCAAAGTTGTTTCTGCATGAGCCCATTTGATGAAATAACGGGCAGAAAGATCAAGTGGCCCGATCCGGGTTGAGCTCACAAAGGAAGTTGAGCTAACAACGTAAATAAAAGCGCTGCTAGGAGGTGTCCTAGCTTTGTGTGTTAGCTAGTTTTTCTGTTTTATTTTCCTTGTCTTTTGTAATAAAAGGATTGAGTTATACTCTCCAATGTTTGTTTTTCTGATACTTTGGCCTTGGCTTCATATTATGTCGGGACGGCTATGTTTATTATCTTTTGGCATGTATCTCGTGCTAGCCTATCATGATTACCTGTCATCATGCCCGAGTCACTATCTCCCATATCTTATTATAGCTTATCCCCAATTTTGCCCCGAGATATTGTTTGTGGTTTTCAAGTCCTACAGGTTGCACTAGAGCTATTTGGTTGATATGACCTACACTTTTGAGGATCATTGCGAATTGTTCATGCTCCAGCCTGCCCAACGATCCTACGCTCTATCGAATCAGCTAAGTACTTGGTCTCTAATTTATTTCCTAAACAACTTGAGGACACGTTGTATTCTAAGTGTGGGGGGGTTCTTGGTTCGTTGCACCTATAATCACCCTTGATCATACTATCATGTTTTTAATGGAAAATGAGCTGAAAATTGAAAAATTTACACTTGAACACTTGTAGATTCCGGCATGTAATTGAAACAAAATGCTCACTAGTTGTAGTTTCCTTACAATGATTCTATGTGACTACGTAAGATAACTATAGCATGCTTGTACCGATATGAGATAGACCACACTTTCACGAAAGCCTTTGATATAAAAGCATGAATTTTAAACCATATCCTTTTACTTCTCTAGTGATTCATCTTAATAGTAACAGTGATTGAACGCCTAAGTCCCGAACGTGTGCTGTGAATATCTGTATGTTTGAATGTGATAAATAAACCATTACCAAAGTCTTGAAATAAAACGAATAAATAAAATCGTTACTTGGGGTATTATGCAAAGTGGTATGCTTTACTTCCAAATACCGCCACCGTAAATCCCGTTTAAGTAATGTAGTGTGTGTTTTTAAAAGTCGCCTTATGATTGGGGTAGGGAGGGGATTATCACGAAATGTCCTATTTCTACTATGACGGGCAAAAGCTCACTTCTGATTGTTCTTAAAAAAAAAAAAATAGCATTGCGTGAGTTGGAATAAATTGAAGACTTGGTTAATGATAACTTTATCCCCAGTATAAACTTATAGATATGATTTAGGGATCATCCTAATGAGCACACAGGACGACTTATTGCGTGATTGAAACTGTTATGCCGTAGATGTTCATTATAATTGCTTTGTAAAGGATATGTGTTTAGAAAGATTGTGAAAAATTGAAAAAGGTTTGTTTCAACACATACACAATGTCTATCGCTACTTGGTACTCCCTGCTATGGTCACTGCATCGGTGGTCACTTGAGTTCGGAAACTATTTGGATAGATATAAAAGTTGAGCTGTGTTTTGATTGTTTTGTTCGGGACGAACAAAGGTTTAAGTATGGGGGAGTTGTTAAGGGTGGAATTATACGATACTTTATTATACTTTATATTATAATTTCACCCTAACTAATATAATTTGCATTGAAAATGAATCTTAAAATAACTTATTGAGCAAACACGGTTTTATAAATGTTAATTACCAAATAACACATTTTATGTGCTTAAATGATTATTTTATATCATTGTGGAAATATGTTATGCTTTGGTATTTTTCATGTGTGTTGTAGGTACATAATACATTTAAATATTGGATGCAAGTCAAGGCCACTCAATAAAATCAAGTCAAGGACACTCAATGCTTAGTCCAAGTCAAGTAGGAGTGATTCAAGGGGCTGTTTTTGAGAGCAAATCAAGAGGAATTAATATTATCATAATGTGTAGCATTTTATCATTTTTAAAGGGGAGAGGGACGGTTCATAGAGAAGGGAGGAGAGCAGGAAATTTTTGGGAGTCTTTGTTTTGTTTTTACGCTTTCCTTTTGAGAGTTCTAGTCCATCAAACAACTTTTGTATTTTTCCATTCTAGTTTGAATAATCAAACACTTATAGATTTCTTCATAATTCTCCATTGTTGTTCATACAATTGCCAAAATCAAATCTTGGCCTTATCAAATTCCTGCTCTACATATAATTTTATGGTGCATTCTCATCCACCCAAGATGAGCACTAGTGATATGGATAGCTAAACTCATCAAGGGCAAGCAATTGGGGGAAGCAATTCGACGGTTTTCGGGTTTTCTAATATAAAGCATTACAGTCTTTCAAACCAAAGGTTAGATTACGAGTTGTACATTTTATTGTTCATAGCTTGATCGAGAGATTTTGCTCACGGATTGCCATACGAGAGATTGTATGCATTGAATCAGTATAACACGTAATTAAACCATAATATTCGAGTATAAAACGGGAGTTTATCGAATACGGTTTGGATAAATTAATCGAGAGATTATACCTTGTGTTTTGATTGTATCTTTCACCTAAGAGATTAGGGATTACATTCGGTTTAGGAGATCCTAATCTTTGCTCCTGATATTGCATGCTTGTATGATTAGAAACCTGATAATTTGTCGAATTGTGAAACCTATTGTTTGCCCTCTTTTAAATCTCATTACAATAATCTAAATTTGTAACGTATCTCGTGACAATCGTGACTCAAAACCGAACCACCTCTCAACCTCGAATCCCTGAGTTCGACTCCGGTTTTACATCGCTATACTACGATCCCTCCTCTTGGGGAAACCGGATTATAAATTTATAACTTGTCATTCTTATTTTCATAATCAATAAAATCCGGGACATCTTCAAAACTCATCATCAACACTTGCTCTACCTGTTCGTCTTCTCCCCCACAATGCATACAAAATAAAATGCAAAGGAGGTAAGTACAAAGTACTTAGTAAAAGTGAGAAGCTATGACAACAATTAAGATTTATAAAGGATAGATATTTATTCGAGTTGTTGTTTATGTGAGACCGACTCAATCTAGGGTTCACTGCATGCCCATTGACACGTCGTGACTAACTGTTTCTAACTTAGCTTATCTTTGTTGCGTCATTACTCAAGGACACTTCGCATGGCGTTCATCAGCCTGAAGATATACTTGCTAACTAACGGTGATTAGCACCGATTAGCTCCGGGTCTCCCGGTATGCGATATCGTCCGATGGATTTCCTCCACTACCCTTCACCGTTTAAGCCGCAGTGTTGTCCACCTTTTATGAACGTATCACATCGCCGATATGAAATAGTGTCTACAACCGAGAATAGATGATGCTTTATCTTTTACTACACATATGTAAGTATCGATGTGAATTAACTAGCCATCCCTAGTGTTTTCAAGTAAGCTCCCTCACATCTCCTACTCTCGTACTTAGACCACTAGACGCGGACAAGTCCTAGCAAATACACAGACATTGATGAACCCTAGTTCACCAAAGCACAAGCCCTTTCATGCCCTTCCGACGGATCCGAACTTCAACTCCCTTTAAGAGTACATTCGGTGTTTTAACTAAACGCATCAGAAGTACAATCGAAGCTAGTTCATTTTTAATTAATCTTAATATACCATGATTAAGAGTTTAAAACAATAAAGAACATGATAATCAAGCTTGAAACAATTAAAATACTAGAAACAAGGTAACAAATCCAAACGCTCGTTTGAAACTATAAACGCCCGTTTAAGCCTATGGACGCCCGTCTAAACCTTATAAACGTCCGTCCACTATAACTGGACGCCCGTCCACCTAAAAACGCTACATCCTGAATCAAAAATCTACATTCAGACGCCCGTCCGACTATTTCAGACGCCCGTCTGCCTGGGCTTCACCCAAAACCCTAAAATCATCAATTTACGATTTCTAAACTGTTTCTAACCCAAATAACATCAAATTAAGCACAGTAAAACTCAGAGAAACATATCTAAACTGTCCATAGCATCTATGATCCTTTGATCAACGAAAAACACATCTTTCTAGCACCTACGCATCTTAAAAACATGGTCTAAACTTTACGAATCATAATCGAGATCATAGGAAGAGCCTCTTACCTTAAAGGCCTGCAAAACCAACAGCAAAACACCAAGCAACTGCCACAATTGTTGATCTTCGACCCCAAAAACCTACTTGATCAACAAAAACCCTAAAAACCCTATTTTCCTTCCAAAAACGAAACTGAAAAAGTGCCATAAACTGCAGATTACCTGGATTAACTGCTGCGAAACTATTTTTAGAACAATCTACGTTCCAAGACGATCGTTTCGACTACTCATGGCTGCGAAACAGAGTTACGGATTGAAAGATACGAATTTTTTAACGAATCGAACACTACGAATACCAAAAACTATGGTTAAACTAAAAACTTACGAAATTGAGAGATTTTATTTTCCAAAGTTGCGTCTCCTCGCGCTGATCACTTTTCTCTCCTGCGGCATCTTGAACAGATAAACGGATTGATCACACGGTTGATGCCTACTATTTCGCTTTCTTCCTACGTCTTCTCATGTTGCCGCCGTTCCTCTTCTTTTTTTTGTCAAAACTTGCGTGTGTAGTTATGAGGGAATAATTGAGATTATCTCTATTTATAGCCAATAATTAAATCTTTTATAATTAATTGCTAAATCCTTTTTAATTAAATCTCTTTTAATCAAATAAATAGGATAAATAATAATTAGGTCATAGTAAATACGCCCAATGACTATTTTACCCTTTTATGAAAAGTCGGGATGTTACATTCCTTCCCCCTTAAGAGGAGTTTCGTCCTCGAAACTCGAATGTAACCGAGAGGTACTTGAACTCTGGACTTTGCGAAGCGTTTCGTCTTCCAGCTCTTTCAGTCTTCTTCTTCTTCCATCTTCCCACTCTTCTGCTTGTCTTGAGTCAACTTGGGTTGCGACGATCCACTTCGATCTTCTCGTTGATTTGTTGTATCAAATCTGGTCTCGTATTCTGTCCTCACTCCACTTCATCCCCGAAAATTCACATTCTTCTACATCTATCTTCATGAAAGATCATCAGCAGTACTGTTCCAATTCTTGTACTTCTTGGTCGCTGCGAGGGGAACTTCAATTTCCATCTCGAGGTTTTCATTCTTCATTGTCCTTCACAAATCTTCCGCATTCGGAACCCAAAGATGATTCTGATGCCAACGATCGACATCTTCATCTAACTCATGACCATTGGTTGGTTTGGCTCCAGCCACTGACTTGTAACTGGAGACAACTGGATCTTTGTCTTGTTTCTTCACGAACTCGTCAACTGCCTCGAATCTTGCAATAATCACTCTTTGCTTGCTCCTGCTAACCTATGTCCTGAGTTCTTGAGCTTCCCAACTGACTCACAGCATCCTGGCATACTTGACTTCCTTCGATCTCAACTACCATCATGGCACCACGAGCTTGCTGAAGAACTACAAGGATCCCAGCTGAAGGACTCCTAATGCTCCTTAAGGATAGAGAACATGCATCTTCCATCCTTTCTCTCTGACGGACTGAGCCAATCCCTATGCCAATTAGGGTAAGCTTGGAAGATATAAGAAGTTGAAAGGTGACAAGTTGAGTACCAGGTGGTATGTCAACTAGGTAAGCCAAGAAATGGTACAATGCACTTGAAACAAGAAAGGTTTCTTGGGTTACAAACAGAACAAACTGATTCCATATTGGGGAAAAATTGAAGGTGGTTCCAAACTGAAGAATGAGGCATTGTATCATAATACAAAAGATAGCCACCAGAAGTAAAACAAAGGAACACCTTGCAGATGAAATTCTTTCGAGCGAGTGAAATTCTACAAGATACGGTGGTCTGCAAAGAACTCAGAGGCAACTGAAAAGGATGGTAATAAGCTTTCATATAAGACTTCAAAAAGTGGAGATGTTAAAGGAAACATTATCTGATGGACTTGGAAACATTAACTGCAAAGAAAAAGAGAATGCTAAACTTGAGGACATTAGGCAAGTGACCTTGATTGTTAAACACTTGGTTAACAAAATGGATGTTGGCGAATTAGGAAAATCTTCAGTTCACATGAGTTTCGTAGAGGAAACATCACACAACAGGAAAGCAAAGTAAAAGTGCAAGGTCGAGCACCAGAAGGACCAGAAAGAATTTAGAAATCAAAAGAGAGTAAGAATCTCAACATGAAGAAACCATGAAGACAAAACAAGTACACCAAAAGGTCTCAGAATAAAATAAACACTTGTCAAGAAGTGTCCAAGTTTGCAGTAGTCAAAGAGAGGTTATCTCAAGATTGAAAAGAAGTAGAAATTTCCCTCGAGATATTGTAAGGGAATATCAAGAGTTTGAGTAAGTAATGGAAAACAAGATTTTGAATGAAGAGGAAACGACACTTAAGAACTGTCGGATAAGGTTTGATTTCAAAGAATTAATTCAAACCTTCAAAGGAAGTTTAAACGATCATTGACGATCCAAATCAAAGGTTCAAGGTTGCACTACTCGAGAGGAATAGTACACTGCCAAGAAATAAATGCTCAAGGTTATTCCTCGTGTAGGAATGAAAAGGTAAAAAAGAAAGTAGACTTTCAACCAATTTAACAAAATTGGAATAGAAACGCCAAACAAAAGATGGAAAGTCAAAAGGTGTATATGGCGGTTCATGGCTCTAAATGGCCTGAAAGATAGTTAAAACTGAAGGGTACAAGGTACAATAATCTGAAAGGGAGATCAAAAGTTTAGAAACTCAAAAGTCGGTTGGCTAATTTGGTTTAGAAGGCATCTTAAAAGATTTTGCCTTCTGCTTGAAACTAGTTTAGCATAAATTGCTAGAAGGTTAAAGATAAGTAACTGAAGAGGAATGCCATGATAGGCTTAAAGATTCAACTGATAAGAAGATGAGATGCATACTTTAAACGAACAAGTAGCATCACCAAAATCAACACTACCCTTAGGAGGGAAGCTGAGAATAAACACAAGTAAGAAAATATTCTGACCTCAGAAGGCTTAGTCAAACTTGAATTTGAAGTGAAGAACGGGAGTGCGACACTACGGTTCTGAAGAGGCATTGTTTCTTGATTTGAAAAGAAAGAAGGCATGAATTTGCTCAGAAGAAGGGCTCAAGGTGATATATTTCTGAGGTAATTCATGACAATAAGCGGAGAGGATTTGTCGAGTTTAAAGATCTCAAGTGAGGGATTACAGGAGATTAAATCACCAGAAAAGGTATAATTACAAAAGGCACAACAAGAGTCTGAACAACAAACATGGCATGCTTGAGGATAGCATAATGGTTCTTGTTTATAACTGCAAAAGGAACAAAAATGTTAACTTTAACGATTCCTACTAAAAGGTTTAACTCAGAAGGAGATCAAACTTCAGGGAACTCCTAAACAAAACAATCGTAACTTACTACCCTCTTAGCCCAGATCCCAAGTCGAAGAGGGGAAAAATTCCTTTTTGGTTGTTGTGTATGATATTTACTCTGGATCTGATATTATTGATTTTTACAGAACAAATGAAGGGGAATTTGAGTATGATACAAAGAGATAAGAGTTAGATACTGGAGTTTTCTAGATGATATAAAAATTTTAAAATTTTTGGATGAAAATAACTTAGTCAAAATCATTTATTTCCGACGATTGCACAAGCTGTCAGCATTTTCAGATTCTTAAACACAGAGTTAAATTGCAAATTGATGTCAAACGAAAAAGAATCTGAACTTAATTCCAAAAGGAAAACTATAGATAAAAGTCTTGCCTGCAACATATCAAAACTTCAGATCATTTGAAGGTGTTTAACTTGTTCAAAACAGAAAAAGAAGTGAAGGTGCTGCTGCAGATTTTCTGGACAGAGTGTCCGACATAAACACGAACTTTCTGAAAAATCCATAACTATTATCGAGTTGATGTAAAAAGAGAAATCGTAGATAAAACAGTAATCTATGTTGCTGAAAATTTTCAGAATTTTTGGAACACGGTAAATTAGTTAACCTGAATGGAAAACACAGAAACAAAAGCATTCACTCATGTTGGATAAAGCCAAACATGAGGGTGACGAAAACTATATGCCAAAATATAAGACCTTTAACACTAATAGTTGAAACGACTAAAAAGTATTTGAAAGGAATAGAATTACGCACGGAGTTGAACCAACTCAAGCAAAGAAAAGGTCTAAGAATGTTGATGAACTCAAACCAAGTGGTGGTGAAAAAAAGAAAGCGGAGGATTTGTAGAGTTGAATCAAATATCATTCTCTACAAAGTTAGGCCAAGATAAAAGTAAACTTAGATATTCGTGTAGAGAAGGTGAAGAGACTTCAAAAGGGAAAGTAAGAAAAGGAAATCAACCAAGAGGACCTCGACTTTAAGGTGTAGGCATAAGACTCCGATCCTAAAGCTTTACTTAAAGCGGTTTCACTTAACCCTATGTGACAAGCTACAGTTTGGAACTTCAAAAGAAGAAAGAGTTTCTACTAAGGATCAAGAAGGAACAAACCTGAGGTGATAACATAAAGGATGTGAACTGAGAACTCAACCTAACCTTCGTCTCAGAAGACTCCTCACTAGGTCCTGACAACTAGACCACGGTTTAAGGATTCTTAGTCATACGAGGATTACCACCAAGCTCAAGTTCTAAAAGGTCTAAAGGATTCTTATCTTAGAGGAAGAGATGCCTAGCACAGAAAGGACGCTTCTCTCTGATACCAACTGTAACGCCCCGCTCCCGGATACCGAGCCCTTATCCGGAAGAGAAACGTTCGGCACGCATAACATTAAATAAATAATATTACACGTAAGCCTCTACTACGTCGTATCAAATAAAAGCAAACGGAAGCTAAAATGACTCGGGTAAAAACATAAATGCTACTAAGAATAGAATGTAACCATACTAAAGATGGATAGATAAATTACAACGACGAATAATCCAAATACTTATACAATACGAGGTCTTAAAAGTAGAAGTACAACAAGTCTAAGAAAAGAATTACAACCAGTCTAGTACAACCTTTACAAAGGAACAAACTAAAAGCTCCGCCAAGACTCCAAGTCTTCAAAACTCATCATCAACACTTGATCTACCTCTTCGTCTTCTCGCCCCACAATGCATACAAAATAAAATGCAAAGGAGGTAAGTACAAAGTACTTAGTAAAAGTGAGAAGCTATGACAACAATTAAGATTTATAAAGGATAGATATTTATTCGAGTTGTTGTTTATGTGAGACCGACTCAATCTAGGGTTCACTGCATGCCCATCGACACGTCGTGACTAACTGTTTCTAACTTAGCTTATCTTTGTTGCGTCATTACTCAAGGACACTTCGCATGGCGTTCATCAGCCTAAAGATATACTTGCTAACTAACGGTGATTAGCACCGATTAGCTCCGGGGTCTCCCCGGTATGCGTATACGTCCGATGGATTTCCTCCACTACCCTTCAGCCGTTTAAGGCCAGCAGTGTTGTCCACCTTTTATGAACGTATCACATCGCCGATATGAAATAGTGTCTAACCGAGAATAGATGATGCTTTATCTTTTACTACACATATGTAAGTATCGATGTGAATTAACTAGCCATCCCTAGTGTTTTCAAGTAAGCTCCCTCACATCTCCTACTCTCGTACTTAGACCACTAGACGCGGACAAGTCCTAGCAAATACACAGACATTGATGAACCCTAGTTCACCAAAGCACAAGCCCTTTCATGCCCTTCCGACGGATCCGAACTTCAACTCCCTTTAAGAGTACATTCGGTGTTTTAACTAAACGCATCAGAAGTACAATCGAAGCTAGTTCATTTTTAATTAATCTTAATATACCATGATTAAGAGTTTAAAACAATAAAGAACATGATAATCAAGCTTGAAACAATTAAAATACTAGAAACAAGGTAACAAATCCAAACGCTCGTTTGAAACTATAAACGCCCGTTTAAGCTTTATGGACGCCGTCTAAACCTTATGAACGTCCGTCCACTATAATCTGGACGCCCGCCCACCTAAAAACGCTACATCTCGAATCAAAATCTACATTCGGGACGCCCGTCCGACTATTTGAGACTCCCGTCCGAGCTCACGAAATCACAAGCGCCCGTCTGCTGGTTGACGCCGCCGTCTGCTGGCTTCACCCAAAACCCTAAAATCATCAACTTACGATTTCTAAACTGTTTCTAACCCAAATAACAGCAAATTAAGCACAGTAAAACTCGAGAGAAACATATCTAAAGCTGTCCATAGCATCTATGATCCTTTGATCAACGAAAAACACATCTTTCTAGCACTCACGCATCTTAAAAACATGGTCTAAACTTTACGAATCATAATCGAGATCATAGGAAGAGCCTCTTACCTTAAAGGCCTGCAAAACCAACAGCAAAACACCAAGCAAGCGCCACAATTGTTGATCTTCGACCCCAAAACCTACTTGATCAACAAAACCCTAAAACCCTATTTTCCTTCCAAAACGAAACTGAAAAAGTGCCATAAACTGCAGATTACCTGGATTAACTGCTGCGAAACTATTTTTAGAACAATCTACGTTCCAAGACGATCGTTTCGACTACTCATGGGCTGCGAAAGCGAGTTACGGATTGAAAGATACGAATTTTTAACGAATCGAACACTACGAATCAAAAACTGTGATTAAACTAAAAACTTACTTAAATGAGAGATTTTATTTTCCAAAGTTGCGTCTCCTCATACGATCACTTTTCTCTCTCCGCGACATCTTGAACATATGAGCGGATTGATCACGCGGTTGACGCCTCTTATTTCGCTTTCTTCCTGCGTCTCTCACGTGTTGCCGCTGTTCCTCTTCTTTTTTGTCAAAACTTGCGTGTGTAGTTATGAGGAATAATTGTGATTATCTCTATTTATAGCCAATAATTAAATCTTTTATAATTAATTCTTAAATCTTTTTAATTAAATCTCTTTTAATCAAATAAATAGGATAAATAATAATTGGAGCCATAAGTAAATACGCCCAATGACTATTTTACCCTTTTATGAAAAGTCGGGATGTTACACTACCGGAATCGCAATTTTGGAGAAGAGAACAAACGTTTTTCAGATCGATTCTAACCACCTATGGTGGCTCTCCATTCATTGTAGATCTTTGGGATTGGATTGATGAAATTGAAGATTACTTTGGAGAGACACAACTAAAGGAAAGATTCAAATGCAAAATAGCATCATATACACTTGTAGATGAAGCCGAGTGTTGGTGGCGTCAATTGGAGCACCACAGATTATCATGGTGGCGGATGAAGCATTTAGTGGCTGAAAGGTTTATACACACCAGGTGTTCGACGAAAGGCCCGTTAGAGGTTTACAACAACATCAGCTCGATGGAGGAGTATAAGCGCAAACCTTCTTATGGGCTTTACCACACCACGTTTATTTCTGGGATGGAAGGAACGACAAGAGATGAAATTTCTATGAGGCAAATTGAAAAACAAAATCAAAACAACTTGGATGAATTTCCTGTTAAAGCGCAGTCAAAGGAAAATGTGAGGTTGGGGTCTATCAGCAACAAACACGATATGAATATCAGGCCTGATGATTTTAGGGAGTCCCACAACACTATATTAGACACTCCAATCAAGAAGAACATTGGAGATTGCAACGAAGAAGGAAATTCAGATGAAGGTTCTGCTATTGAGCAATCAAAAGAAAATGTTGTGTTGAAATCCGCCAAGTGTTCGATAAAAGTTCCCACTGAATCAAATACTGATAATTCCCATTATTTGTGCTTAAGCCCTGCTGATACTTGCAAGGTTCACATTTCTGGAAATATTTTGTATGATGTTACCGAGCACGACACAACAATTAAGCAATTAAGGAGTTATGATCCCACCGATGATTCCCGCTTCTTGGTTTCGGTCACTTTTGATGCTTGCAAGGTTCCCAAATGTGGTGATGTACCTTCTGCTGCTGGCGGACACGACGCATTTACCAACATCAAAGAAACAGAGGCTAGTTTCATCACCCCCCTTAAGCTATCCTCAGAAATTGGTAGCACAGTAATTGATGTTGGGACGAAGAAGCAGGAGGACAGCTCAAAGAATGAAGTTTCAGGCACAAAGTGTATGGTTCAAATACAATCAACGTTGTCAGTACCAAAAGAAAGAGTGGGTGAGATTCGTATGTCAGTACCACAAGAAAGAGTGGGTGAAATTCGTATAGCACTACCCGGTCATGTTTTTCACAAACATGAAGAGCAATATAGGGTTATAAGACCTAAGTTTGTGAACATATTTGGTATAGTCATGAGCCAATTTTCAGATGATAAAGGTATGATGGCTGGACTGATTATAAGCATCACATGTATGGAAAGCCTTAAGTCCTTTGATGGCTTATTCCTAAGTTCTCTGTCTGAATTTGTTGTCTTGACTAGTGGTTTCCTCCGCATGAAATTTGATCCTGTAGGCATGGGGCGCAGCGAAGTGGATATAGATGATGCACCAGAAACAATATACGAAGTCGAATTCAAGAACCGAAGGAACCATGGTGATTTGCGTCTATTTGGGAAGCCAAAGACTACTAATAACCATTTGAATCATAACTGTAGTGAAACGCTTGAGCTGATTATCAAAGGCACAAGGATAGGAACTCATATTCTTGGGGTATATGATGATGATACTGTGGAACAAAGATCCAGTGGGATGTATCGTTTGGGGAGGCATAATGTGATAAGGGTGATGGTGGATGGATATTATATATATTGAGGGTGAGCTTCAAGCTGTCATTCAAGTGTTCAATAGCACATGGATATTATATTGAGGGAGCAGGCCTAATAGTCCTTCCATACTAACTATATTCCCTAGTAGCGGCAGAATATTAGATGCAAATGGTGCATTAAGCGATATGATGCGAGCAAGATTTGAGTCCAAATTTTTGGTTATAACTTCTCTGATCCACTGTTTTGGAAGATCCAATGTGAATATTTTTGCTGATGTTTGTGATGTTGCTATCATTGGATTTAAAGGTATTGCATGCATGAACATGGCTACATCTACATGTCCTTCATTTGTCAAGTTTTCTGAACATGCTTTATGCAATGTTACCATCCTTTCTGCAAGGGGTTTCTTCCGGATTGTGCCACGGCCACCTGAATGGAGATGGCAGCAGCGTACCTCATTATTCTATTTTTTCTTTCATGTTCAACCCCGGCCTCAATCTAACTCGTGGACGAGTTATTCAATGGGAAGGTTGGAATGGTACGAACAACTCCAATATGGAGAGGAAGTTCACCAGAGTTAAGAAAAGTGTTGTTATAATTGGTTCATTTTCCAACACTCTGTGCAAGAAGGGAAATATGAAGAAGACTTTGAAATTGTTTCGAAAGATGGTGAATGGACTTAATCCGCCAATGGATTTTGATAGTGCTTGCGAGGCCTTGATGTGGATCTCTATGAGTTCGCTCGTGGACGAGCTTTTGAGGAGGAGGGATGGAGATGATGTAGCATATCAAATTAATTATTAGTCTTTATTTAATGTTTTAATTAAGTGGTTAGCCTTTGGGCTTTTTAAATGTAGAGTTTACCTAATTGGGCTTTTTAGCCTATAAATAGTCTAAGTCTTTAGTTGCTAGGGATAGAATGTATTCTTGAATATTGAATCATCTTTCTCTTTTGAGAATGATATTATCTTTGAGCTTGGATTAGCTCGTTTATCCGTTTATTGTAGATCTTCTACATCAGATATTACCTTGTTGTGAATACCTTTTTAGTACATAAATCAGATAAAATTAATTACCGTACATAATATCTATTTAATCAACTATATCAATAATTCTCTTTTTTTTTTCCTGGAAATCGAACTTCCCTTTTTTTTTTTTTTCTACCAGACCAATGTTGCATTCCTTTTATTATTTTTATGTTATTTTTTCCTTCTTCTTTTCCAATCCGTCTGCAAGGTTCCTCCTACTTTATTTTTATTTTTATGTTTTATTTTTTATTTTTTTCTACGACACCTACAGGCAAACATCAAAAGCAATAGGCATCAAGTCCTTTTTGTTTCGGCCGTAGCAATAATAAAAATAAATAAATAAACAACACAAATATGAATAAATAAACACATAATTAAATACGATTGAACATACATAATCCGTTTAATAACACACTCTTACCTTAGATATTTTCAAAAGCAAAGTCAAACGTGAAATTGAAAGCAACCAACTTGAAATTTCGATTTACTACGATCAACCTACGATAATTAAACAATATTTCTACGATTAAAACAACCCTTAACATCATTAAAACTCAAGCTTTTATCAAGAACGATAAGGACTATGATTTTAGGGCTAAAACAAAAACTTACTGAATTGCAAACAGTTAGTGTGGAAACGTTCATCGCGACGAGACGATGATTTCTGTCTTCTGTCGGCTATTAACAATAATTAACTTATTAAACCATTTAAAAAGAAGTCATTAAGATAGTTTTTTCAGTTCTAAAAAAAAGGCAAAATTTATGGTGGTCCGGCCACAAGTATGAATTGGTGGTTCGAAATCAATCATATTTAAGTATTTTTTTTCATTGTCCCACATGATTAGAAAAAACTACTCATTTTAGAACATGTGATTCATGGATTATGTGATGACATGGTGATGTTGAACCACCATAAAATCAATGGAAAAAAAAAAGTTGTTTTTTTCTTAAATTAAAAAAAGTAAAATAAAAAATAGGTTAAAAGAAAAGATAGTATATCTATATAAAAAAAGATATACAATATACTTGGAGGTTAAGAAATAATAATAACTTTACCATAATCATATATCGTTACTGTTCCCTTAATTGCATGTAAACGGACTAGCTAAAAGCCTAAAATCCCTTAATTTATTTCCTAGTATTTCTTTTTCTTTTTCTCTTTGATTGATTGATTGATATGAATACCGCAACTAATTCAATAAATCTGTGCGGGTTTCTTCTTGATATCTATTACGTCTGAATAGTTTGAAATTCTAAGAAATTTTTTTGGATCAATGTCGAATTCTTATTTACCTGAAGATTTACTTCTTCTTGTCTTGGTGAGATTGCCACCGGAATCTCTCGGCCGATTTGAAAGCGTATCGAAATCATGGAACGTTCTGATTTCAAGCCAAGAATTAATCAAATTACATCTAAATCAGTCGACCCACATCGACGGAAAACGAAACATATTAGTCTGGAAAAATCATCATGACAGGCAAGAAAACAGGTTAATCCAGCAATTACATGCAGTAGAATTCTCGACGACGGATGAAAACATGGAATTAGGCTCCGAAATTCGACGGCTCTACCACCCTTTTGAAAGCTCAGAATATTCGAGCTTCGATATCGTTGGCTGTTGTAACGGATTACTTTGTATAATTTTGTGGCGGCGGCGGCGGCGGGCAGAATTCAATTTCAATGATTCTGAATATTATAACTTCTGTTTATGCAATCCGCTCACAAAGTCATCTTGGGATTTGCCTAATAATCCAGTGGCCCTCATCAACGGGATCAAGCGTTTAGAAATCTGTTGTTACGCGCGGCTTCGGATATGACGATGTTCATGACGACTACAAAGTTATAATAGCAAACCGTTTAGAATTTGGAATTTATAGTCTGAGATCCAATTCATGGAGTAAAGCCGGATTATATCTCGAGTTTCTTGATTACAACATTAGTCGTCCATTATGGAGGAGTATTGAAGGCGTCTTAGTAAATTGTGCTTTGCATTGGACTGTGAGGAACGACGTCGTCCATCCAGCTTCTAGTAATAATGATGATGTGAGGAAAAATTTTGTTGTAGCATTTGATCTTAGAACTGATAAACTCAGGATTTTGCCGATACCTGAGGTTTTAGAGGAAATTTATCCTTTGGAATTGAGTCTGTTGAATGGTTGCCTAGTTTTAAGCACCGGTTTTTATTGTCGTGCCCCTGATCATCATCGAGAGGCAACGTATAGCTTTGATTTGTGGATAATGAAGGATTACGGTTTGAAAGATTCGTGGATGAGAATAACTATACATGATTCGCCGCAACATAACTTGTACAGATTACTGCCGGTGGCTATTATAGTGTATAATAATAATCATAAGAGAAAACTAATCTATTACAATGACGACCAAGGAATTTTTTTATCGTATGATTTAGTTAGTCATCAAGTTGTGGAGTATCCATTTCCAGCATCCGGAGGTGTTGACCAAGTGAAACATTTCCAGTTTGTCGGAAGTCTTGTTCAACCTCATCCGCCTTCTTTTGGGGACACGATTATACACAGAAAAAAGTCAGAGACCGCAAGAAAATCTGAAAAAGAAGAAGTCGTCTTCAGAGGCTGCAAGAAATCCGAAAAAGAAGAAGAAATCCTAAATTGCTAATAAAGTTCAAAGGGCAATGTCGAAAATTTTGGTTAGCCATAAAGCAGACGACCGTTGATTTTTGTGCAAGACATTTATTGCTCGATCGTTAAGAGTATGATTTTTTTTTAAATTTTTTTTGATACAGTAATTTTGCTGTTATTTGTTTTTCTAATTTGATTTTTCCATTTGGTTTTTCTAAGTTCATTTTTGATAATAGGAGTTTGATTTTATATATATAACAAGCCGGTTGCAGTTCATCTTTCATTTGGGGAATTAAAAACAATTAGTTTTACATCGATTCATAGTAGAACAAAAAGGCGTAGTGCCCTTGTTATTCATGATGTAACAAACTTGAGCTAAGCTAGATACCCTTGGAACCTCATGTTATGCAATGAACATAATATGATAGTTAGCTAGGGCTAATAACGGAAATGAATTAATAAAAGACGGTATTGCTTTTATTTCTTTATGAGGGCATGGTTGTACGATCTTCTACACGTTACTGAGTACTTTTGTACTTACCCCGTTACGTTGTTTTGTCTTCTCCTTTTCCCCAAGAAGGTGAGCAGTGGGTTACGATGAGTTCTTTGATGACGATGATGTTTGAGTTGGAGTTCAAGACTTAGATCTTTTAGTTTATTTCTTTTAAAAGCAGTTGTTTCAAGTTTTGAATGATGTTGTTCTTCCTTTTGGATTAGTTACCTTTGAGACCTTTTAGGTTTAATTTTGGATGATTAGTTCTTTGAATGGATTTTAGTTTTCACAGCATTGATTACCGTATGTTGCGATCGTTTGTTTTCCCGAGTTGTTGAGTTGTTTTATCTTCCGCGTCGTTTGGATTCTGATGTATGACGTAAGGCTTGCATGTATTATTGAGTTTTTATTTGATAATAGATGTGCCGAGCGCTCTTTCCGGATAAGGACTCGGTGTCCGGAAACGGGGCGTTACAGTTGGTATCAGAGAGAAAGGTTTTCCTTGCTGTGTAGGACTTGATTTTTCTTTAAGATAAGGTTAGAGCTTTAGTAACCCCTCTCTTTCTTGGCTACATGATGGTGCTTACTAGAGGAGGAGCTAGTTCAGTATAACGCCGAGGCGAGATAATACCGGCCAACCAAGTAACGCAGAGACGGATTTTACCGAGGTTGTGGTTCCGAGAAGGAGGAGGAGTGGACCCGGCCTACTCAGTTCCTCCGGTCACTCAAGTGAACAACCCGGAGTCATGGTGGAAATCAAGGACCAAGTAATTCTGTTAGAGGTCGAGTGGAACAAGCGAGGTCCTTCAAGGTTTAGCACCAGCGTACCGGTTTTACATCACCCCAAGGACCACCACTTGGACCGGGTTGGGACTTTCTAACCCACCGCCGTCGGTTCTTGATTATCCACAGTATCCATGTTTCCGTCTACACCGTTGAGTTTCACTCCTCACCGGCGTTCGACCTCCACCACCACCTAGATCGAGTTCTTTCAGAGCTTTGGCTACACCCACCACAATGAGTTATCGAATGCCCCACCGGTACAAAGATTTAGCCAAAGATCGTGATTTGGGGTTATGATAGACCAATAGATTGGTATGAGAAAGTGAAGAAGCATAAGGTACCGAGTTCTTCGGTAATGTTGAGCCAGCAGCAGCAGACTTGTGGCTTCGTCGTTTTGAAAAGGCATGCGAAACATGAGGGCCCCAGAATCTGAATGGGCTCAGTTGGCAGTATCTTTGTTGGCGGTAATGCGAGAGAGTTGGATGGAGTCTTATGAGCAAGCTAATCCTAGAATCACAGATTAGGCGGTATTCAAGGATTTGTTCTATCAGAATACTTCCCTAGAACGGCACAAAATGCAAAGGCCAACGAAGTTTCGAGTTTAAAACAGGAAGAAATACTACGGTGACAAGATACTCATGAAGTTTCACGAGCTGGGCAGATTCTACCCCGAGATTATGAAGAGTGAAGAAAAGAAGATAGAAAAGTTTATGGAAGGGTTGTCACATGATGTGGCAAAAGGTATGCTTGGAGACAGACCGACGAGTATGGCAAGCGTCATGGATAGAGCATTGACAGCGGAAAGGTTTGCCAACAGGCCGACAGTGGTAGTTGGGGACAAGAGGCCATTCTCGAATTTTCAAGGAGGTAGTAGAGGCGCCACAAGCAGAATGTAAAAAGAAGACAGGGAGTTTAGCAATGAAGAGTTCGACAAGTGGGACGCCACCGGTTTGTGCTAAATGTAACAAGGCACATACAGGAGATTGCATGGCTGGTAGCTTGAATTGTTTCCACTGCGGGGAAGCGGGACACTACTCGAGGGCGTGTCCTAAGAAGCTATCACAGGGCAATCAGGCAGGAGGGCGAAGTAACCAGCAGGGTAGTCGTCCTACGGGTAGCAGACCGGTTCGTATCTTTGCAGCAGATGCAGAACCAGAGGAGCTAGATGACCTTGTGGTGACAGGTACTTTTTCAGTGTTTGTGTTTCTTATAAATATTTAATATGATATAGCGCGCATATGATATTACATATTTATACGTAAATTGATTCACTTTTAGGTACCATAATCATAGATAATCTAGCAGTTTCAGCTCTGTTTGATACCGGAGCTTCAGGAACTTTTGTTTCTTCAAACATAGTCAAGAAGTTAAACCTACCGCTTAAGGAGTTGGAGAGACCCTTGAGTATATCCACCCCTTTGGGCCGAGTCACCAGATGTGCTCAAGTCACACCCTCAGTCGACATTAGAGTTGGGACTTACAAGTGCCAGCATGCCCTGACGGTGTTGGATTTCTCAGACTTTGATGTTATCCTAGGTATGGACTGGTTGTCTAAGAACCATGTCTATTTGGATTGCAAAGGCAAGAGAGTAATCTTTAAAGTTCCAGGAAAATCAGCTAAGACCTTTCAGGGTACCGTATACAAGCCTAGCAAGAAACAGCATCCGATCATCTCAGCAGTTAAAGCCTTAAAAGCCTTGAGGCAGGGTTGCCAAGGTTTTGTTGTTTATGCATTAGACAAGGAAAAGTTCAAACCCGAGTTAGGGGAGACTTGTGTAGTTAAGGACTTTCCTGAAGTTTTCCCGGAAGATTTGCCAGGACATATGCCTGATAGGGCCATAGAGTTTGAGATCGAGTTGATCGCAGGAGCTTCACGAAGAGCTAAGGCACCATCTGAGATGGCACCGGTTGAGTTGAAAGAGTTGAAGATTCGACTTAAGGAGATGTTAGAGAAAAACATCATCCACCAAGTACATCACCGTGGGGAGCACCGGTTTTGTTTGTAAAGAAGAAAGATGGGAGTATGCGTTTGTGCATCGACTACGAGAGAGTTGAATAAAGCGACGGTCAAGAATAAATATCCTTTACCAAGGATTGACGATCTGTTCAGCCAGTTGCAAGGTAAGAAGGTGTTCTCTAAGATTGATCTTAGGTCCGGTTATCATCAGTTGAAGATCAAGGTGTCAGATGTACCTAAGACATGACCTTCAAGATGCAGGTATGGACATTATGAGTTTTTGGTCATGCCGTTTGGACTCACTAATGCTCCATCAAAGTTCATGGACCTAATGCAAAGAGTTTTCATGCCTTATCTCGACAAGTTTGTGATTGTCTTCATAGACGATATTTTGGTATACTCTAAGGATGAGGAAGAGCATGAAGAACATCTAAGGATAGTTCTACAGACCCTAAAAGAGAACAAGCTGTATGCTAAGTTTTCCAAGTGCGAGTTTTGGTTGGATCAAGTCAGTTTTCTTGGACACATAGTTTCTGGAGAAGGCATTAAAGTGGATCCAGCAAAGATAGAAGCTGTTTCTAAGTGGCCTAGACCTACGTCAGTAACAGAGATAAGAAGTTTCTTGGGTCTAGCAGGGTATTACCGGAAGTTTGTAAAGGATTTCTCGAAGATAGCTACACCTCTTACGAGACTTACTCAGAAGAACGTCAAGTATGAGTGGACTGACGAATGTGAGGAAGCCTTTCTGACTTTGAAAGAAAGGTTGACCACAGCTCCTGTGTTGGCGTTACGGAGGTTTTGATAATTATGATGTTTATCTACTGGATGCATCGGGTCAAGGTTTGGGTTGTGTTTTGATGCGATCGGGAAAGGTGATTACTTATGCATCTAGGCGGCTAAAGGTGCATGAGAAGAATTATCCTACACATGACTTGGAGTTGGCGGTAGTGGTGTTTGCTCAAGCTTTGGAGACACTATTTGTATGGTGTCAAGACAAGGATCTTCACGGATCATAAGAGCCTTAAGTTCTTCTTTACTCGGGAGAATCGAACATGAGACAAAGAAGATGGTTAGAGTTTGTGAAAGATTACGACTTGGACATTCAATACCACCCGGTAAGGCGAATGTCGTAGGTGATGCACTTAGCCGGAGAGCGGTTAATGCTATCACCACCTTACAAGAAGTTGTGGATCAGTTGGATAGAATGCAGATTGAAGTGGTTGAGCAGAAGCATGAAGACCAGTTTATGGCGCCATTGATGGCGAGGTCAGATCTGCTAGATGAAATACGGTTTAAACAAGATAAGGACCCAGTGATGGTTAATTTGAAGCGTGTGGCCCGAGAAAAACCTACATTGGGTTATCAGTTGGACAAGAGTGGTTATCTTTGGTATGGAGACCGTTTGTGTGTACCAGATGTGGATGGTCTAAGAGAGAAGGTTATGGATGAGGCTCACAAGATTGCTTTTACGGTTCATCCCGGAGCCACTAAGATGTATAGAGATCTCAAGGAAAGATCTTTGGTGGCCTGGTATGAAGTTAGGGATCGCAGAGTTCGTGGCGAGATGCGATACATGTCGAGGGTGAAAGCGAGAACATAAAAGGCCAGGAGGTTTCTTTGAAACCTTTGGAGATACCGGAATGGAAATGGGAGAATATCACGATGGATTTCATCACCGGTTTGCCTAAGCGACGAAGGGCGGTCATGACATGATTTGGGTGATTGTGGATAGACTTACCAAATCAGCCCATTTCTTGCCGTGTAAGGTAGACATGCCTATAAAGAAGTTCGCTACTATGTACATCGACAATATAGTGAAGCTTCATGGTGTGCCTTTATCTATTGTATCGACAGGATAGTAGATTCATCGATCGCTTTTGGAAAGGTTTTAAAGCTTTTGGAACGAAGACCGATTTGAGTACTGGCGTTTCATCCTCGAGGACGGATGGGCGATCCGAGAGAGAACGATTCGAGACTCTTGAGGATATGCTTAGAGCTTGTGTTTTGGATGCCGGAGGTTCATGGATAGATTACCTCAACTTGGCGGAGTTTGCTTACAATAACAGTTACCACGCAAGTTTGGGAATGCCACCTTTTGAGGCCTTGTATGGTAGGAAGTGTAGGACTCCACTCTATTGGGATGAAGTGGGAGAGAAACACATCACCGGGCCGGAAATGGTTCAAACAAGCCAAGGAGAAGATCGAGTTGATACGGAAGAATCTGAAAGCTGCACAAGATCGCCAAACAAGTTGGGCCGATGTTAGAAGGAGACCGCTAGAGTTGAAGTTGGGGATGAGTTTACCTTCGAGCGTCTCCAATGAAGGGTGTCAAGAGGTTTGGTCGAAAGGAAAGCTAAGTCCAAGATCGTAGGACCTTTTGATATCGGCCGAAAGAGTTGGGAAGTTGGCTTATAGACTACGGTTGCCAGAATCGATGTCTAGATTCCACAATGTCTTCCACGTATCAATGCTTAAAAAGTGTTTATCAAGAGTGGATGTGGAATCTGAAATTGATCCAGAGGTGTTACAAGACAACCTATCATACGTGGAAAAGCCGATCAAGATTCTGGATAGAAAGGAAAGGATGATCAAGAGGCGAATGATTCCGTTAGTGTTAGTGCAATGGAGCAACCATGCACCGACGGAAGCCACTTGGGAAGTGGAAGCAGATATGTTGGACGAGTTCCCAGAGTTCTCTCATCTTCTAGGTACGTTCTAGTTTCGAGGACGAAACTCCTCTTAAGGGGGGAGGAATGTAATATCCCGATTTTTGGATAAAGGGCAATTCGGTCTTCTAATAAATCGGAATATTATGTTCTTTTGTTTTTAAAGGTTTTATAAAAGAAAAAGGGGGATAATTAAGGAATTACATAATAATTAGGAAAAATTTGGGATGTATAAAAAGGAAATAATCCTAAATTAACCTAATCACTTTTGTCAAAAAAAAAGAGAAGGGGCGCATCTTTTGAGGGGAGGCCGCAAGTTTAGAAAAAAAAGAGAGGAAGAACTTTCAATCCCCAGGCTTAATCCGTTGATCTTTTGGACAGACATCTCAAGGGAAAAAGAATCACCGCGACAAGAGGATCGTTTGGATACCAACCATCCTTAGAGCCGTTAACGTAAGTTCTCATCATCGTTCTTGTTTAGGGTTCGTTTTCAGCGTTCAACCTGCGTTTTTCTGTGTTTAAGCATCGTAGTAATCCTATGGTGTCAATCGTTTTTAGGCTCGGTGTTAAAAGGTTTATCTTTTTCAAGTGTGGTTGCTTGGATCGTAGTAGCTCGCAAGAATCGAGGTAACGTGGTTTTCTTATCGTATGACTAAGTTCTCGTAAGGTTGTAGGCAATCTTTTTGTATTGTTTTTCTCTTTGTTTTATCCGTTAAAAATCGAGTTTTGGGGTGCATGTGCGATGGAAATCGCAGGTTAAGTTGCGAAGTGCAGGAAATTCCCAGGTGGACGGGCGCCCAGGGATTCGGACGGGCGTCGGTTCCTCGCAAAGTGGACGAAGGCCCCGATTCCTTGGACGAGCGTTCAAGGTGAAATTTTGATACAGGATTGAATTGAGTTTGGATGAACGGGCGTCTGGCCTAATGGACGGGCGTCTGCTTCCTCTGCAAATTGGACGGGCGTCCGGACTTTCTGGACGGGCGTCCAAGGAGTAGTTTTTCATACAGGATGTGATGGCTTGAAGGTGGACGGGCGTTCGGTCTTACGGGCGGGCGTTGATCGTTGGGCGGGCGTTGATACGTGTCTCTAGTTTTCTATTGTCTTGTGATGTCAGCTTGCTCTCAGGCTTTATAACATGGTCTTTACTGCATAACCTTACGTGACAAAGCTCTGAACTAGCTTCTGGTGCGTTTAGTTCCGGCACCACATGGATTCCCTAAAAAGATGAAGTGTGGGACCACTTTGGAAGCTCGGATTTGCCTTGTGCTTCGATAAGCTAGGGTTTATCGATGTCCGTGTAATTGCTAGGGCTTGTCCGTGTCTCAGAGGTCTAAGTACGAGGTAGGAAGTGTGAGGAGCTTACGAAAACACTTAGGTGGCTAGTTAAACATCTAATCAGGCGTATGTGCTAGATTAAAATCTTAAACATCATGCAATGCTTGGTAAGGCATAGTACAATATCGCGATGTGTCCTCTGACCAGACAAATTAGACTGTACCCACGCCGGTCAATCGATTGGCGAGATAAAGCGTCTGGTGCACTCTGCGGTCATCACACCATCGGGACTCGAGATATTCCGGGGCTACTAGAGCGAGTCTCTAAGTAGGTTGCACCCAGTTGTCCTAGTACATCCTATTACTAGGCGTAGTGCCCTTGTTATTCATGATGTAACAAACTTGAGCTAAGCTAGATACCCTTGGAACCTCATGTTATGCAATGAACATAATATGATAGTTAGCTAGGGCTAATAACGGAAATGAATTAATAAAAGACGGTATTGCTTTTATTTCTTTATGAGGGCATGGTTGTACGATCTTCTACACGTTACTGAGTACTTTTGTACTTACCCCGTTACGTTGTTTTGTCTTCTCCTTTTCCCCAAGAAGGTGAACAAGTGGTTACCTCTTATGAGTTCTTTGATGACGATGATGTTTGAGTTGGAGTTCGAAGACTTAGATCTTTTAGTTTATTTCTTTTAAAACAGTTGTTTCAAGTTTTGAATGATGTTGTTCTTCCTTTTGGATTAGTTACCTTTGAGACCTTTTGGGTTTAATTTTGGATGATTAGTTCTTTGAATGGATTTTAGTTTTCACAGCATTGATTACCGTATGTTGCGATCGTTTGTTTTCCCGAGTTGTTGAGTTGTTTTATCTTCCGCGTCGTTTGGATTCTGATGTATGACGTAAGGCTTGCATGTATTATTGAGTTTTTATTTGATAATAGATGTGCCGAGCGCTCTTTCCGGATAAGGACTCGGTGTCCGGAAACGGGGCGTTACAGTTATTTTGTTTGAAATAATTTTTGTTTGGAGTGGTTTGTAACTTTTAAACTTTGTCTAGCAACTTGCTAGATTCTTAATAAAATTTATTGTTGTGCTTGCTGCTGGTTCTAATAAAAAAGCATGTGGTGTATTAGGATCAAGCGCTTACCATTGTACTAAAACCAATTGGTGTTAGTAAAGGTGCTACTATATTTCCTTATACGCCCCCTCAAGTGTGGGCCTATAAGAGGGGAGAGAGGCCCAACACTTGAATTTTTTTTTTTTTGTTTGGTTAGTGTGGGTTTGTTAGAAGAGAGAGGCCCAACACTTGGTTTTTTTTTTTTTTTTTTTTTTGTTTTTAATTGTGCTAGAAGCGGGGTTCGAACTCAGGATCTTCTGCTCTGATACCATATTAGGATCAAGCGATTACCATTGTACTAAAACCAATTGGTGTTAGTAAAGGTGCTACTATATTTCCTTATATGGTGTGCGTTAAAAGGTACACACGAAGGGGATAAAACGGTACATAATGGTGTGTTTGATCGTGTGCCGTGGTGTGTGTACATGTTATCCTGACAATGTATTGTTGTCGTTGAGTGTGTATCATGAGAAACGTGTGAATCCGCCTTGACCATGACATTTCGGCTCAATAACTATCATTCATGATCGATGGTACACTACTTAAAGGATCATTATCCTCGTTATCAAGGTACAACGACAATTTACATACTCTTGCAAACCACTCCTGCTTATTGTCGTTTCATAGAAATTTCTTTATATTGATACTGACTTGAACGTTGAAGAGTCCCGAGGAGGTAAGCTCCGAGACTGTAACTCTCTGTCTGTTTTGAGAACATCTTTAAATCCACCAAAATAGCTACTTGGATCTCCCATACGAGGTTCAAGTACCCACATTACACCTTAATTATACGACGGTTTATGGTATCATCAATAGCTTATCATTTTTACTCTCCCACACACAATGTGTATGAATTATGTGAAAGATATTAAAAACAAATGATTATCATCCATGTCATTTGATACATTATAATAATTTTTTTAGTTAATTATCAATTAATTAGGACACATTTAAAAGATACTATAAGAAAAGATTTTTGTCAAAAAAGACATTTCATCCGTGAAAGTGAAAGTAAATTTGGAAGTGAATTACGTTGGTTTTATATTGAAAATCAACGTAATTCATTTTCACTAATTAAATGTCCTTTTTGACCAAAAAAAAAATCTCATATAGTTTTTTTGTCTGACATCTTTCTATATTGTGTCATTTAAAACCCTTATCTTTAATTTTTTTTAACATCCAATGAAAATTTATTAATAATTCAGCAAGATGCTAAGTTTAACAAAATACAAGAGAGAACAATCAAATCTCATAATCAAGACCCAAACAAAAACAACAGATTAACTCAAACAGCTACTCGACATACTTAGTAAAAGGTATAAGAGCAGTAAACAGAATTTTTTTTTTTTGTTTTCGCAAGATATCCTCAGCCAATTGTCTGAGACAAATCTTTCAAGATACTATCGGGCACCAAAGGTGGGGATCTCTCCCAACAAGGTTTGCTGCATCCACAAGAGCTCAAACGATCGAGACTTCTTTCTTAAGCGATTGGAGTCCCTTCCACTCCGACCAACATTTGTTGGTTCAGTAAACGGATTTAATTTCCACTGATTCCAGTTCCATGTGCCTGTGTAGTAACGCCTCTAGGTCCATTCAAAATTGTGTGTTTGAATTTCCGCTAAAGCATTAGTCACATCGAAAGCCTTTTCATTGAATACCAACTCGTTTTGTTCATCCAAATATACCATGATGTAATTTTTTTTATAGCATCCCAAATCCAAACGACTTTTTCTTTCTATAAAGTGGTTAGGATCATATCGTATAAGTCGTCCCAACAATCCGGCATTCGGCCATTAATCTTACACCAAACAAAAACCAATATCCAGACGGGAGAAGAGCATGAAGAAGTGAGTAAAATGTGATAGCAATCGGAATGTAGCTAGTGTCTTCAGATTGTAGGATTTTGTTGTGCCAGAACCAGATCCCATAGGCTAGCTCTCGAAAGGCCACTGCTTGGCCATTGCCGAAGATAGGACTCAATTTTTGTATTCTTCTTCCCGTCAATCAGGGCCACTGGCCTTTTTGGCAAATCCCAAGATGACTTTGTGATCGGATT